>CM061920.1:383517381-383992667 GCA_031002005.1 Vandiemenella viatica | reverse complement strand
AGGCATGCGTATGCAAACACAGAGTCTGCAACGCCTCTATAAGACAAGGGGTGTCTGGCGCAGGCGTTAGATCGGTTACTGCTGCTACAATGGCAGGTTATCACGATTTAAGTGAATTTGGACGTGGTGTTATAGTCGGAGCACGAGAGATGGGACACAGCATCTCTGAGGTAGCGATGAGGTGGGGATTTTCACGTACGACCATTTCACGAGTGTGCCTGTGAATATCAGGAATCCGGTAAAACATTAAATCTCCGACATCGCTGTGGCCGGAAAAAGATCGTGCAAGAACGGGAACAACGACGACTGAAGAGAATCGTTCAACGTGACAGAAGTGCAACCCTTGCCCAAATTGCTGCTGATTTCAATGCTGGACCATCAACAAGGGTCAGCGTGCGAACCATTGTTGTTGTTTTTGTTGTTGTTGTTGTTATTGCTTTAGGGCGCGTCTACATCGGGGATCTTAGAGCCCTAACAATTGCCAGCTAATACTGTAGCTTAAGAATGTACTAAAATATTGTCTGCATGGTCGACTGTAAAGGGGTCGGCCACACAGACAGCAAATAAAATAAATCATAAAATCAGACGTGGCTTTAAAGGGGTCAACGGTACTTTACACCATACAAGCACCTGGATGGCTGGAAAGGGGCCAAGCAGGCTCAAAAGAGAATTAAAAACACTCTATGTCTCGCTGGCTGTATAGTGGCCAGCGAGACATGAATTATAACAATATATATAAAAAAAATCAATGCATATGGGTGGGTGGCTGTAAAGAGGCCACCCATCCATCTTAAAACTAGGCCACTCTGCCTAAAATTTTAGGCGCTAGACCGGCCAAAACACAAAATTTTTAAACACCATCCACGTTGCTGGTCTTATTGATTAAAATGAGCGACAGATCGTTGGCCAGGCAAACGTCTGCCCTCAAGTCTAAAAATAATTCACAATCAATTAAAATGTGGCGCACCGTAAGAGGTACGCCACAAGTATAACATTCTGGTGGGTCCTCCCGGCGGAGAAGAAAGCTGTGTGTCAGAGGACAGTGCCCTATCCGGAGGTGAGTAAGGAGAACCTCATCCCTCCTCGCCCGCTGGAAGGAGCAGCTCTACGGCTGAACGGCCGGTTTGACCAGCCGGAGCTTATTATGCTCCACCTCCAGCCACTGCCTCTTCCAAATGTCAATAATCAAATCTTTTCCCCACCGAGGCAAGGTCAGACTTTGGGACCGGATCAAAGTCAATTCTGACCTTGTTGCAGGCTAACTTGGCAGCTTCGTCAGCTGCCTCGTTCCCCCTGATTCCCACATGACCAGGTACCCAGCAGAATACGACCTCCTTTCCAGAATATTGGAGGGATCGGATGGTGTCCTGTATATCCTGGACAAGACTATCTGCTGGGTACATGTTTCCTATGGCCCGGATGCAGCTGAGAGAACTACAACATATGATGAACTTCGTGCCGCCACTTATTTTCATATGCTGGAGCGACTTTAAGAAAGCGTAACACTCTGCAGTGTATACGTTGCAACAGCTATTCAGTTTGTAATTATAAGTTGCTCGAGGGAACACTACAGAGGAGCCAACTCCCTTAACCTGCTTAGACCCATCCGTGTATATTGGGGTAAAATCACGAAACTGATTTAAAACATCGCTGAAAGCTCGGGTAAAAACATTGTCTCCGGTACACAGCTTGTTATATCGCGACAGTTCTAAAACTGATCTGGGCCTCTTTAAAAGCCAGGGAGGAGATTAACTCCAACCCTGGTGATAAGAAGAGGGCAGCTCAAACCCATATTCCTCTAATACAGCCTTTCTACGGTAGCCGAATTGTTGCTCTGTGGCCGTTGGTATAGTGCTGTTCAAAGTTAGGATCAATTACCACGTCGCACACGGGACCGCCAGGAGTTGCGGCAATATGTATATAGTGTCGCACCATGAGGAGACGCCGGCGGATCAATTGCGGCGGCTCGTCAGACTCAGCACAAATGCTGGGTATCGGATTGGTGCGGTATGTACCTGTCGCGAGGCGAATTCCTGCATGGTGGACACTATCCAGTATACGGAGATAACTGTCCCGTGCCGAGCCGTTTAGAACACAACCGTACTCCAACTGCGACTGTACAAAGACTCTATAAAACTGTAGCAGTCAGGAGCGGTCAGCGCCCCACGACCTGCCACACAGACACTTTAAAACATTAAGAGCTTTCAGGGCTCTAGCTTCAACATCTTTAAGATGTGGCAGCCATGTAAGCCTACCGTCTAAAATGAGGCCCAGAAACCGAACAGTTTCACTAAAACTTAAAACGATGTTCCTCAAGGTGAGATGAGGTTCTGCTAAAAGACTTCTACTGCGGCTAAAAAGTACACACCGAGTTTTCTCAGCAGAGAAACGGAAGCCAGTGTATACTGACCATTCATCCAGCCTCTTCAAGGTGAGCTGCAGCTGCCGCTCAGCGCTTCTCTGGCTAGATGATGCACAAAAACTTAAAAAGTCGTCAATGACAGTTGAAATTCTGTTAATTGCTATTGCGAAGAGGGTCACACTTAAAACTGAACCTTGAGGAACGCCGTTTTCCTGAATAAAAAGGTCAGATATTTCCCTACCGACTTGGTACCGGAAGGAAAGTCGTGATAATAATGATTTTAAGAAACGGGGAAGATTTCCCCTAAATCCCCATTCAAATAACTGTTTTAAAATAACTTGCTGTCAGGTAGTATCGTATGCCTTTTCTATGTCGAAAAATATACACACGAGGTGTTAGCTGCGGATGAAGGCTTCTTGGCTTCTTGAATTGCCGCTTCCAGTAGGATCAGGTTATCCGTGGTGGAATAGAAATTCCTGAATCCACACTGCAAACGGCTCAACAGATTACGGGACTCAAGACACCACACGAGCCAACAGTTCATCATCCGCTCTAGTGTCTTCCCGACGCAGCTCGTTAAGGCAATGCTACGGTAGCTAGCTGGCAACAAATTGTCCTTTTAATACAGGATCATCGTTGCTTCCTTCCACGAGACAGGGAAGTGTCCTCCGATGCAAATTTCATTAAAAATATCTAGGAGGTACTCTTTTGCATCTTTGTTAAGCTGCCTCAGCATCTGGTACTGAATCAGGTCAGGCCCTGGCGCAGTATCTTTGGCGCTTTTGAGAGCCGACCCAAGCTCCCAAGATGAAAATGGGCTATTGTAGTCCCGCAATTCCGACGAGTCGAAGCTAAAGATTTGCCTTTCGGCAGATGTTCGTCGTTGCTGGACCTGTTGCTTCAATCCTGCAGACGAAGTGATGGCAGTGAAGTACTCTACCATCAACTGCACTATGCTTCGCTCGTCGGTAACTACGCGCCCCCGATCCAGTAATCCAGATACTGGTGGTCGTGAGTACCTCCCGGATATACGGCATATAGACTCCCATACCTTTTATGACATTGTGGAACGGTTAATGGTGTTCACAAAGGTCTGCCATGACCTCCTCTTGCTCTCCTTAATCACACTACGCGCCTTAGCTCTAGCAACCCGGAACGCTGCGAGGCTGTCGGGTGTGGGCTGCAATTTAAACCGACGCAAGGCCCGTCTGCGACCCCGAATAGCGGAACGACATTCCTCGTTCCACCATGGGATGGGCGTTCTGCGCAGCGCTCCAGAGTTGCTAGGCAGGAAAATATCAGCAGCCCGGTGAATTATATCTGTGAGATGTTTCACCTTCTCATTGATGCTATGGTACTGTTCGAGATGGACTGGACGACTGTAGAGCTGCCAGTCAGCTCCGCTGATAACTCATTTTCGTATAGAAGTTCTTACCACTCGTTCGAACTCTATGTGTATCCATATTGGGAAATGGTCGCTTCCATGTAGGTCACGATCCACTTCCCAATGGAATCCGCAATTGAAGGAGAGCAAAGAGATATCATTGGCAGAGGACAAACCGGAAGCAGTAGTGAAGTGCGTTATCTGACCGGTATTGAGGATGCACAAATCCTCCTGCTCCAATAATCTACAAATCTCTCGACCTCTGGGGGAATTGTTGGTCGAACCCCACAACGCATTGTGCGCGTTAAATTCTCCCAATAGGAGGAAAGGTCGAGAGATTGGCGAGTGATATCAGCCAGCTGATCGCAATCAACTGGTGATTCCGGCGGTAGATATAAGGCGCAGACAGTTAGTTGCACCAGTCCATGTATTTTAACCGCTACTGCTTGTAAGGGAGAGGTGAGAGCTACAGGTTCGGAGTGGACAGTGTTCCGTACAAACACCGCCACTCCCCCCTTCCCTCGATCACCCTCTGTATCGTCCTTTCGGTAAACGTCAAAACCTCTTAGCACAGGTTGACGTGTTGGTCTGAAGTGTGTCTCTTGAAGACAGAGACTCAATGGATCAGACCGTGCTAAGAGTTGTAACTCCTCGTTGTGAGCCATAAAATCATTAATGTTCCATTGGAGTATGGGAGCCATCCTACCTGTTGATCCTCACCCGCCCGGTTCGGGTGGGCCTTCGGTCGCTGTCTACTGAGGAACGGTACCAGTCTCGTCCACCAGCATTTCAGATTCTTCTGGCTCCGAAGAGACAGACATCTCCGACTCGGTAAACTCACCAAACACCTCTTTGGCTTTCTTCTTCCTCGCCCCCTTTCCCTTTTTTTCCCTACTACCAGGTATCCTGGGAGGGGACAACGAGGGGGATTTCACAAACTGAGTCGGGTTCGTCTGTCTAACCTCTGGGCCCCGGAACTTTTGATCACCTAAATTTGCACTGGTAGCAGATGTTGTTGCTATTCCAGTCACTGCACGTGGAGGAATTGGATATGCAATGATTTTAACTGCTGCTGTTACTGGTGGAACATGTGTTGCTGCTGGTGTGGTCGAGGTGTCAGACGTGCTGCTACCGACATCCGCGGTCTTAGGCGTTTCGACCTTAGCGGGTTTAGCACCGTATTTGCATTGACATGAGTACGAAGTACTCGTGCCCATGTCTGCAAAGGACGTCTGGGTAGCAACACTCTACTTCCTGATGGGAGCTGATGCCATCTTTGCAAAACTAGTCCCAAAAATTGGAGTGGCAAGCGACTTGGTCTTCTTTTTAGCTTCCCCATAGGGAATCTGCTATTTGATCTTCAGCTCTTGTATCTTGCGCTCTTCAAGATACACTTGACACTCCCTACTCCAGGCCGGGTGCGATCCGGAGCAGTTGACGCACAACTGTGGTAGCGTGCAACTGACTCCCGGCTCATGTGCCCCCTTGCCGCATTTACCGCAGGTGGGGTTGCCCTTACATGACGCCGTCGGAGGTACGAACCGCTGACATTGAAATCACCTCATCGGGTCCGGAACATATGGACGAGCGTTCAGGTTGATGTTCCCTGCTTTGATGTTCTTTGGCAGTACTGGAATGTCAAACGTCAGGACGAAGGTGGGAGTCTTTTCAATACTGCCACTAACCCTTCGTGTGATCTGACGTAACTCGACCACATTCTGATCTTTCCACTCCTAAACGAGTTTCTCGGTCCCTATATTTATTAAATCACGGCAGGTGATTACGCCTATGCTGCTGTTTAGGGATTTTTAGAGTTCACAGGTAACGGCGAACTCCCCAAGCTTCTCACAGTTAAGGAGTGGGGTAGCTTGCCTATTGGTTGTTGTTTCCAGCAGCAGCGTCCAATTCCTCAGCTTTTTCACCGAATTCAGGGTATGTAACAGACTCTCTGACCCCTTTGAAATATAAAGCAGGTGAACCTTTTTCAAATAATTCCTTCCACCTTTTGCATCACTATAAAAGCGTTCGCAAGCGAACAGACTTTTCTATTACTGTCACTTTCCGAAGCGGGGGGGGGGGGCTATCAACCCTCACCCACTTCTTAGAACTGGGTGTATTTAGATTAGTCTGCAGCACACTCGTACCGCAGATTTTTGGTTTATTGGTTTCGTGAGGCTTAATTTTGTTCCCACGAGAAAAACCAATTTAAAAGAAAGCGCTAACACAACAGGGGTGCGCAGGTGTCCCTGAGGTTGCACGCTAGCGAGTGATCTGCCTCTCATCCATGTACCTCCTCGGCACGTGTCTGACCTTCAGGTTGACGGTTTTTTTTTTTATAGAGGTTTGTACCGTCCTCGCGATCCGGGCGATTAAGCCAAGATCCCCGTTCTCCTAGGCACACAACGTTCCACCGCCACGCCCTACGGTGGTCGTTGAAGTTTACGGTGTGGGAAACTTGCGGCGTTCACAAGTTTCCAGCTCGGGCACCGCGGGTACGAGACCCCTGCGGGGATGAACCATTCAACGAATCATCATCGATATGGGCTTTCGGAGCCGAAGGCCCACCTGTGTACCCTTGCTGAGTTCACGACACAAAGCTTTACCACTCACCCGGGCTCGTCATTACCGACATTGGACTGTTGATGATTGGAAACATGTTGTCTGGTCTGACAAGTCTCGTTTCCAATTGTATCGAGCGGATGGGCGTGTACGGGTATCGAGACAACCTCACAAATTCATGGACCCTACATGTCAGCAGGGGACTGTTCAAGCTGGTGGAGGCTCTGTAATGGTGTGAGGCGTGTGCAATTGGGGTGACATGAGACCCCTGATATGTCTAGATACGACTCTGATAGGTGACACGTACGTACGCATCCCGGCTGATCACCTGCATCCATTCATGTCCATTATGCATTCCGACGGACTCGGGTAATTCCAGCAGGATATTGCGATACCCCACACGTCCAGAATTACTACAGAGTGGCTCCAGGAACATTCATCTGAGTTTAAAAACGTCCGCTGGCCACCAAACTCTGTAGACATGAACATTGTTGAGCATATATGTGTTTCCTTGCAACGTGCCGTACAGAAGATAAAACCACCTCCTCGAACTCTAACGGATTTATGGACTGCCCTGCAGGATGCATGGTGTCAATTCCCTCCAGCACTACTTCAGACATTAGTCGAGTCCATGCCACGTCGTGTTGCGTGCTCGCGGGGATGCTATGTGATTTTAGGCTGGTATACCAGTTTCTTTGGCTTTTCAGTGTATAACTTCACAATCTTATCAAACTGCACATTAATAACAAGTTAAAAGTTTCAAACAGCCGGTCGCATAACCCCGGTCGATCGGGGTTTGATCCCCGATGAAGCCGAAGACGAAGCTTAACTCCCGCCACTCAGCCTGTTATCCAATGTGTACCGTGAAGACATCTCCGTATGAAGGTAAAGAATAGCCGGAGTGTGTTTCTAACCCCGTCACATACATCTAAGGGCGGGCACACACTAGGCGAACGCATGCGACCGCACGCGAGCGAACGCATACGTTCAATCAATGTGTACGTGAAAACGAAGCCGAATGACCACTTCGTTTGCCTGCGCTCGGGAGCAGTACAATTTCCCCCCGGACGGCAACAATCAAGGGCCTCTTCTTCACATTTGCCACGGGCTTCGTGCTTTCTTAATCCGGCCCTGCTCGGAGGCGGTACATCAAAGAAAAATACGGACCACACGTTTTCGGTTTAATTATAGTGTGTACATCAAGAAGAATGCTTTTGTTGTTTTGTAGAGAACATGGAGCTTTATATCTCGGATTCCTTAAAATTAATTGTGTTATATAGTGTTTATGGAACCCTATTCATAACTATTATAAAAATAAACTAAGGAAACATGATACATGGAATGAAATTAATGATATTATGAAATGTATCTCAAAAGACATAAAGAAGAAATCTCACTTGGGATCCTTCCGAAGTGAAAGTCCAAAAACATAAAATTCATTTAAAACAGACGCTGTAGCTGATGTCATGCACTCCTGGAAATTGAAATAAGAACACATTGACGCCGGTGTGTAAGACCCACCATACTTGCTCCGGACACTACGAGAGGGCTGTACAAGCAATGATCAAACGCACGGCACAGCGGACACACCAGGAACAGCAGTGTTGGCCGTCGAAGGGCGCTAGCTGCGCAGTGGTTGGGCACCGCCGCAGTCAGTGTCAGCCAGTTTGCCGTGGCATACGGAGCTCCAACTCAGTCTTTAACACTGGTAGCATGCCGCGACAGCTTGTACGTGAACCGTATGTGCAGTTGACGGACTTTGAGCGAGGGCGTATAGTGGGCATGCGGGAGGCCGGGTGGACATACCGCCGAATTGCTCAACATGTGGGGCGCGAGGTCTCCACAGTACATCGATGTTGTCGCCAGTGGTCGGTGGAAGGTGCACGTGCCCGTCGACCTGGGTCCGGACAGCAGCGACGCACGGACGCACGCCAAGACCGTCGCATCCTACGCAGTGCCGTAGGGGACCGCACCGCCACTTCCCGGCAAATTAGGGACACTGTTGCTCCTGGGGTATCAGAGAGGACCATTCGCAACCGTCTCCATGAAGCTGGGCTACGGTCCCGCGCACCGTTAGGTCGTCTTCCGCACACGCCCCAACATCGTGCAGCCCACCTCCAGTGGTGTCGCGACAGGCGTGTATGGAGGGACGAATGGAGACGTGTCGTCTTCAGTGATAAGAGTTGCTTCTGCCTTGGTGCCAATGATGGTCGTATGCGTGTTTGGCGCCGTGCAGCTGAGCGCCACAATCAGGACTGCATACGACCGAGGCACACAGGGCCAACACCCGGCATCATGGTGTGGGGAGCGATCTCCTACACTGGCCGTACACCTCTGGTGATCGTCGAGGGGACACTGAACAGTGCACGGTACATTCAAACCGTCATCGAACCCATCGTTCTACCATTCCTAGACCGGCAAGGGAACATGCTGTTCCAACAGGACAATGCACGTCCACATGTATCCCGTGCCACCCAACGTGCTCTAGAAGGTGTAAGTCAACTACCCTGGCCAGCGAGATCTCCGGATCTGTCCCCCATTGAGCATGTTTGGGACTGGATGAAACGTCGTCTCACGCGGTGTGCACGTCCAGCACGAACGCTGGTCCAGCTGA
The DNA here is from genome assembly GCA_031002005.1 of Vandiemenella viatica. Taxonomy (NCBI): domain Eukaryota; kingdom Metazoa; phylum Arthropoda; class Insecta; order Orthoptera; family Morabidae; genus Vandiemenella; species Vandiemenella viatica. The sequence goes on along the minus strand of CM061920.1, from coordinate 383,983,748 downwards.
GGCGCCAGGTGGAAATGGCTTGGCATGCCGTTCCACAGGACTACATCCAGCACCTCTACGATCGTTTCCATGGGAGAATTGCAGCCTGCATTGCTGCGAAAGGAGGATATACACGGTACTAGTGCTGACATTGTGCATGCTCTGTTGCCTGTGTCTATGTGCCTATGGTTCTGTATGTGTGATCATGTGTTGTATCTGACCCCAGGAATGTGTATATAAAGTTTCCCATTCCTGGGACAATGAATTCACAGTGTTCTTATTTCAATTTCCAGGAGTGTATTTAAATCGACATGGTTTGCTTTTAAAGACTTATTATTTTTTCGCTGGATAAATTTGCACCAGGGGATAGAGAAGTTACTGACGTTTTGAAATCTTCGGACCAATCTGTTGCAATAACGTATCAAAATCGGTCGACTTCATTGTGCATAAACTTTCAAAAAGTTAATATCTAATTTTAGCTGTAAGATCGTCTATCATGTCTGTCCCTCTATTCACATTTCTACTTCCGAACAAAGAAGTCATGAACCACCGTCGTTGTGATCTCCAGAGTCTTCTTATTTCATTAATTTAATTTTTTAATTTTAATTTAATTGCGACGGAGCGCGTGCTCCTGTGGCAATTTCCCTATATGCCCATTTTTTCCCCTCTCCTTTATCCACCTGCTTTGCCCTCTACAAATTTCAACTTTAAATTGTTTTTTTTTTTACGTTTTTGGTAGATTATTCATCAATTTTCCAGGAAACTTATTTCAGTCCACTACTCCCTTACATACGAAATAAAATCTTCCCACACCCTTGTACCTAAAACGAGTTCCACCTTGTGGTTGTCGTCATCTTTTCCCTTCCATGCATCACTTTTAACTCTTACACCAATATCTTTCCACGCCTCTTCAGCATTATACGCCTTGTAGATTCCCATGACTTTCTACACCCTCCCCCAGTCTTCCAATGAATCCCATCCTAGCTCCTTTATCATCCGATCGTGTGAAACGCAACTGGCTCTATTTTCGCATGATGTAATGAAGGTTATTGATGCAGGATCACAAGTTGATGCTATTTTCTTGGATTTTCATAAAGCTTTTGACTCTGTACCACACAACCGACTTTTAGCGATGATCCGAGCGTACGGTATATCTGATCAGATTTGCGAATGGATACGCGATTTTCTAACTGGTCGGTCACAGAATCACAGTATGTCGTTGTAGACGGGGAAGCCTCTTCTCAACTAGATGTTACTTCGGGCGTTCCTCAAGGAAGTGTAATAGGACCACTTCTTTTCTTAAATTTTATAAACGATCTCGGTGACAACGTTAATTGCAGGATGCGATTTTTTGCTGATGATGCACTTATTTATAGGGAAGTGAGGTGCTCCGACGATTGCTTAGAAATTCAACGCGATCTGGATGTTATTTCGGAATGGTGCCGTAAATGGCAGCTTGCACTTAACTGTAAAAAGTGCAAGGCAATGCACATAAGTAATAAAAAGACCCTGCTTGCTCATGAGTACAAAGTTAACAATTCAGTTGTGATGGGACTTGCACATAACTTCCGTTGTAGGCAAAGCTAATTCCAAACTACGATTCATAGGGCGTATTTTGAGAAGTTGTAATGCTCATACAAAGGAAATAGCCTACAAAACACTAGTGCGTTCGCATTTGGAATACTGTTGTGGAATTTGGGATCCGTATCGCAAGTGATTGATTGACACATTAGAGAAAGTACAGAGGAGAGCCGCTCGCTTCGTGACTGCTAGTTACAGTCCTTACGTAAGTGTCACAGAGCTGATTCATGGGTTGGGCTGGGATTGTTTGGCGGACAGACGACGTCGTTTCCGTTGGAATTTGCTGGAGAATATGCGAAAATCTTTAAGTTACTAAATACTTCTTCTGCCAACCTATTTAGGCCGCAATGACAGGAGGGATAAGATTCGAGAAATAAGATGCCGTACTGATTCATTTATGTATTCCTTCTTTCCTCGTTCTGTTCGGGATTGGAATGCACAGAATTAGGATTGGTGCTTAGCACCCTCTGCCACCCACAGTATTTTTGATTTGCAGAGTATAGATGTAGATGTAGATATCGGTTACTGATTGTGTTCTAAGGTAATTTCCAGAGACAAATGTATAAATAATAATACACGACGCACTAGCAATGATTAATTCATCTTTTACCGCCATCTCTATGGTAGATATAAAAAAAAATTTACCGCATACACCAGCTAATATGAAAGAATGACAAACAACGCATTCCTTCGTTATAATGTGAACAACAAGCAAATTTTTAATAAACTCCGCACAAATTCGGCCGCATCCATTCGGCCGCATGTGGTTCGCCCACTGTGTACCCACCTTAATTAACTCCAATGGTTGTCATTGGAAAGCCGAGCTCTACCTCCACGAATACTCGGGGGCCTTTTAGAAATTTCGAACTAGTTGCCGCACTTAGACACAATAACAAGGCTACTAGACATTAGGAAAATTCCGGGCATACATGTTTTTTCTATTTGAATTTCTGTCCGGTTCCCAGAAGCTGAGTTCAATTTTGCGATACAAAGGAAGAATGCCTGTCTTATTTTTCATCGAAAGCTTAATAAACTCACATGTATGACAATTAAAATACTAAAGTATTGTTAGTATAATAGTGAAAACTGTTCAACACCATGTCTGTGTTTGCTCGCCTGTTTGTTGCACTTGTCGCATTGTTTAATGTTGCCGTCCGTTGAGAAATTTGAAAAATTAGTTACACCAGGGCAGCATTTAGGCTCTGTGGGCCCCTAGGCTATACATGTGGTGCGGGCCCCCCTGTCGGCAGTGGCCCTGGGCTGTCTCCAGGTATGGATGCTTAAATTTCGAAATTCGGCCCAAAAAGTTTAAAAAGCTCTACTACTGGCCCAGGCGTGGGATCCAGGGTTGTGGTGCGGGCCCAAAGGCTACTGTGCGGCCCTGAGTTACACCACTGCCTAATTAAAGATCATTTGGAGACGGGTACCGTGGGCATACTGGTGCTTTACGAGGACACACCGCTCACTGCAGCCTCCGTGTGGGTATTAGCAAACAGGGACCGAGCGACAATGACCCCATATAAGTTCACTTCAATTGTTGGAAATTAACATTTAACAAAATACCCCTAAAATTTCTCTTAAAATTATAAATCTCCTAAATAACCATCCCGCATATACACCCCTTAAATGTCGGAGAAATTGGCACCCATGCAAATGAACAGTGCTAGGCTCTCGCTTCTGGCGATCAGTAGTATACGATCATAGCAGTGAACCAAAACAAAAAAAAAAAAATCAATAACAAATTTTACATTTTTCGTATGCATAGTCTATTTCCATCTAATAATTCTAATAATGCAATACAGCTTTCAATTACTAAAAACGTGGGATGATTTAACAAGTGAATTAAATTATTTACATAACTACACATGCGTCGACAAATTTCAGAGGTGAGCATAGAATGATCATCATCGGTGGGGATTTAAATTTACCTGGTATAAACTGGGAAGGAAATAAGATAAATAACACAAGGGAACCAAGATTTGCAAATATCTTAATAAGGGAAGGAGGATTTACACAAGTGGTTGAGTAAAACACTAAGGGACAAAATATTTTGGACATATTTCTAATTAAGCCCGATGAAAACCTTTGAGGTATCAAGTAACTGAAGGAATAAGTTTTCATGAAGCAGTTCTGATTAGTGTTGCCAGGTTCGGTTTGCTAAAAATCGGGACGAAAGGCCCAAAAAATCGGGATTCAGGGTTACAAACCGGGACAGCCTAAAAAATAATAGATGTTAACATAGTTCACGTTTATTTTTATTATTAAGACAGAATGGGGATAATTTCTTTACGATCTGTCCATCATATAATATTTTTTTGCAGGCTAACAAGATCTGATTTTTAAATATACAGTGTGATTTCTGTGGCGGCGTTAAGTCTTTGTTTTACGTTGCTGTCTTCACTGCGTCTTTAACATTACAAACGTCCTCATAAAATTCATCCATTTCGAAAAAAAAATGCCAATTTTAAGTTTTTCAATGCTACTAAATATTGACGCGAAATTGAAAGAGTCATCTTGCAAAGAAAGTGGCTTGAAAAGTCGAATTTACAATAGTTTTAATTTTTGAAATTATTTCATGGGGCAAGAGTTTGAATTAATTGCCGCATGTGAAGACTGTAAATACGTCTTCAATGGTCTGCTTAAATTTTCGTTTTCGAGGTTCAATACGGAATCTTGTAGGACCTTCGGTGCATTTTGGAACATAGCCAGGTAAGGTTCTGTTACTTTATAATTAAAGAACATCCAGAGCGCAGTGGACATTCGTTTTCTCCTATAGATGTGAAGTAATCCTTTAGGACGTCGAATAATTCCCAGACACGTTCAACAGCGGGAAGAAATGACACGTTGCAGGAAATCAGATTCATGCGTCTCATAAAAGTCGTTTAAAGCTAGAGCATATATTACAGCAGTTCCCAATTTATTTTTTTTGGCCACGGAAACCTAATTGATTTTTTTTTTATTTTTTTTTTTTTTGGCGGATCCCCATTTTTAGCGGAAAAACCAGTTTCGCATCGGTAAGTCGCCACAAACGGAAGCAGAACCATGATAGCGTTCTCACGGCGTGGTTATGACTCTTTTCAACGAATATTTTATTTAATTCTCGGTCGGAAGTGGAACTCTTTTTACCCTTCCACGGAACCCCAGGGTTCCGCGGACCACCATTTGGGAACCACTGATATATTGCATAGTATGATAAATGACTATGTAGTAGACTTGCAACGAATAGTATATTCGGCCCTACGCCGAATACCGAATATTCGGCAGACTTCCTGGCCGAATAGCCGAATATTCGGCAAAAGTATTCGGCCGGAGTGAGCCGAAATCTAAATTGCTGTGCTTGTCTAGTAGTGCCTAAAGGATGGAGTGAGCTCGTACCCCGGACCAAAACACCCCATGTATTCCTTACGGACGGGGGAGTGAGCTCAGGACCGCCCACGTCGCGCACGTGCCGCCAGCGGACGCAGGTGTTCGCCTCTGTCACGTGCCACGCAGGTGTTCGCCTGGCCACTTCTTAACCTGAGTTACGGGTCATAAATCGTATTCTAATGAGTGTCGTGTGACCAAATCGTCTAAATGGCTTTATTATTTATTTTTTTAAACCTCAATTACGGTACAATATTCACTTTAGTATTACATTCTTGTGGTGTGACGTATCTTTTAATATCTAAATTTACTGAGTATTAAAATGCCGTTTATTTCATTTCATTCTTAGTACTGGTTCGAAAGATATGTTTTAGTTGAGTCTGGCCCGTCTCCCCTCGCACAGCGGAAACCATTACTCAGCCGCAGCACGCCGCGCGTACACCTGGCGCACAGCTGCGCCCGGGGACGCAGTCTTCCCGCGCCAAGCGCTCCCCTCGCGCAGCGGAAACCATTAGTCAGCCGGCCGCGGAGCCATTAATTATCGCGACCCCTCGCAGCGAAAAACATTAACCAGCCGCAGCCGGCCGCGCGTACACCTGGCGCACAGATGCGCCACATTTATCATCGGGGACGCAGTCTTCCCACGTCAAGTGCTCCCCACGCGGAGATTAATGCCGCAACGCACTACGTTCTCACGCCAAGCGCATCTCCAAGGCTCCAGACGCGTGTATAAATATGGCAGAGATCCCCCTTCTGCCGTCCAGTCTTCTCTGAGTCGTCGAGCTGAACACTTCGATCATCGCAATGTCGTCTGAGGATCTTAGCTTATTCACCGATATTGGTAAGTAAATTATTGTTATTTAACTTGTTTTTCTGGCTGTTTTAAATTCTTTCACATATACTGATGAGCTTTTTTCTGCTTCAGACATTGATGAAATTCTCGCTGAGGGCCAGGATGATTTCGGTAATGATAATATTTATAACGTAACTAGATTTATGAAAATGTATAGTGCTGAAGCAGTAGTCTATATTATTAATTTATTTGTTCGCAGGTGATTTGGATATTTCCTGCAGTGACCTTTTTTATTTCCGTACGTATTTATCTATAGATTATTTTTTCCCATGTCTTTATAACTATTGCTAATACATTTTTTTTTCTTTTTCAGATGAACCATCACGCCCAGAGAAGCGTAAGGGTAATTCTTCTCAGGAATTAAGCTGCCCAAAAAGAGCTAATATCAACCCTGGCGATTGCTCACAATGGAGCAAGCTCCCAAATATTGACGTGGATATGCCGCAGAGCATGTCACCACCACATAGCATGCCGCCAACTCCGCCACCACAATGGGTTCTTCCGCAACCACCAGCACACTGGAATATCGGTAAGTCCAGTACATCAGTAATTTACCTATATTATTTTATGCTTACAAAATTATGTTCTTCATGACACTAAAACATTTTTCTTCTTTTTTATGTTTCAGAGGGGGCGGTCGGACGCCCGGCCAACGAGGCAGTTCCGCCACCAATATGGCGCCCATGGGAGACGTAGGAACTTAGCCGACCGCCCGCCACAGCAGCAGCCGGGTCCCCCAGCCGCCAGTCCGCCGACCCATCGCCGGGCCCAAGTCGACAGTATGCCGACCCATCGCCGGGGCCCAGCCGGCAGTATGCCGGCCCATCGCCCGGCTCCAGCCGACCATCGCCCGGCTCCAGCCGTCCTTCGCCCGGGCCAAGTCGGCAGTATGCCGGTGCATTGGCAACCTTATGCAGTCATGATCATGCAGCAACGATGGGTGAGCCAGCAGTATCGCGCTTAGTCCTTGAAGACAGGCTTAGTGCATTTAAAAATAGAATTTATTCCGGGACAATTTCAAATTCTCAAAATTTTATTGATCCAATGAATTTCATTGGTGCTTGCTTTAAACTTGTTGCCGGTAAAGTTCGCGAAATTGTGGATAATCGGTCATCCCCATCTGTAAAGGTGCAGGTTGGATTGATTAACACAAATAAAATACAGAAGGAAATGATTTTGGAAACCGCCCGTATGTGCTTTTTAACTAAAATGCGTGAGGTCACAACCAGCACTTGCCTGTCGGATTGGTATGAAAAATATGTGAAGTCGGAGCTCAGAGTAAAATTGTGTGAATTTCAAGAAAGGATAAGTGGCAAAACTCTCGATAGAATAGAATCCCTCGGCATTTTTAATTTTCAACCTTTCTATCGTGGGTCTTCCCGAATTGCTGATACCACTTTCTGAACTGCGCCCTACATAGTACGATAATGATTACTTCGATTAATATTCTTGCAGTATGATATGCCAATCTTCACTACATGGATCGATAAAACTGCAGTATTTCCGTAGTCACAACATCCCCATACCTAGTTTTTAAGTCTGTGAGAAGGACATTTAGAATAAATGTTGAATATAGGCCGAAACGTCATCCTCAACGTTTATCAGTTACAAGTTGGAGAACTGGGAAGATTCGTGGCTTCCGTTTTGTTTGAATATATTAATTCTGACAACAAAACCTAAAATTATGGCCTTAGGTTTATTAAATTCAGATTATCACTTTGTATTAACCGCAAGTCAACACAATTAAAATTATCAAATTCATCTGTTAAATAATCAGTGAATGGTTTTCATTTCATCTGTACTAAAAGCTTGAAATTACTTTACTAAATTGAAAGTGGGTGGAACCCCCGTTTTCATTTCGTGGATTCCCAAATTTCCTCGTTACTCACACGGAAGTCCCTGTACGGTCAATATCAACCACTTTGGGAATCATTGCTCTATTTTTAGAGATCAACTTCACCGCATTCACCAGATCAACATCGCACCGTCACCGTCTAAGTAAACCAAACTAATAGCTGTAGATGACGGTGGGTATCGGCCGTGTGTCGGACGGCGATGCGATGCGGTGTCGTTTGAACCAACGTCAGTATAATGAGCGCCAACAATAGAAAAACAGTCGGCGTGGCGGCGGTTCACCCGACTTTGATTGACTGCTGCTCAATGGGAGCTTTTAGAGCAACTTTTGAGATTACTACAATCATTTGAAGAACTAACAAAATTCACAAGTTCCAGATATGCATACATTTCTGAAATTATTCCATATGTTGTTGCTCTAACGGGATAAAACTAGCACATCAGAGTTAACAGCCAACTTAAGCCAAGTGAAACTTGTCATACAACAAATGTTGAACGAACGATTTGAAGACATTGCCACAAATAAAAATTATTTGTCGGCAACCGCTTTGGACCCTCGTTTCAGAATGAATGTTTTCACTAGTCAACTGCAAAGAGAGAAAGCAAGGCAGTATATTTTGATCAATGGTCTAAAGACACCGCGAAACAAGAAGCGCGAATTCGTCCCCTATTCAGTCCAAGAGGATGACGGAAGAATCGGGTCACAGTCAGAGTACACACTCATCTTTTATGGATTGTTTTCATCTACATCTACATATATACTCTGCAATTCACAAAATTGTGGGTGGCAGAGGGTGCTCAGCACCAAAGCTAATCTCTTTGCTGTGCATTCCAATCCCTAATGGTACGAGGGAAAAAAGAATTCAAATAAGAATCAGTCCTGCACCTTATTTCTCTAATTTTATCTTTCCTGTCCTTCCGACTCAAATAGGTTTTGAAGAGATTGTTACAGAGAAAAGTACGATTAATGCAGGGACATCACAACAAAAAAATGCAGTTGAAACTGAAATTGATGTTTATTTAAATATTAATAGTAATATATTGCATGATAACCCGTACATTTGGTGGCAAGCAAGAAGAGAGAAATTTCCCTGTTTGACAAAGCTTGCAGCAAAATACTTGTCTGCGCCAGGAAGCAGTGTTTATTTGGAGTGGCTTTTCTCTGAAGCTGGAAATGTCTACGAGAAAAAAAGAAGTAAACTACCACCTGACAATGCAGAAAAATTAATATTTCGGCATAACAATCTTCCACTCCTAAATTTCAGTTATGATGATTCCAGTGAATAGGTATTTAATATTTTTGGTTTGCTTTAACATCGTGTAAGTTGACCATGCACGATTATTTTTTGTAATTGTAAGTTAAATACATTACCATGCAATGAATCAATCGTTTTATTTTAGACAATTATCTAACTGAAAAAAATCCTAAGTATTCGGTACTCGGCCGAATAGTACCTAGATATTCGGTATTCGGCCGAATAGTAAAAAAGTGGCCGAATAGGCCGAATACCGAATAGTTGCCGAATATTCGTTGCAAGCCTACTATGTAGCTTTAGGATAACATTTTACAAAAAAAAACTAAAAGTTCAAATTTGTGTTGTCTGCAGAGTAACTAGTAAGATTTTTAGTATCAGAACTGCTCTTCTTCAGTCGAGTTACTAAATTTTTATCCGTGACTGATGCAGTTCAAATTGCGTCATCATAAAAATCAAATACGCAAGTTTTAAACATGTAGTTGCACTGTAAAATCTTACCAACAATGGAAAAAAATTTGTGGTTGGAGGCGTCTGCAGCACACTAAAAAATGTTTCCATTTGAAGAGCTTCTTGGTCTCTGGCTCCTTGAGTAGATCCAGGACTTTAAACATTATGTTTAATCCCACTAGCCTTTGTTCTATCAAGTTACTATTTCTCAGCAATTTTAGAATCGTTATACAAAATATGATCGAGTTTTGATTCACAACCAAGAGAATTGAATGACAAAATTGTGCTTGACAGAGTGGTATGACTTTATGACTTCGGCAGCTTTCTTCTTGGGTGCACATTACTTCAAAAATATTTTCAGGTATGCTGTTTCATTTAATATTTATTACATTTTTATGATTTTTAATATCATTTTTGCTAGCATGAGATATGCTAAACTGTTTTTGGCACAATGTACAATATGCTTTATATTTATTATCTGGGGCGTGTTTGATAAATGAATAGCTTTGTTATCGAACCATCAATAAAAGAACACATTATTCGTTGTTGTTTTTTTTCTCGCAGTATTCGTAGCAGTATCGTTTTTTTGCTCCTGAATTGGTGTTCGAATAGCTCATTTTGATGGAATTTTGAAAACAATAAAATCATCTTTCCCCACAAGTAAGTAGGCCTACATGTCAAATTGGCATAGGCCCTACCGTACAAATAGATTCAAGCTTTCTTCCCTTTTGTCTTCCATCCATTAGATTAAGAGCAATAAAACCAATATCCCTTCATCGAAAATCTTAAAATTTATTAAATCTCGAATTACAATAAGTATAAGAACGTACGTATAAACATATTACAATACCAAATTGAATAAACTCTCTATCCAAATACTAAATATAACCTTAAATTCTACGGAGTGAGGTGAAATCTTAAAATCATATTATGTAGAGAAATTACTGTATAAATAACACTAACACTTACCTACGCAGAAATATTTGTATCACCTGCCTTGACTGATTAAAACTGTACGGTATACGAAACTAGGGTGAACGGACAAACGAAGGAATGAATCGAAAGTGGGATCACATCCCCAGCAAGCAAGAGAGAGAGAAAGAGAGAAATAGTGAGAGCGCTTTCAACGATGCGCATCTGCGGCAAGTATACTTGGATTCATACACAACAATAACGGAAAGAAGGAGCGCACTACCCCCTAACCGAGGAAAGGTCAACCATTTGGAGTCCTATCACCGACACTAGTGCTCCAGGAGTCAGTTCAGTGAGCTATTACCACGCTCAAGGGTCATAAATCGTGAGTAGTACTGCTCATTGTGTGAGATGCGTCTTGTCGTGTAACACGCGATTTCATGTTTAGCGTTGAGTGATGGCTTTTTATCACTTGCTCCAAAAATCGGGACATTTGGCGTCCCGATCGAGGGTAAATCGGGACACGTCCCCAGTCCCCCGAAAATCGGGACGTCCCGCGCAAATCGGGACACCTGGCAACGCTAGTTCTGATGGATATTAGAGGATTCAGTAAACCAGCAGCCAAATTTGAAGGGGGTAATAGGTACAATTATAAATAGGCACAGGTTTCAAATATATAAGAGATATTTCAGAGAACAATTCAGCAAATGGAAGGAAGGCTCAAGTACAGTAAAGTCAAGGTGGGAAGAGTTCAAGGAGATAATTAGAAAAGGGGAAGAAAAATTTATTCCAAGGCAGAAAATAAAGAGAAGTAGAGAACTTATGTACTATAATAGGGAAGTGAGGAGGTTAAAGAGATTGGTAAGAAAAGAACATATCAGAGTTAAAAGACAGTAGGGTAGTAGGGAATATTTAAAACAACTAAACAAGGACTTAATTACAGCAAAGAAAATGGTTAAAGATGGTTTTATGAAGAGTACAGAATTTTCAGTGCAGAAGGACCATTGACTGATGCATCTAGAAACTTCTATGGCTATATCAGGAAACTGAGGGGAAGGGAGGGTGTAGAGACACTTATAGATAAGGATGGAGAAGAAGTTACTGACGATTTGAAAAAGGCAGAGATTTTAAGTAACTGGTTCAGTGAAAGCATTAGGGACAATGAATCAGAAACAGGAGGGTCTAACTCGGAGAACGAGCTTAACAACACAATTAGAAATGACAATAGTAAAAAATTTGATATTCATCGTGAGGAAATCATGAAGGAATTACTACAGATATCTTAAAGATAGCCGGATGTGACATTGTACCTTATCTTGAAATATTATTTAAATTGAGTCTGGATACTTGCTGCTTACCACAGGACTGGAATAGTAGTACCACAGGACTGGAATAGTAGTACCGGTACATAAAAGGAGGGGTGAGAAATAGAGTTGAGAATTACAAGCCAATCAGTTTGACATCAGTGGTAGGTAAATTAATGGAAAGATTGATATGCAACCACATCAGAAATATATGTGAGGAACGTAAGTGGTTTTCGAGCAGGAAACATGGGTTCAGGCAAGGATATTCATGCGAATCTCAGTTGGTGGGATACATGCAAGATATTTCAGATGAAATGGACAAGGGAGGCCAAATTGATAGTGTAGCACTAGATCTGTCAAAGGCGTTTGACAGAGTAAGCCATAAAATGGTAGTAAATAAGGTAAAAACCATTGGAGTGGATGAGAAAGTGGTTTGCTGGGTAGAAGAATTTTTAAAAAGTAGAAAACAGAAAGTTAGGGTAGGAAATGTAGTATCAAAAGAAGAGGAAGTAAAAATGGGTGTGCCACAGGGTGGCGTATTGGGACCATTGCTATTCATTATTCTAATGAATAATTGTGTTGATTGTTCACTATCTGAAATTAGATTGTTTGCAGATGACATAATGATGTATAAAATAATCAAAACGATAGAGAATTGTAAATAGTTGCAGGGTGATCTGGACAGGATATCTAGTTGGGTTGGTAAACATGGAATGAAGATAAATGCAAAGAGGAGTCAGCTTATTAGATACACAAATAAAAGACAAAAGGTTAATTATGAATATAAGGTGGGGAAAGAATTGCTTGCTGAAGACTTGAAATGTAAATATCTTGGCATTTCTTTTGATAACAAGCTTAACTGGGATGGACACATTGGACAGGTGGTAGGAAAAGGTTTCAAAGTTCTGCACTTGTTGGAGAGAGTGATGAGGGGATGTACGAGAGAAGTAAAGGAATTGGGTTACAAAACTTTGGTCAGACAATTGCTCGAATATGGTAGTGTAGTATGGGACCCTCATTTTACGTATCAAATACAGAAGTTGTAGAGGGTGCAAAAAAGGGCTGCTAGATTTGTTTCTGGAAATTATCGCAGAATGCAATCAGTGACGGATATGATAAAGGAGCTGAAATGGGTTTCATTGCAAGACAGGAGGAGAATGAGGAGGGTCATGGGAGTTTACAGGGCATATACTGGCGATGAGGCATCGAAAGATATTGCAATAGGTATGAAAAGTAGTGCATGGAAGGGAAAAGATGACCATGACCATAAGCTGGCACACGATTTCAGGCACAAGGGTGTCGGAAGATTCTCTTTTTAGGTAAGGGTGTCAGGGATTGGAATGAGTTACCAAGAGAAATGATGAATATTTTACCGAAAACTTTAAAAAAATTTAACGATAAAATTTGTAGAGGGAAAATGTAGGTTGGTGCAGGATTGGGGGAAGATGGGTGTGTAGGGAAATTGCCACCGGAGCCTGTGCTCCATTGCAATTAAATTAAATTAAATTAAACTACTCGTAGTATAGTCTGCCGCGTCTTTCACCACTATCAATCAGTCCACTTTCCTCCCTGTATTCCTCAGGCTTTCAATGTTTCTTCTACATATTTGTTTCATCCTCTTGGTAATTTACCACGCTTCCACCTTCCAGGTTGTTTATTAACCTCTTTTGCCATCTATCGCCACCAATCCACAGCATATGGCTGCACTATGTTGCTTTCAGTTGTTTCTAGGATGTTTTCATTTATTGCGAATCTCTCATATTCGCTCATTCTTAATGTGAAACAGTTTTGAGATACAGCAAGTTATTCGCTAATAGTCTGTTTCTAAAGCTCTCATCTTTTCTGTATCCATTTCATTTATTTATCAAATCTCCAACACATGGTAACATACCCTCTCTACAATAAGTTAGTTTATTTTAGTTTATTTAAGATTTACCACTTCATTGAACCGTATTGAGCATACGTGTTGCCAGTTTTCCTCGGCCGAATTTATTTCCATATTCTGGGTGCTTCTGCATTACGCTGAAAAATTAACTCCCATATATTTAAAAGTGTTCTCTATTTCATAATTTACAACATCTAAAACTTCTCTATTGTTATAATACACTCCACCTTCCTGTTGTTCATTTTTGGGCCTCGTTTTGTTTTTCAACTGACTTTCTGAATCGTGTGCCTGCATCCAGCCGTAATTAGTTTATCAAATGTATAAAAGGGTCTTTTCCACGCTTCCTTATTCTAGTTTTTATTAATAAGTCTTCTAAACAATGTAAGTGCCTTGATCACATAAAACTCATGGTAATATTATGCCCAAGTAAATTGCAGTGCTGCATCCGAAATATAGTTTAATTAATTCTAGTGATCTGGCTCTTCTCCGCTGTTTCCTTAACAGAACAGTGTTAAATGGAAAGGTTGGTCCATTTCAGCCTTTTATCAGCTATGTGTTTCAAATTAAAAATTACGTCAGTGTATGATCTGCCTATTCGGAAACCACTCCATTCTTCTAATTCACTTACCCAAAATTAAATATTCGCTTTCGGTGCTATACCATGTAAACTTACCACGGTACTTACATATAACACTTATACCTCTTTGTTTGCGACAGTTACGTTAGTTTTCATTTTTGTTATGAATATATAATTGCATCCTTTTACTCGTCAACAAATTAACTGTCTAGTAAAAATTATCATTTTCCATATTTCTAACAATCCGCTAGGATTATTTATTTTGCTTATAGCTTCACGCCTCCACGTTGAGGTTATTAGGGGGGGGGGGGGAAAGGACTCGGGGCAAGACTCAGAAATGAATTCGTTCATGGTGTTTCGAAGGGACCATTCCGGCATTCGCGTGGAATGTCTTCGGGAAACCGAAATCTACATGGCCGCTTCCTCCCGAATGTGAGGCTAGAGCGTTACCGATCATGCACCACGTTCGGTGTTCTGCTAGGAGCATATTTTAATAGTTCCACGAGTTAAGTTTCCTGTAATTCATTTCCAATTCTTCATTTGTTTTAAGGTCTTATTTATACCCTCTGTTGATATTTTTTTCTCGTTAATTCTGTAAGGTTGTCATACCACCCGATTGTATTCATAGCTTGTCTCTCCTTCACATAATTCATACCAATACTTATTTTTGACTGTAATAACCCCTTTTTCTTGCCTTTCTTTGTGTAATTTCATCGTTTTTACCCTTGACCATTTCCCATAAGCCGATTTTGTCTTCCACATATAAGGTTACTTATGAACAAATACGGTGAACAAGTAGCCAAATATTAGATCCTTAATCAATTGTAATTGAGTCCGAAGCTGTCCATCATGAGCCAGACTATTCGGCCATATTCTATCATATTCTGCTGGCGATAAAAGATTCCTCCCAATGATACAGCTGGGAAAAAAAAAAACAAACAAACAAACAAACCCTTTTCCACTGGAAGGTAGCGTAATATTCGCAATTCACAAAAAACTGTTAGGCCACTACCGAATTTTTGAGCCAATCTTTTCTGAATAAAACTGTTTCCACTTTACATATTTGCAGTATGCACTTGTCACAGTGTCTTCGTAATTTTAATAAACTACTCACAATTTTAACAACCGCCGCGTAATAGTTTTTCAGTCAGAGTATATACTATAACTGCCTCACACTCCACAAGTAATTCCTGGCGCTCAAAGCGATGTCCAGCGACAATCAAATCTAAACAAATTACTTCGCCAGTAAAACATTTAAAACTAAGTAAACCTTTTTCTATACGTCAGAAACATTAGAATTCTCTAATGCTACACATTGTAGAATTTCATTCCACCACGGTATGTCTTGTCGATATTTTCTTGAAGAAAAGTATACACTTAGAGCAAGGTTGCTCAACCAATTTTGGAGATAAGCCACAATTTCGACTCTAAGTTAGCGTGCGGGCCACAATTTGGATTCTAAGTTAACCTGCGTTTCACATAATACTTGCCTATAGTTACAACAGATATTTAAATATAACAAAGATATAAGTAGCACAGTTTAATTACAAACAAAAAGTAAAAATCATCAATGAGACCTGTGAAGTGGTGTTTTTTTTTATTATAGTCAAAAAGTAAAAAACATCAATGAGACCTTTGAAGAGGTTTTTGAGCTAACATATTTAAGACCACTGCTGTTGGCTGGCAAATACAAATGCGCTGGCGGGCCACTTCTCTTTTTTTTAATGTTATTGGTTGTCTGTTCTTTTCTATTCCCTGGAAAACACCACAGAGATACGATTAAACAATACTTAGTGCCTCCTTCCGAACCTGGAACCACCATCACAACTGTTGTTTTCAGAAATGATAGTTAGTTACTTCTATTACACTATTAAAATTACTCCGCGATTCACTAAAAGTGTTTGGCGGAGGGTGCATTGCACCTATCAGGAAAGGTAATGGTTTGGAAGGGATATACGGGATATGGCAGGTGGCGTCCATGGGCTATTGTGAGAAACCATCCCAGCATTCGCCTGTAGCGATCTAGGGAAACCATGGAAAACCCAGATCAGGATGGCCGGAGTGCTTTATCGGAAGCTACTCCTGTCCGATTTTGTGTTTACTCGCCCGGTAAATCCATTCTATTCCATTCCCTAATCGCTCGTGGAAAAAATGAGTAGAGAAATGAATCGGTTCTGGCCCTGATTTCTCTTATCTTATTTTCGCGGTCATTCCGAGATATGAATTAATATAGCAGATTACGAATGATTGGTCGGTGAAAGTCAATCCGAAGCAGTGTTGAAGACATAAATTAATAAACCGTTGTCCATTGCTGTTAACAAGTATCTCCCCAGTAACGTCCTACTACTATACCATTTCATGTAAAGCCTGTTCTATTACTATTTTCCCAAACCGAAAATATTTTCTTTCGTTAGCTAATTGTATCTAGCAACATGTTCAAGTCCTCTTAGAATTTATTTCCCTTTACATTACATCATCTGCGTTTGGAGCATAAACTGCTCTCACCATTTTTATTATTTCATCATTCGTAATTTTTTTTCTACGTTGTAATGATGAACATAGCAATGAAATAAAACCACCCAGGTCTCATGTCAGACTCAAAACGGCGACCAACTCTCTAGCGCCAACACTAACTTGGTTGGCCTCATTCTCAGCTGATTTCATATACATATTGGAATAGCCCTTTTTCTCACTTGATTCAATTATAGTCATCCCATCCCGATGCTATGTTGATAATATTTCCGATTAATATGTTTTAAACAAGTCATTGGAATCATGTGCTTCACCTCAACTCCCAACATGAAGGATCTGGAATTTGATTCATGGAGGAGGTTAGCTCCGCTTCGCCTTTTAAGAATCCCCTCTACCATACGTTGCTAAGCCACCGATGGCATTGCCTTGGCGTCATCGGCGAATTCTTTACTTCCTCCCCTCGCACGTCTTCGATTTCCAGCCGACGCTGAACGGACCTTCGAACGAGGCAGCATCCTTTGGGGAGGGGGAAAAACGATGTTAAATCTTAAAACAGAGTATCTTTACTTGTTTATGTTAGTAACACGATCTATTTTGTGGTTGTAAAAATTGTTTTAGGATCTCTTAATGATCATGTTTTGTGTATTAATAGCGAACTTTAATCCTCAGCTGTAGTGAAATAAAGTCGGCACCGCTAGAGGGCAATGACGGCGGCCAGCAGAAGCACCACCTGCCTCTGACTGTGGCGGTAGAGGCTAGATGGTCCGTTTACCCCCCACAGAGAGCAGCATAAAAGTGGCCATTCACGATCACTCCATCCGTCCAAATGGAGCGACGGCACTCCATTATCGTGTTGTCTGGGGGGAAATTGATGTGGATGACGTGGACTGACAGGATTATTGGGATATCCAGTCAGTCCAATATCCATCAGTTTCGTCCAACATGCCATCAAGCCGACACGTGGAGCGACATCATGCCGTCACTCCAGTCGACTCGTGCATGGTGAAACCGCGGTCCAAACAGTTCTCATTCTATTGCCGACCACCAAGCAGACATCAGTGCCTTGAGTGGACTACACAACATTGTACCATTTCTTTTTTGTTTCGAATCTGCTATAGAAATATTTGTTTTGCTACTAGTTAAATATTATTTTGAATGTAGAATTGAAAATAATACAGTTTTTAAATATTATTAAGTAACAATTAGAACGATATTATTTTCTTTTTTAACTTATTTTTAATAAGACTTTGTGCAGGAGATTATTGAGAAGAATAAAGACTTACCATGTTTGTAGGATCTCTAATCCTGACTAACATGAGAAAATATAAATAAATGTGGCAATAGATCAATTGATAATATTATTTAATAATAAAGACATAAACGCCAACAAAGAAACCGTGTTGAAAAAAAGATAATTCTTTGCGGACTTCTTTTTAAAAATATTATAATATGATAAGATTAATTTTATATGAGCCTACTAGTTTAAATATGTTGTTTTACAAAATGTGACGTACCTGTCACTATTTTCGACCTGCTAAACTACTTAAATTTAATAAATCTGTTTTATAATCATTTTGTAGTATTTTTAAAAGTTTCCGTAATATCACAGAGCTTATTTTTCATAATTTCGCACTTTTTTGGACGTTTATTTAAGTATCAACATTTGTACAGTATTCATAAAATTAATTCGGGCTCATTTTATTAATACTTGGCATAACTAGATTGTTGTATAGCAAATTGACAACCTAATGTTGTTTGCTTTGCCTAGCTTTTCATTGTCGTGGCTGACTGGAGTGATGGAATGATGGTGTATGTGCTACGCTTTTGGATGTCATCCATGGACGACATCCAAATGGAGCGATCGTGTATGGTCACCTTAAAAAGCGTACTCTCATAGTATATAGCAGACTGGCGCGCAGGCTCTGAAGAAGTCACAGCAGTCTCGGCGAGACAATGGAGCGATCTGGAAGTTCCTCACGAATTCTTCCGACCGAGCGTGGTGGGTGAGTGGTTAACGCTCTAGCCTCGCATTCGAGAGGACGCCGGTTCGAATTCCAGTCCGGGCATCCAGATTTTGGTTTTCAATGGTTTCCTCACATCACTCCAGGCGAATGCCGGAATGCTTCCTTCAAAAGGCCATGGCCGAATTCTTTCCCGTTCCTTGTCCCCAACCCCATCCCGCCTCTAATGACCTCGGCGTCGACGAGGCGTAAAGCCATAATAAAAAAAAAAGTATTCTTCCGACGGCGATTACGGAAGACTTCTGATCCAGCGGTGGACAGCCTGTCTGCCAGGCAGCAATTTCAACGTGACTGGGCAGAGCACTTAGTGCAGAGAACATTAACGGTAAGTCTGCGAAGCGAACTGTGGATTCAAGCTGAATGGTAAGTAATGGGGCTTGGTGTGATCATTAGCATTCTAATATATGTATTGGTGTATAAATATAATTTCTAATTCTATCACAGAATTTTAGGAATCTTTATTCATACAGCTTCTTGGTAAGACACAACATCTTTCGAAACTGATATCTGTAGTGACGCTTATATTAGTCTAGTGCGAATGATTGAAGATATCTTGGCTACATTTCAATTGTATGTTTTGAAACTGTATCGCCGCTAATTCTACACTTCTGTTCGTAAGTAAAATTTTGAAGACCTTTCTTTTTACGCCTCAACGACGGTTAAGGTCATTAGAGGCGGGATGGGACTGGGAAGGAATTCAACCATGGCCTTTTTGAAGGAAGCATCCCGGCATTCGCCTGGAGTGATCTAGGTAAACCATGGAAAACCCAAATCTGGATGCCCAGACGGGAATTCAAACCGGCGTTCTCTCGAATGCGAGGCCAGAACGTTAACCGTAAGAATTGAAACGCATCTGTAAAGGAAATTTAGTATAAAAATTGTTGTAAGTCCTCACCTGCTGGTGCTTACTAGATTAAGTAATTAATGAATGGCATCAAAAGCGCGGAGAAAAGAGTTGGCGCTTTGCAACCCCCTTCCACAGTCCTTGCAAACACTCACAAAATGATAGTGAGATTGGACTGGAAATCTCGAGTAGATAGACGACATAGTCGATGCTGTTATTATATCTGTAAGCAAGTTGCGTGTGTCTTTTTACTGGAACGGGTATCGCGCAATAAGTACCGCACCAATTTGGCTGTGGTTTTCAAGCTTTTAGAGCTAATGGTGCCAGTCAAAATCTGGGAAAATAGCTAATGACTTATATGTACCATGGGAAGGAGCAAACAATTAAAAACCTTTAAATTTGGAAAATTGTGGGCTGCCGATCTTTATACACTTCAGACGCGCACTCCTTTCGCAATAATCTCACAAAACTTTGGATTCCGTTTTTTTTTTTTTTTTTTTTTTTTTTTTACTCTTTTCTGGACCGCAGTGCTTAAAATAAACGAAATACGCGAATTTAACGTAATAAGCATTGACTTTCATCGCAGCAGGTAAGTTAATATGCGAAATGCGTCAGATTACTACGTGGTGGTAGACATATATTATCTCTGGTAGACAGTTAAAAGTTTGCCTCTGGAATAATATGTCTATGTGGTCACTAAACGTTGTACATTAATAAGCCAATATTTCTTCTTTACATATCATTTTGGTTAAGAAAATCAGTTTTTTTCTCGAAGAAAGATGTCTGAAAAACAGCTACCATAAATATCAACAGGTAACAATTCATTTTCCCCACAATGACTTGTGCGGAACTTTTCATCTTTCTACGTACGTTACTCGATTAATACTCGTATATACTTTGTGGCTATAAAGTGCAAATATTCGTCAGTAATATCGCTAAAGGAACGTGTGTACAAATTTTGGCTGCTGTTCAAACCACGGCCAGTAAAATAAACTGTTAAATAAGTCTCATAACCCAGATTCTGCAATGTTTATCGCCATACGTGCTTTGGGTTAATGACGACAGCAACATGGAACGAGTGAAACTAAAAATCAATTAAGCATCTTAAAACGTTATGCCACAACGTGTAAATAACAATAAAACTAAATCCATCATGCCTTATGTTCTAACAAAGCGAGTCAATTGTCATTCTGGTCCAGGCTGCATTTCAACCTAACCACTAATTTGACTAATGATTACGTTCGTATATCATAGTTTCTGTCACATCTGCATTGATACATTCGCTGTATCGTGATCATATTTTTAGTCCGCGTAAATATCTATTTTAAAGCAGAATATCGTCAAAATAAAACCAATATCCAATCAGAAAAAATATGCTGTTTTGACTTATGCTCTAACAAAGCGAGTGAATTTTCATTCTGGTCCACTCTGCATTTTAACCTAACCACAAATCTTTCTATTGATTCTTTTCGTAAATCATAGCTTCTATCACAACCACATTAACACATACACTGTTATCGATTCTTGAAACTTTGGAATTAGTTACATCCGGTTGAAATAACGACATTAGTAATTTGATGTGGTGAAAATGAAGAAAATTAAAAATAATTCGTAACGCGTAAGATTAGTTTTAGTATGTGCTATTTTAAAACAGAAATAATTGATCGAATAAACATATCGTCAAAATAAAACCAATATCCAAACAGAAAAAAGATGCTGTTATTATTATTAATAAAGAAAACTGCTAAATATATCTCTAAATACATTTACGGCACCACGGTTATTGTGAAATTCTCTGAATCCGAATTTAAAAATAATATTTTTTCTTTTAGCTAAGTTAAATATTAGAGAAATAATATGTTTGGTTATGTCCATAGCAACTTTCTCACCAAAGCTTATGCTTAGCTATGTAATCCCAGCCAAAGTTTACACATAAAATGCCAGCAAAGGTTTACACTTAGTGCTTATAATTTCAGCTGTGTTAACTATTATATATCGATATAAATTTGCGGTATCACGGTTATCGTGTATTCCTCCATTTTTAGCTAAGTTAAATTAATATAAATAAGTTAATATTTTTCATTACCACCAGAGATACATCAATACCAAAGTTTATACTTATTTTTATTTTATTTTATTTTATTTGGCCTGAAGCGCCAAATGGCACTATACAGCCATCAGCTATTTATATAGATAATTGGCTTGGTACAAATGAGTAAAGCATTGTACAGATAAACAAATTTGCAGGATAATTATAATAAACTAGTAATTTCACACCAGCTGGAATATTTCTCAAAAAAAATACATGCATGTTTACAAAATCAAGGATTAGTAAAACAAGTAAATAGAGGACTCTGTACCAACAGTGGGGGGTACAAGGCTCTCCGTGCACACACAATAATTACAGTATAATTTAAATATAAAGGAGATTTTTATATACACATTAAATTATTATTTATATACAGGAATTAACACATTATAAAAAGGACTTATCTGCCTAAATCTTAATGTTTGTTGCTTTTATAAAACTGGCTAACAATTTATATACAATCACATTGTTGCCATGCAACAGACAAGAAATACTTGTTGGAAAAGGTATACCAAAGTTGTTAAGATCTTTCAAGAATTTAGGTCTGTGGGCTTTATATCTTGGACAAGCGAAAAATATGTGATTTGTGTCACCTACTTCCGAATTGCAATATTCACAGATATCTGAATTTAGGATGGTTAGACGATGTAGGTGCTGTGCGAATATACCGTGATTAAAATGTATTCTAATTATCGTGGTTATAACCCCCCCTATGTTCCAAGGAGCTGGAAAACCAGAGACGGGTAGGAATTCGGGGCTGGATATTGCCATAGTATTTTCCCCTTGTTTTTTTACTGATGTCCCATTCACTCTGCCATTTGTTCATTACCTTTATTTTTATTTGTGGTAGATAGTCCATATACGGTAACCGACTTTTGAGGGCGACACCTATTCTAGCTGCTTGCTTTGCCAACTCATCTACTTTTTCGTTAAAGACCACCCCTGCATGAGCCTTCACCCAGAGGAAATTGATTGCTCTGTTTCTTCTTGAGCATTCTACTACCTGTTGAACTATATTTACTATAATCTGATTAGTTCTCTTGCCCCAATATTTGGTTTGAATAGAGTTCAACATGCTCTTAGAATCTGAGATAATGAGAAACTTCCTCTCTGTTAGTGTTGAGCAATACCTAACTGCCTCTAAAATAGCTAATGCTTCTGCAGTGTATATAGATGTAGTTGATGGAAGTTTATACATTCCTTGATACTTGGTGCAGGGACAGAAAAAGTCACATCCTACGTTACCTCCTGGGGCAGTTTTAGATCCATCCGTACATATATGCACGGTGTTATTCCAGTTTTCCGTAAGATACCTCTGTACTAACATACTGAGGTTTGGGCATTGCTTATCCTCAAGAGTGATATAAAATACCGGAAGTTGAATCATACTGAAGATGGAATGGTATTCGTATGATGGAAATAGCTTTATTGGAATTATTCTGTCCGTTTGTTCTTCCCACTCCGTGTAGCTGTAATAGATCTCTGAGAGTCGCGATCTTCCTCTATTATTCCACAAGCTACTCAGCTCTTTACATTTAAAAATAGTTGGGTGGTTCCGGTATGCTAACCTCTCAACAATGAATTTGTCGGACAGCAACTGTCTTCTAATATGCAGAGGCATCTCCCGGGCTTCCACCAATAAAGCGTTGGTGGGAGTAGATGTCGTGGCCCCAATACAGGTGCGAATACAACTACGTATATTGTAGCTTGTCTAACCTGGACAGGATTCCGGAGCTTGCACTGCTGTACAGAATGCATCCATAGTCAATTTTGGATCTAATTAGCGCTCTGTAGATCATCAAAAGTATACTGGGATTTGCACCCCACCAAATGCGTGTCAAAGATCGAATAATGTTCTGCGCTTGATTACAAGAGTTAATTATTTGATTAATGTCCGGTTTCCAACTGAGTTTGGCATCCATCAACAATCCCAGGAATCTTACGTTAGATTTCACTGAAAATGTGTAGTTCCCTAACCTAACTATTTTGACCACATTGAGTTTTATCCGTTTTCTGGTGAATATAACAACGGAAGATTTCTGTGTTGAAATTTGAAGTCCATTTGATTTCAGCCATTTGTCTATTTCTATCATGGTTGCAGATAGGTTATTTAAAGCCATCTCCAATGAGACATTTCAATCTAACTACTTCAGTTCTGAAATACCGTGAAGGAAAATGGCTCGAAATGTGAGTAGTCGTATAAAACCCATTAAGGATAGACTACATGTTGTTACTCATGGATTAGTAATGTATTTATATGGTATTAAAAAAAGGGATTCTACGATTACCGTGGCGCCGCAATTTGATGATGGATTCTTATATAACTCAACGAGAAAAATTGAAAGTAAAGAATAATGTTTTTGATATCTCGCTTAGTTCTCGAGATATTGTATCTCAAAAGTGAGGAGGTTAGAGTGAAATCCGGCATGGACCATAAAAAAATTCACCGAAACCACTGTGTCTACAAGGTGGAAATGTTCTATAGGTCTTTTATTTTCATCCTAGTGGTTATTGTTAGGTTGAAATACAGCCTGTACCAGAAGAAACGCCACCAAAAGAACAAGAAACTATACCATCTTTATTTTCGATTTGTTTATCAGAGTTCTATAAGAATCCATCATCAGATTGTGGCGTGACGGTAATGATAGAACTGCCTTAAAAAATCTTGCGAGTGATCTTAGAACATTCGTTGCTGCAATACTATCGTTGGCTGCGTAGATAGTTTAGAATTAACGGCGATTACTATCGTAGACAGTAACTTTCGTTTAGCGTTATATCTAAGGAACATTTCTTTTTGCTTTAACACGCACTTTATATGGAAAGGTATGTCCTCAGGAAATTAAAAATGCCAAAATTTGAGAGAGACGCCCAGCTATTAGATGGCAGTGCAAAATTAATGAAAATCTATTGAAATGTTGGTTAAATCCTTTATTGTAATGTTTTCTTTCCATTTATGCTTCTCTCAGTTGTAAAAAGACGCACGAAAATAAAAAATATTTGTCCAAGATGTAGTAGGTCCTACAAAAACGACTGCCATCTTAGAATCGATACAAGCGATCGGAGACAATGCATTGCTTCCGTTGTAAACAAATACCCAATTTTTTATATGGATGCCACAGAACGATTTTCCCAAACATTATTTTTCTTGGTCTAGGCCGAATTTCAACCTAACCGCGACCTCTATGACAAAACGAGACTGTTTAATTTGATATGAACCCTGTGCCGATAATTTTTGTCATTTTTACAGTGCTGGCAACATTACGCAGTTGCACAGAGTCTCATATTTCGGCATTTTTAACATAACAGATGGCAATTTGTCCGAAGAAGGAGAGCGTAAAACGAGAAGAGGACATTTTGTGGAGGCAGATACTTCAAATTTCAAAAGGTTAGTCCCAGTTTCGGATTGGTGGAGAAAGAGGCAGACTACCCGCATTTCTACACACTTCAAGATCAGCGCATGCAAAGCAGCGGGTAAATGCTAGTTTACTTATAAAATTATTGAATAATGTGCAAATATCTTCCATTTACGAATGTGCGGAAATAATTTTTCAGTGAGCGTATTTGGCTATATATGTATCAGTGAAATAAGGTGTCGCACTAATGCTTATACCAACTCCTTCTTTAATACTGCTGTTATGCTTTGGAATGCACAAAGCAGAGATTACTTTCCGTAAAAAGAATTTTCTACCATCCACATTTTCGTGAATTATAGATGTAAAAATCTTGTAGTGTTGTGATTAGTGTTGTAAAAAAACGGTTTTTTTTTCTGACTTGAAAAAAAAATCTAAAAATCTGTGAAAAAACATGTTTTTTTCATAACTAATAAATTTCAAATTTTTCAGGCATTTATCGTTTAATATATCACTGTTTTAGAGTTTATACTAAATACTCATCTTAATTTTTAAATCTACTATATTTTTCTGGTTCAGTAGAAAAAACATTGGCAACATTGACTGAAGTTTTCTTTTACGAATGGGGAGTTGCGTGAGAAGGAATACCCATTCCCCGTTTTTTGGATTGATACTCACTATTTGAACTAGTGCTGCCAGGCCCTACAAATTTATCGGTAGACCTACGGATGTTTTCAAAAATTTAGGAATTTTAAATTTATCTACGGGTTTTTGCCTCTTTTTATTACTTATTGTGATTTCTTATATTCGTATACCTGTTAAACTCGCAGAGTATAGTGATACTGAGTCATTGTCAGTAATTATGAATCATTTCCTTGCAACAGTTGGCGTAAATCAACGATTGAAAACAAATAAAGCTCTTATTTTGTATGATAAAAGATTTAAATACAAACTTAAAAGACCGTAATACAGAACTATCGGAGCAGTCTTTATGCACAGTGTGTACTTTGCTCACAATTTAAAATTGCAATCTCAAAAGCTTTTGCAAACAATACAACCAGTAAAAGAAAATGGAACTATTTCTGAAGTTATGGATCTAGAGGAGACAGAAGAAGAAACAGAAGATTCCGACTCCGACCGAACTAGTGTTGGTAGTACTGATACTAGTGAATGTGGTACCGACATAGAGGAGAGGATGAATAAACAATTAAGTTACCTATATACGAGGCGTATTCCAAAAGTAAGGTCCGTTTGATCATAATAAAAACATCGTTCAGGATACAAGGTTTTTATTAACGTCAGTATGTAACTACATATCTAGTTCACTTTTCCACATAATCGCCGTTCATATCTATACACTTTCTGTAACGCTGTACCAGTTTCTTTAACCCCTCGGCATAAAAGTCTGCCGCCTGGGACCTGAACCAATTGGTAACGCTCGTCTTGAGTTCTTCATCGGTTTGAAATCGTTGTCCACCAAGCCACCGTTTCAAATGCAGGAAGAGAAAATAGTCGCTTGGTGCAAGATCTGGACTGTAAGCAGGGTGGTCTAGGATTTCCCAACGAAACTCTTGAATCTTCTCTTTGGTTTTGGAAGCGGTATGCGGGCGTGCGTTGTCGTGCAGGAGGATGATGCCAGACGACAGTTTCCCGCGGCGTCGATTTTGGATGGCACGTCTCAGTTTGGTGAGCGTTGCACAGTACACGTCAGCTGTAATGATTGTCCAACGGTCCATGAATTCGATCAAAAGGACGCCCTTTTCGTCCCAAAACACGGAAGCCATCATTTTGCGATTCGTGTACGGCGATTGCTTACACTTTTTTGGTTTGGGTGAACCGGAATGGCGCCACTGCATTGATTGTTGTTTTGATTCTGCGTTGGTGTACGCTATCCACGTCTCGTCTCCCGTAACAATTTGGGAAAACAAACTGTCTCCATCTTGTCTATAGCGCTCCAAAAATTGTCGTGCGCTATGCATTCGTTGCTCTTTGTGCTGAGCGGTGAGCAGTTTTGGCACCCACCGCGCACAAAGCTTCCGATATCCAAGCTCTTCAGTGACAATCCTGTAAATTGAGGCTCTAGCAACATTTGGGAATTCCATAGCCAGACCACTAATCGTCAAACGCCGATCACTTCGCAGTTTTTGGTTAACTTGCTCGACGATGTCGGTCCGAATTCTGGGCCTGCCACTCCGCTGTTGATCGTGCACATCTGTGCGACCACTTTGAAATTCTCGACACCAGTGTCGAACTTGTTTCTCACTCATTATGTTTGGTCCATACACTACACACAATTCGCGATGGATGTCCGCAGCTGACGATCCTTTTGCCAACAAAAATCTAATCACACCGCGCACTTGACAACTGGCGGGAGCTACGATTGTCGCGGCCATTTCGAACTGCTCTCAACAATAGATATACGGCTACTGTGGCACGCCAACAATACTGCATATTTACCAGGATTTGGTAGATGGCGCTGCAGGTGGGAAACGTCATTCAGGCCTATCATCTGTGACATCTTGTACCCCGGACCTTACTTTTGGATTACGCCTCGTATATACATTTATGAATCATTATGTAAGACATAATATGATTTAGTAAGATTTAAAACACACATGTAAAATGTAAGTTCCATAAATAAAACTATAACTTATCAAATATATTGTTTTCTGGAAAAAAAAACACATATTTAGAAAAAAAACAAGGGTGCTAGGTTTTTTTTCACAAATCTGAAAAAAAAATTGGTTTTTTCTTTCAATTTGCAACACTAGTTGTGATCTTATAAGACTAATTTGTGATCTTTTGGTAGAAGGCTACCGCCTAAACTTTGTTTGTGAGCATCTTGTGATTTAACAGCAAACACGAACTTAGCTATCTGCATGGTAAACGTCAATGTATCGTAACAAATCCGCCTGAGATATTTGACGCTACGATTTCTATGGGTAATATGCCCAGCCATTCACATTCTTACTATCAGAACAGCAGCAAACTCAAATACTCCATCAGCAGCAATGTAATCCTACAGCTAATCCACAGCAAAAACACTAATAGCAGTGCAGCAGCAGCATAATCGTCAACATCGGCACTACCGTCAATTAAAGCCGTTGCAATTTCAGCATTATCACAACAGACTGGAACAAAGTAATATCTCGTTTCGACAGACCCAGCACTTTTTTTTTTAATTTTTATGGGGAAGACCCCAAACCTGCTCCTCCAAGCATGACGGCCTTCCGGTTATCTACCTCGCCACTGCACGTGCATTAAGTTAGTAATTCTATAGGTGATAACAGGAACGGGATTGTGATGTGTTCCGAGCTCCCAGGTGTCCGCCCGTTTACATGGGTCCATCAGGAAAGATAGACAGAAACTTTTGAATGAAGAGAAAGGGCAGAGTGAAAAATTGCCAAGGGTTAATCCCTGGGGAAAATACCTCTGTGACAGTTAAGGTGAGATATAAGGGCGGCTGGCTAAGATACTGCCAGTACCGTGACAGAATCTATACTACAGTTGAGGATGATGTGGGAGTTGTTGTTAGATGGTTAGGGTATCATGCAGTTACTTACCCCGGGAGTGGCATGCCTTCTCCCGGTGTGGATGTCCGTGTGGATAGCGTGTTGTTGTGCCTAGCGTGGTGTCCTTGTAGTCGTCACGCCAGTGAAGTCCCGTGTGGCAGCACGGGTTCCGAGGTCCAGGCTGCGACGGTTCACCCATGCAGAAGACATGCCCGCCGCTAGCTGTTTGGGCGCCCTCGTGCAATACCGATTATGCCGCTCCTGTCTAACTACAGTGGATCTAAGAATTTTCTGAACGGGGTCAAAAGACCGTGAGATTGCCGCCCCCATTGTTGCCACCCCGAGTGTTGCGGCCGCCCGAAGCAACAGTTGAGCTAAAAAAAAAAAAGGTCGCTCTCTACATAATACGGCGGCCCTGCATGCAGAGGTCACGTGCGTCCGACTCACGACGTCCACGCCATCAGCGGTCACCAGGTTCCTCCCAGGACGACTCGTCGGTATCCACGTGCTAGGGCCGACGTCCGCCGACCACGACACGACTGTTCAGCCACGTAGCTAAAGCGGTTTCACCGGCTTGCGCCGCAGTGATTTCACTGGCAGCCCCATAATTCCAGCGTCCTCGCCGCGACGGAGCTTCAGTGTCCCCACCTGGCGGTACGCCTGTTTCCGCTTATGCAATGGCGTCTCACCCGCGGCGGGCCGACGGTGCCAGCCCCTTAGCGCTTCCGCCGATATCCTCGCCATTTAGGTTCCCTATATCACGCTTAACAGCAGGTCCGCCGCGTCCGCTCCAGGCAGTTCTGCGCCGCCGCGTTGTCGACAGCGTGCATGTCAGCGATGTTGTCATCTTCCTCCTTCATGCTTGGCACGCCGCTCCACACGGAAAAGCGAGCCGGCAGCCCGCCGATCCACACGCCACCACGCTTGCCCCAGCATCATACCGCAGCGTGCCCCCAGCGCACCCGTTGGCGGTTGGCCAGCGTCTGAACCTCAGCGCTTCGTCCGCAGCCACCCCAGTGCAGTACTGGATTAACCAAGTAGCAGGAGGTAGCCGGCGACATTTTTTTTTTATTTTTAGCTCTACAATTTTCCCCCGGACGGCCTCTTCTTCACATTTGCTACGGGCCTCGCGCTGTCTTAATACGGCCCAGCCCCCGAATGTCGCCGCACACTGTTTCGGTGGTTGGTACAGCTGCGGCTGTGCACTACAACGGTTCCCGGTATAAGGACGTTGTACAGTGGATACCAGCTTTAACGTCAGGGTGGTAGCCGGCGTTCAATCCACCGCGGGCCACCGTCGCCCCGCCTTGGTGTTTCCGCCAGCGTCCCCGCCGCAGAGCCGCTGAAGCACACACTGAGGTCGACGCCAGAATCCACACAGTAGCAGGCCGCCGACGTCACGCCACCGCACCGATCCGACACTCCATCTTCTTCCTGGTGTCGTCTTCTTCCGTCTGGTTGGTCATGCCGCCCGACACAGCATCGAACCGAGCACCCCGCCAGCACGCCGGCCCACACGCCGCCGCGCTTCCCCCAGCGCGCCTTCCAGCGTTGATGGTTAGTCAGCGTCTGCACCTCAGCAGTTAGCCCCCAACCACGCAGCAGAAATCGACCAGCCAAGATGGCCATCCTAGCACTTCACTGGTGCCGCTCACTGTAGCGGTTCCCGGGATTCGGTGATTGCTACAGCTGCGGCTGTGCACTGAAACGGTACCCGGTATACAGACGTTGTGCGGTGCATACCAGCTTTCTCGCCAGGGTAGTGGCCAGCTTCAATCAACTGCGAGCCGCTAGCACACTGCCTTAGTGTTTCTGCCAGCGTCCCCACCGCAGAGAGTCACCGATGTTACACCAAGACAGACACCAATATCCACGCAGCAGCGGTCCACCAACGTTGCCGCCCACCCGCCCCATTGACATCACGTAGCCGCGCCGAGCCAGCACTCCATCTTCTTAATGTTGGCTACTGGAAGTCCCTAGCACCGGAGACGAGAGTGGTGAACATAGGTGACGATTGCTTTTTTTTTTTTCTTTTTTAGAATAGTCCACCACTTTGCCCTCAGTAGCCAAGGGACTCCAATTGTCAAAGCTGTAGTCACGCTGCTGCTTCTCCTCGCTGTAGGTAGGTCCGCCTCCGTCGGCTGCCCGGCGTGAAGTCGGACCGAGCATTGAACCAATGACAATATGTGTGTCGGGGCCACCCATCGAGCCACTCAACGGGAGTACGTCTGTACGCTACAATAAGTAATGGCAGTCGTTGAGAACAACACGTCAGCGCCACGATGACCACCGAGTGAACTATGAGGCGACTACTTAGCCGGAGGGCAAGGCAGGCAGCGCTCTCTTCACAGGACCCGGCAAGACCAATGACGACAGCTAGATAAATGACAACCGAACAAATAAATAAATGGAAGGAGTGCAACGACACAGTTAACAGCAGCTATGAAAAACTTGTTAATTATGTTAACAAACTGTTAGGCCAAAAATGACTGTGTTCAAACTGAGGAAATTTAAGTACAACCTTGCTTCCTTCGCAGTGGCTATGGCCCACATAGAGGGAAGAAATGAAGAGATAAAGAAAGAAATAAGGACCTCAGAGAAGAGAACAGAGAACTGAACGTGCAGAAAAAACTGTCAGCATCTAGTTATGCAGCTGCGACAAAATCAGGGATGGTACCTACATTAAAGTCAAAAATAGAAAAAACAGCTACTAGTGCAGCCGTCTTCATAATTTCCAAGAATGGAGAAACTCCCGAACAGGTTGCTGATAAACTAACCAGAATCATAAAACCAGATAAAAATAAACAAAATACGTAGCATAAAAATGCTATAATAGTAGAAACAGCATCTCAAGATGATGTACGAAAAATAAAGAACTAAACGAAAATCTGAAGTGTGAAATGCCGCGAAAAAGATAACCACTGTTGTTTCTGTACGACGTACCCACGTCACTTGAGCCATGCAAAATCCCAGAAAAGTATATGAGCAAAATTTTGAAGGAAAATAGAAAGACAACAATTTCTGGAGGGGTTCAAGTCAAAATTTCGAACAGGCCCCAGAGATAAAAGCACTGTCCATCAAGTTGTTGAAGTAAGTGCTGAAATAAGGAAGCAAATAATGCAGCAAAGATAAATATACATAGAATTCAGTGCCATCTCTGCAAAAAATTACACGGTAGTACCAAAATGTATGCACTGCTACGATTATGGTCATATTAGCAAACATTGTACCCAAACGTCGGCCGCTTGCAAACATTGTGGAGAAACTAGCCACAAAAAAGAAGGCTGTAGCAAGTCCTTACAGTCAGCTGTTTGTATCCCATGCAGGAAACGGGGAAAATCGTGCAACAAATCTGGCAAAGATTGTCCGACATACCAACTGTTTCTTCAAAGATTGATAAACAGAACTGATTATGAACAGTAGAAGAAACTCCAAGGGGATGGATAAACCATACAAAGATCAATTATTGAGCATCATTATCAACCTAATAGAAGAAACAGTAAGGAAAAGAAAGAGGAATAAAACAAGAAACACGCCATCAAGGAAGAGGCGGAACGCAGAGAGAGCTGCAAGATACAGGGAGAAAATTTTGCAAGAAGGGAAAGAAACAGAAAACAGCGTAGGCACGCAGACAGATGAACCTATCCTTCAACACCCAGATATTACTTCTACCATCTGCGATATTTCTCCTAGACCTCAATCAAAATGAGCTGGACTTGGATGGGTAGGACCAGTTCCAATGACATCTTTTTTTTTTAACTGCTTTACGTCTCTTTTTAACATCGAGGTCTTTTAGAGACAGGAAAGGATGGGGGGCAAGGATGGGGGCAAGGAATGGGAAGGAATTCGGCCATGGCCTTTTGAAGGAAGCATCCCGGCATTTGCCTGAAGTGATTTGGGGAAACCATGGAAAACCCAAATCTGGATGCCCGGACGGGGATTCGAACCGCCGTCCTCCCGAATGCGAGGCGAGAACGCTAACCGCTACACCGCCCCGCTCGGTCCCAATGACATCCAACTACTGCAAAACTAGTGGCGGTTCCGAAAACCGAGCGAACGAAAAATCAAGACACGCTGCTAGAGCTCCAGACCATATCTACCATAAGTTTGAAAACAATCTGCAGGTCGCTAGACTAGAGGAAACACAAAATCTCACTCTAGCGTTACGCCATCTAACCAGAATAGCACATCCAAATGGCATAAACATCACATTTCCGCAACCAGAGGCAATTGATCGTATTCAACTTAAGGTAAACAATATACCTACTAATTCAGCCCAGTTGCTCACTATAGTCAAGCAAGTATTTGACAGACAGAACGAAATCTTTGATCCAGATCAATTTTACCGTCATTTTGTGATGACTCATGGAAGAATAATGCTTGACTCGAGACAGCAGTGGCCACAGTGCAATATCCATACTCAGCATCCGTGAGCAGGGGTGCACAGAAAATTAATATCGCGCAATTAAACTGCAGGAGAAACAGTCTGGTTTTGCATGAAGTGAGTAAACTAGCTGAGGAAATGAAAATAGATATCCTCTGTCTTCAAGAGCCCCACTCCAGTGAAGGGAAAAATCCCACACATGCCAGTGACGTCTCAGATAATCTCGACAGGGAAGAAACCTATGAGTGCCATCATAGTCTTCAATAAGCAGATCACTGTCACAAAAATAACACAATTCTGAGATGAACATACGGTGTGTGTGGAGTTAGATATGCAATGTGGAAATGTGGTCCTCGTTAACATGTACTTTCAATACAGAGACGATATTGACCCATATCTTTGCAAGATTAGGGAAATATGTACAGCCATAGGCGACAGCCCTACGGTGATAGTTGCCGATGCAAATGCCAAATCTGCACTCTGGCACAGTGGTCGTACAGATGCACGAAGAGAAAAGTTACTCGAGCTGATTGGAGAATTACAGCTGTATGTCAAAAACAAACCAAACAATCCATACACATTCAGTGACCGAGCAGCTGCCAAATCGAACATAGATATAACTTTAGCAAATCGAAGAGCAGGAAACCTAGTAAGCGGGTCGAAGGTGATTGAGAACCAAACCACCAATGATCACAATCTAATAATGTTCGAACTGGGAAGACTGCAAGACGGTGCGCGCGAAGGCACCTTGTACCAATATTCAACGGCGATATGACATCAGCAAAGCCAACTGGCCGAGATTGAGGAGTTGCTTTAATCCTCCCCGAGTCGAAGATAAATATTTTGATGTGGACGAGGCTGCGAAAGAAACAATTCTAGCAATCCAAGTCGCAATGAGAACTGCAATTCCACTAAAGAAAACAACGGGATTAAAAGACAAACCATGGACAGAAAGATTGCAGAAACTACGAATCACAATGAGGAAGGCAAGAAAAGCATATCAACGTTGCCTCATTACAGAAGAGAGACAGACTCTTCTAGAAAGATATAGAAATAAAAAGCAAGAGTTCCAGGATCTGTTGCTGAAGACAAAACAAAAAAGCTGGGAAGCCTTCGTCAGACAAAATATGAGATCAGGCCCATGGGGTATCCCTTACAAGATTGGATGGAACTGCACGGGAGTTACTCGAGGTGTTACTTCCAGATGACAGTACAGAAAACGAGACAGATCGGCAAAGAGAACTGCGTCAAAAATGTGGGATCCCTACGAGAGTGAGCATCAAAAATGCGTCATATCAGATGAAGAGATAGTAGAGGCAATACTTTCCCTTCCAAAAATGGCAGAGGTCCTCCAGGAGTTGGTCGTCCAACTGGTTCCAACCTTAAATAAACTATATAACGAATGGCTGGTGCAGGGAAAACGAGTGACGTGATTATTATAGCGAAAGGTGGAGGCAAAGACCCACAACTCCCAAAATCCTATCGTCCAATCCGCTTACTAAATGTTGTAGGGAAAGTACAAGAAAAGATACTTTGCAAGAAACTAAAGGAACACAGGTTAAAACATGGGATGAACCCAGATCAGTATGGGTTCAGAGCAGGCAAGTCAACAGAGGACGCCATCAACCGCTTAATGGAAATAGCTCAAAACTCTTCCAAAAATTATGTGGTGGGAGTATTTGTAGACATCGCTGGCGCTTTCGACAATCTCTGATGGCTCACGCTGTTCGAACGCTTAAGAAACATCAACTGTCCAAAAAATCTATACAACAGTTTTAGAGATTATTGTAGAAATAGATATGCCGAATTGCGGTGCCCTAACAAGTACATAGAGAAGAGACTGACGAAAGGTTGCCAGCAGGGATCAGTGTGCGGACCAATTTTCTGGGACATTGGTTTGGAACCGGTCATGGAAATATTGCAACAAATGTCAGAACTGCTGGGTGTGGTGGCATTCGCCGATGTTCTCACACTTCTGATAGACGCGGACGCCAGGCAGGAACTCGAAACAAAATGCAAAGCAGTATTGGATTGCCTGAGTCAGTGGTGTGCAGCGGTTAAGTTAAACCTAGCCCCACAAAAGACGACCTACATGCTCCTAAAAGGACCTCTCTAACGAAATCCGGTAATTAGGATCCAGGGAAAAACAATAAAAAGAAAAGCAGTAGTCCGCTACCTTGATGTAAATCTGGAGGAACAACTGAAATTTGCGTCTCACATGGAGGAGGTATGTGGAAGAGCAGCACTGGTAATGCACAAATTGATAAGCATTGGCGAGTGACGGTTTAATCTGCCTCCGCTCGTCATAAGAAGATATCACGATGTAATTCTGACCTCCATTACTGGATACGCTGCAAGCACTTAGGCCAAGCACCTAAGAAAGGTCAAACCAAAGGAACTGCTTCGGCGTACGCAGCGATGAATTCTGCTCAGGCTAACTGGGGCTTACAGAACAACGGCCACAGATACACTAACGGTTATACTCGGTATCTGGCCCCTGGACCTGGAAGTAAGGAAGCGAGGAGCGTAATACTGGATTAAAAAAGGTAGGTATGACCAAGCTACTGAAATAATTCGAAGGCCTGTTGAAACCATAAAAGATGTTTGGGATGCGCTGATAGATGAATGGCAGCAAACATGGACTAATAGCAACACGGGCAGAAGGACCTTCGACATGCTTCCTTGCGTGAAAGAGAGAATGAACATGACTCACCTACATCCATCTCCAGGGCTCATACACTACATATCCGGCCATGGTCCATACAACAGTTTCTTAGAACAGAGAGGCCTCAAAGAAACAAACAGGTGCGACTGTGGCGAAGTAAGTACTCCCGAGCACGTGGTTTGGGAGGGCAAACAAACTGAAGAATCAAGAGCATATCTTTAAATACAACTTCAGAACAGAAGAATATACGACATACTGCGTGATACCGAGCTCTGGCACTTGCTGGATGAAGCTGCTAATCTAGCGTCGCTACACGAGAAGGTGAGATTTGTTGAATTGAAATTAGCGGAGCGTAGAGGACGCCGCGAGCAACCGGAATCAGAAGCAGAAAGAAGGACAGGAGAGGAAGAAACTCAAGAGTAAAGAACAACCCAAATGTGAACATAAGCACTGCCCATGACTAAGGCAGTGCCTGCACCAGGAAGAAGGCAAAGACTCAATTCATCACAGTGCCTCTGGAAGCCAGAGGTACCTTCTCCAGGGCTCCGGGGGCGGCCTGCTCTGATTCCAGGAGGGAACTCCTGATGTGGGAGTAGGTGAGTCCAAGGACAAGCCGGAGAAGAACGAGTCCACTACCTGGAACGTGAAGCTGGCTGACGACACTTTGTGGTCAGCATGTCAGCAGTCGCCCCGCTGCATCAGTAGAGACAGCTGGCGGCCTGGATGTCGACGCAGGCCAGCAGTGGTAAAAGAAGAACATATACAAATAGACTTTCTTCTTCTTCTTCTTCCATCGTTTTGTGCAACTCAGGAGCGCGAGTGAACTTATTTAGTAGATGTGTTTTTCTTCTGTTCCCAAAACCTCTTCATCCTTTCGCTGTGTTCTTTCCTTCGTTCTTCTGTCCAAGGGTTCCTTCTTCTGATATACTGGCTGTTGGCAAACTGGTGATTGTTGACCATGCTACTAAATCGGCATCTGTCCTGTATGATGTCGTCTGTTATTCCTATTTCCCGGAGATCCTTTTCAATTTCAATTAGCCAGTTGTTTTTAATTTTCATTGAAAGGGCGAGATTTAGAATTCTTTTTGTTCGTCTGTTATTACTCATTCTGATAATATGGCCGTAGAATTTAATTCGTCTTTTCCTGAATGTGTATGAAATTTTTTCCGAATGCTGATACAGTTCGTTTGATTTCCTTTTCATCCAAATTCCTCCGGTACAAACAGGGCCAAAAATTTTTCTTAAAATTTTCTTTTCTTGCTTTTCAATATCTTTAATCAATGATCTTCCTCCAATAATCAAGGTTTCTGATGTGTATAATGCCTCCGGTTTGATTACAGTGTTATAGTGTCTTAACTTGGCATTTCGGGATATTGACTTTTTGTTGTATCTGTTCCAGGTGATTCTGTAGGCTTTTTGTAATTTAGTTATTCTCTCCTTGTTTGCTTCACGATTTAATCCTGTAGGTTGAATAATTTCTCGTAGATATCTGAATTTAGCTACTTGAGAGATATTGCCAAATCGCGTTTTTAAGGGTTGTCCATCTTGGTACCGTGAAGATCCTTCCATATATTGGGTTTTAGAATATGATATTTTGAGACCACATTTAGCTGCAATTTCATGCAGTTTTTCAAGTGCGTAAACTGCCTCTTGCTTGTTGTTGGAGAGAATTGCCAGATCATCTGCAAAGGCCAAACACCGCAAGTGAAGTTTATTTCTGAGTAGCCTGCCAATGGTTATTCCTTTAACTTCATTCTCCCAGGTTTTTATTACTTTGTCCAGAACAAGATTGAATAAAAGAGGTGATAGTCCATCTCCTTGTCGAACTCCTGTGCCAATTTTAAAAGGTTCCGACACCTCACCTAAGAACCTTACTTTTGAAATGGTATCCGTTAATGTCTGTTTGATTAATTCTCTGGTTTTTCTGTCTACTTTGTATTCTTCTAGCGTCTTAAAAAGTGTTTGTCTGTCAACAGAGTCATAAGCTTTTTTAAAGTCTACAAAGGTGATTACTGTTTGTCGGTTTTTACGGATTTGTAAGATGGTTTTGAGATTTAAAATTTGTTCTGCACATGACCTGCCTTTTCTAAATCCTGCCTGATACTCGCCAATAAGATGATCAATTTGTGTTTCAAGTCTCATGAGAAGTGCCTTGGATAGTATTTTGTAAGTAATTGGTAACAAGGAAATTCCTCTGTAGTTATTAATGTCAGTTTTATCCCCTTTTTTGTGAAGTGGGTGAATTAGTGCACGTTTCCAGTCTTCAGGGATTTTTTCTTTGACCCAGATGTCTTTAATAATCATATGAATTTTTTGAGCAAGACTCATACCACCTATTTTGCACATTTCAGTGATTATGCCATCTTCCCCTGGGGCCTTGTTATTATTAAGTCCTCGGATTATTTGTTGGATTTCTTCTAAAGTGGGAGGTTCTGAATCTGGATTTGGAGTGGATTTTTCAAAGGTAAGCTGTCCTTTAGGGTTTTCACAATTCAGAAGGTCTTTGAAGTAATTTGCTAGGAGCTTACAATTTTCCATATTATTTGTTTCTAGAGTTCCATCTGGACGTTTGAAACAGAGGCTAGGTGCCTGGTATTTTGACAATTCTTCCTTGAATGTTCTGTAGAAGTTCCTTGTGTTGTTTTTCTTAAACTCTTGATCAATTTCTGCTAGTTTCTGTCTATCATACATACGTTTCTCTAATCTAATGGTTTTTGAAGTTTGTTTCTTGGTATTAATGAATTCCTGCCAATTTTGAATGGTTTTGTGGGAACTACAATTTCGCCAGGCTTTAATTCTAAGTTCAATAGCCTTATCACAGGTTTCATTCCACTACCTATGTTTGCGTTTTCTGGGAGGTGAGCCGATGCTTTGAGCAGCTTTGAGGAGTGCGTCTTTAAGTTCTGGCCAATTGGTAGCATGTTGGCTGGATATATTGGCAAGAAAAGTTTCAGATTCTTGTTCCAAGGGTCGATTCGCGTATGTTGTCGTATTCTGGGTTTGACTCTATTTGGTTGAAATTTTACTTTAATTAGAGACAAATGGTGATCAGAGTCAATTAATCCTTTTTTTTACCTTAACGTTCATAATTTCCTTCTGATTTTTCTTGGAGATGGCAACATTATCTAGTTGAAATTCTCCTAAATGATAATTTGGTGATCTCCAGGTTTTTTTCTTGTGTGGAAGTGCCAGAAAATGAGTTGACATTAATTTCAAATCAAAATTGTCACAGAAGGCAATTAGTCGCTCTCCCTTTTTATCGGTTCTTTTGTGTGCAGGATAGAGTCCTACAGTGGCTCTGAATTTCTTTTCTCTGCCAATCTGCGCATTGAAGTCTCCCATCAGAATTTTAATATGATGCAGCGGAATTTTGTTTGCCGTTTCTTCTAATAGTTCCCAGAAGTCCTCTACTTTTTGCGGATCTTTTTGATTATAGTTGTTTGTAGGTGCATGTGCATTTATTATTGAATACGCCTTATTTCCTGATTTGACTGACAGTACTGAGATTCTTTCAGAAGGAGATGTGAAGTTTAATATTGAGTTTCTAATATTTCTTTTGACTACAAATCCAGTGCCAAATTGTGTTGGTTTGTTAGGGATTGAGATTGCTGGTTTGCCTTTGTAGATTCTGTAATTTCCTGATTCAAAATGATTTTCATCTGTGTATCTTGTTTCTTGAAGGGCTAGAATTTGGATGATGAATTTGTCTAATGTTTCTGTTAGCTCCTTAAGTTTTCCAACTTTGAGAAGTGTATTGATGTTCAAAGTGCCAAGAAAATATTTGCATTTCGGACGAAGAGATTTGGGAAGCTCCGATACAAATAGACAGTTTATTAATTAGAAGTACGAAAATACAAAGACAATTGTTGATTTTTGTGTGAATTAGTATGTTGGTAGAGTAATTAGTAGAATAATTGGTATATTAATCAGTAGATTAACTATTAGGATACTTAAATCCATTAAATCCTTAAGAATAATTATCCAGATATATTTAAAAAAAGTAAATTGTTTTAAGTATAAAAACTGTATAAACTAAGGGCCTACTTTAAGTAACAAGGTAGTAGGCTATGTAAAATCAGGAAATAAAATAAATATAAATAGTTAAACCTAATATGTGTGAAATGTGAAGGAGAACATCTTAGAAACCATAGAGGATGAAGATATTAAATCAGTTAAGATATGAGAAATGAGTCTTTCCCGGCGTATCTTTGATATAAATTCTTCGCGTACCTGATGATGGCGGCAGTGAAAGTCGCCGAAAGCTCGTCAACAGAAAATGTAATCCGGCAGCAAACCCGCGAAGAATTTATATCAAATCAGTTAAGAATGAGATACTATATAAACATTCACATCAAAGCAAGTCTCACTGACAGCGCTCTTACACTAACCTTATGTCCGGCATTGCAGACAATTCTCGACCCTCAAGTGACGCCAAATAAGGACCAAATCAATTAGTATCATCTTTCACGAAATAACACGCGATCTTCGTAGTGGAGCATACACATCACATGATTTCGTATTTGTATTAATGGCTGGCTTTTCTCTATAATAAAACGGGTTATTTTGCATCAATAGCGAGCTTTTTTTCACAATTCATGTAATAATTACAGTTCTTCTTAAATGAAATGGAAACGAAATAAGAAATTAATGCTTGCTGAATTTCTATTTCCATAATATTTTTATATTGCCCGTACAACAAAATCCACATATTCCCGTGTTACAATTTAAAAATGAGTGGACACAAAGCCTACATAACAGGTCGTAAATAAGTCTGTAGCTTTGAGGGCGTCCATTAATTACGTGAGGTGAAATAGGGGGGAGCGGGTCCGTCGAAATCTCACCAAATCATACAAAGGGGGGGGGGGGGAGTCAACGGAAATCTCACGTGAGGCTTTGAAATTCTTGAAGGACAGAGCTTTTTTTTTTTTTTTTTTTTTTTTGAAAAAAAAAAAAAAAGGTCTAAAAAAAAGGTTTAAAAAAAAACTATGAGGTTGATTAGCAGGGAGGAGGCCGTCAAAATCTCATCTTGGAGGGGGGGGGTGCAACCAGATCTCACCAAATCTCACCAGAAAGAAGGGTGGTTCGGAATTCCGGAAAAACACCTCACGTAATTAATGGACACCCCCTTTCGACGGTGTAGTGATATTAATTAAAAATTAAATTAGTCGTTACTCGATATGCATGGTAATGAACTCGAGAGAGATGCAATCCGATTCCAAACTAACTCGGAGTTTTGAGTTGTAGCTGCCTAAATAACAGCCACATCACACCAACAATTCATAACAATTGAATCACGATCAATTTATTCTATTAATGGGGGATCTCAAACAGTAAGCGCGGAACATAGTTTTTTAGATTAACAACACCAAACGTTATAAAACTGCTGGACGCTGCATGAAATGTTAGTCTGCATTTTAGCACGATACGACAAACTTATTTTTGTAATAACTAAACCCTAGTTCCTGATATAACTGGTATTGCCTAAGCAAAAAAAAAAAAAAAGTCTCGTGCCACCTTATGTATACAGTACTCGATTGAGTAGATGTTCAATAGTTTGAAAAAAATTTAGGTTCCCTTTAGCCGACAGAATTACCTGTTTATGTTAGGTGGAAACTTTTTCGCAAGTTTTATCTAAAGTCTGTCAACATTTCCCTAGGTGATGCGATGTTGTCGTAAGTTACTTACTGCCTTTGCTTTCATGCTCATCTGTATACAGCAGTGGTCGGCAAACCTTAAAAGCTAACGAGCCAATTTCACCTTTAAAGGCGTCAGTAAAAATTTATAAGAGCCATAGGTCTAGTTATATTTTAATGAATAGTTATTGATATAATTTATGGAATAATCATTATAGCAGCATACATATATTTATGTAAATAATATATTCTCGTGTGGAAGCATTTTAATTAACGAGAAAAATCTAATTGTATTTCCTTAGAAGGTTTTAAGATATTAGGTGCATAGTTTCTTCTTTTTAATTTCAAACAAGAATCCAAGGTCTCATGGGTTATTCTTAGCAACCATTTAAAAACATCTTTAAAGTAATGTTAAAAATATATTTTTAAGGATTAAATAAGAAAAAAGCAAATAGTATACCAAATGAATATAAAGACGATACAGTGCCTGAAGTACGAATATTTTAAGATCTCAAACAATTACTAAACTAGACACTATACGATAATAGACGAGACAAAGAAAATAACCGCTGTAAATGTTAGTTTCCTATTTCACCTTTGGTATTCATACGATTACTGCTTCTACTACTACTACTATTATTGTCGGTAAAGATGCATTTAAAAAATATTATTTAGGAGCAGCACTAAAATCCTCAAAGAGCCGCATGTGGCTCGGGAGCAGCGGTTTGCCGACCCCTGGTGTACAATATTACAAGTACTACCATATATTGAGTTCGATGTGTACTAGACTCTAGTAATGTGGTTGCTATGATGTGTCTTCTAATTTAGGTACGTGATGGTCCTAGAATCGGAGACTTGTAAGGTTGGACATGTATTATGGAAATATATCTGCCACTTTAGATCTATAAAGAAGCATATCTTAAAACCAAAAAGGATGGAGAATCACAGACCTATTCGTTTGATCTTTGTGGTAAATAAGTTTATGGAGCTCAATATCCATCCACACTAAGAATAACTACGGAATAGAAAGAGGTGTCTAACATGGGCATAGGAGATGTTATTTATAAGAAAATAATAGTGTAATAAGCGGTCTAACATATTTAGATGGGGAGGAGAGGAGGGTGAAATAAGCAAGTTGTTAGATGTTGTAAACAGGTCATCATAACCGTTTTTTTTTTTTTTTTTTTTTGTAATTATATACCTCCATTAAATATTAGAGGAGGAACCAGGCAGCTGCATAGCAATAATCATGTCAGTTGACACTTTGATTCGTGCATATTCTTTGACTCCAGATTAAACAACTGCTGTCCCAAATGCAGGGAAACATATTTCGTAAATTTCATAATTCGACATCTTCATTTCGTTTAATATTTAATCTTTGTCATAACACATGACTGCAAACGATTTTGAAATTTCATTAGAACTTTCACGTATTATTCTTATCTTCGCTGTAGTTTGGTATGAGGTTGTTACTGCATGATAGCTTTGTACAAAGCGATAACAGTTATCAATATTGATACAGTTTTTTGCAAGATTACGTTGTCTTCAACAAATCACTAACTTGAATTGTTTCTATGGAGGGTGAGAGGTAAAATTTTTGGAATGGTACTGCGCTTGCGTGTTAGCATTATTTTCTCAGGGACCAGTAGAAATTACAAAAAGTCAAGTCAGGAGAGATAGATGAACAAGAGAAATATGTGTTTTGATAATCAGATACCACAACATAATTTCGGGACAAACTCTCATAAGGAAGCAACGGAAATTTTGGTATTGCAGGAAATTTAGCTCATGTGAAGATAGAATCTGGAATCAGCAATCCAGTCATACAACAAAAACTACATCACACTGTGAGCTGGGTGAAAGTACTGGAATCTTTACGGAATTAAGGAAGCGTGCATATACCACATAACTCCATTTTGGCCTCCTGTGAACCCCCCTCCCCCCCCCCCACGTAGCCCTATGTGGCTTTTGCCTACACGGCCCCCCCCCCCCACGTAGCACGTAGCTTTTTCCTCTTCTTGATTCCAGAAGACATTTTGTATTGTTTTCTCTTGTCAGACTATTGTAAATTACATATGGAGATAATTAACTGAGGGAAATAAATATTCACATGCTATTGTGAGTTCTATTGCTCATTTTAACTGTGAAAAATGTTATGAAAGGAAAGTTACGTGGCCTGGCTCGCAAACCCCCCTCCCCCCAAGTAGCCCAGCGTAGCCTTCCAGCCAACCCCTCCCACCTCCCCCCCTGGATCAAGCCACGTAGTTTGTGCACGCTCCCTAAGCCTTACGATGTTAGAAACAAATGGAGGTACAGGTTAATACTACACAAAGTACTAGGTAAGTAGATGTTCTACCCTAAAATCTTTCAAGCCAAAACACGTTGGTAGAGTGGCTAGTTCTGTGTCTCAAAGTATAGTTGTATATGTGTTGGTAACTACTGTGATGGCTGTCATTAAGTGATTTTTGTTGGGCATATAGAAATGAAGCAACGGGAAATCGATCCAGTTGCAACAATTTTTAAGGCCCCTTTAGACGACCCGACTTGGTCTCCCTAAATCGTGGCCACGCCCCTTCGGCCCTGAAAATGGGTCGTCTAAACTGAGCTCCTGGTCACATTTTTGCCGCGAGACCAGGCAGGGAGGTCGGGTGGAAATTCCATCCGATTTAGGGCAAAAGGGTGGGGGAAAGTCGGGCCCCCACCACTCCGCTCTGCAAACTGGGAGTGTAAAGCCTCGCC
Organism: Vandiemenella viatica; assembly: GCA_031002005.1. NCBI lineage: Eukaryota > Metazoa > Arthropoda > Insecta > Orthoptera > Morabidae > Vandiemenella > Vandiemenella viatica. The sequence continues at coordinate 383,940,028 of CM061920.1, read as the reverse complement.
CGGTTGTGCCCACATTGTCTGGTTACCCGTTTTCTTTTATTTTGAGATGGATTCATCCGATAATCAAGAAAAATAAGTATTGATAGAGTTGCTGGAGGTGTACAAGAGACACAAATTTTTATGGGACACCTCCAGCAACTCTATTGATACTTATTTTTCTTGATTATCGGATGAATCCATCTCAAAATAATAGAAAACTGGTAACCAAGGTTGCCAACTTATTTAGAAAAAATAAAATATATTTGTCTTTTGAAGAGGAAAATAAACAGTATATAAAGCAAAAAAAATTAGTTATTTATTGCCTTAAATACATATATTTTCGGACTTACTGTACTAGCTATTAACTGTTGGTTTCATTTCAAGTGTTATAGCTGGAGCCACATTCTACATCTAGTATAACAAAAAAAAAAGAAAAAAAAAAAAAAAAAACACTCATTTTAAAATTTATGGACGCTCTGTTTCTCCTTTCCCACCATCTTGCATTTATTTCGTTTCATCACAAGCACTAACATGTCGTTTGCAAATTAATTGAATTGTACTGTTTACCAAAAATAGTTTCCGCATACTTTATGGTTCTGTTCAGAAACAACGGCGAGCGGACACGAGTCGACTGGTCCGCTATTATTGCCGCAACTCCGATGCGGTAATTACACAGATCAAAGGATGCTAGCGAACAAAAAATCGCTGGCCGATAGGCACTTTTTCTTGCAGGAGATCGTGAAACTAGCAGACGAACGTTTAGTTACATGTGTTGTATACTTTATTCGAAATAAAATATTTTCACATACTTTATTCGTAGGAAAAAGTATAACAGACAAAAATAAAATATTATACTTTATAATACAATATGGTTGGCAACCCTAACGTCACATGCCCTCTGTCATAACAAATACGCGAGAAATGAGGCATTTCAGGTGTCATCCGCTAGAAATTCCGGAAATCTTCACCATCCAATACATCAAAGAGTCTGAATATATGCCTTTGTAAATATAATTGCTTGGCACATGTCTTTTTTCTTTTTCCTAGGCTTTTCGCACAATGTCAGCCGTCACGGCTACCCCAAGAATCTGTGATTTCGTTAAATATGGGGCCATACATATTTAATTTAAATATTAGAACATTAACAAAATTTGTAACCCACTAATTTTATTACTAGTATTGCTATTAACTGGGACGTACAAATTTCAGAGTAAGACGGATATATGCGTGATGGTAGGATGCTAGTACGATAGTACCAGATCGGGCCGGCCGACGGGTCGTCTAAATGCAACACTGTCGACGGGAGGAATGGGAGATCAGGAACGGGAACGGGTCGTCTAAATGGGCCTTTAGACCCACTCTTCCGAAATATAACTAAAGATCCGCCTACTTAAGCATCCCCATCCGACGGAAGAATCACCAATAACACAATTGTATTTTAATACGTCACTCCATATCCACAACTTAGCTGTTGGATTTTATTAAATACTCTCGTGATTATAAATCGTGCATGACCACTCTACAATCCTGCCGCTTAAGTCCCAAAGGTGAATTTGATCCACCACCGTGATACAAACTTGTAAAGCTCGTGACAAGCGCCTGAAACTATCGTGGTGCCGCTAAGACCTTAACTATTCTTTTTTCTTATTGCTTTACGCCTCGTCGACGGGTAAGGTCATTAGAGGCGGGATGAGACTGGCGACAAGGAACGGGAAGGAATTCGGCCATGGCCTTTTTGAAGGAAGCATCCCGGCATTCGCCTGGAGTGATTTGGGGAAACCATGGGAAACCCAAATCTGGATGCCCAGACAGGGAATCGAAATCACGTCCTCCCGAATGCGAGGCCAGAACGTTAACCGTTCACCCACCACGCTCGGTGACCTGAACTAAATGGGCGGATAAATTCTATAGAAACCGTTAATAATGTTTCGTATCAGTTCCCCAAATATCATCATGCGAATTATTAATTAAAAAATTAATAAAAATGGGACATGTGTAAGTCGATCCCAGCCCAATTATGGTTCAGTACTCTTACGATATTCCGTTTCTCGAAGACCAGTTTGGATTTTTTTAAAAACCGCGGTAGAAGAGAAGCAGTTCTGGTTTAAGATTAATACTTAAAGGGTGAATCAAGACAAACAAAAATATTTTTATGGCATTTGTTGATTTAGAAAAAACTTTTGATAGTGTTAAGTGGGACAAGATATTCAAAGTTTTAAGAAGTCAGGTATAAAATATCGAGATAGAACAATATAATCTGTTAAGACTCAAGTGGCTATAATAAAAGTAGAGAACCATGAGAGACATGCATCAGTTAAGATGTGTATGAGACAAGGATGTGATCTATCTCAATTAGTATTCAATTTGTACATAGACGAAACAGTAAATGAAGTGAAAGAAAAATTTGAATGTGACATAAGTTTTCAAAAAGAAAAAATCAGTATGCTACGATTTGTTGATGACATTATCCTGTTAACAGTGCAGACTGAGTATATTGAGAATTTGCTGAATGTCATGAATAAAAAAATGAACTAAACGAAAAGAATTGGACTAAAAATCAATCAAAGCAAGACAGAAGTGATGAAATGAAGTAAAAATTCTAACTGCAATAGTAGATTAAATATAAAAATAGGATTGGACGCGATAGGAAAAGTAAATGAATTCTGCTACTTTGGAAGTACTGTATCTGATGGCCGAAGCAGGAAAGATGTTTAAAACAGAATAGCACTAGCGAAAAGAATCTTCATGAAAATGAGGAATCTTTTAGTTTAAATTATAGATCTAAGTCTCAGAAAGAGCTTTCTAAAACTCTACGTGTGGAGCACACCACTTTGTGGTAGCGAAGGACTTTAGGAATAGCAGAAAAAATTAAAATTGTAGCATTTAAAATGTGGTGCTATAGAAAGACGCTAAAAAATTAAGTGTCCGGATAAAGTACGAAATAAACGTGTTTTGAAAATGATGGGTGAGAAAAGAAGCTTATGGAAGAGTGTTACAAAAAATAATAATAATAATAATAATAATAATAATAATAATAATAATAATAAAAGAAGCAGGATGATGGATTACATTTTAAGACTTGCGGGATTAGTTAATTTGTAAGTGGAGGAAACAGTCGAAGGAGAGAACTGTAGAGGCAGACCAAGATTAGAGTATATGAGGCAGATAAGATGTAGGTTGTATGTTGAGATGAAGAGGTTAGTGCAAGATGGGAAGGGGCGGAGGATTGCATCAAATCAGTCGAGATACTGATGACAGAAATAAAGATTCAGATGTGAATCACTTGGCAGTAAAATTTTAATTAATAATATTTTAATTAAGGAAGGGGACTATGCTCTATCGGTCTTCCACACAACAACACGTTGCAGCTCAATCCGCTAGTGTAAAAAATATCAGACGTTCTCTCTTTCTGTATGTTAAATACGCTACCGCTTTAGACACGCCGTCATTCAATACAGCAAAACTGTCGACCTACGATTGCAAGCTACTGCTTGAAAATTATAGAGGTCTTTTGTAGTCTTGTGTATTTCGCGAACGAACTAGTTCGGAAGAGCGCTCCCACAGGCGAACTACGCGAACTAGTTACCAGATCTCTCGCTCCTTAGTTCGTTAGTTCGTTCGATCCTTTCCCGAAGACCAACTTTTGTTTTAGTTTATTATCTAAAAGGAAACACAGTTCCTTGTGGGCACATTTCACTGAAGACACAGATATAAAACTAAAAGAAAAATAAATTGTTCAACATTAATAATTATTGCAGAAGTCACAAACGGAAATTTAACGTGGAATGTGAAAATAAAATACACTTTGATCCCATTAACAATCAAAAGACAACCATCGATAACCACAACTACCATAACAAACAAGAGAGCGCGTGCAGTAGCGCTAGCAAAGTGAGCGAGCGAGCTGTCTTGGAGGACCTAGTTCGCGAACTAAACAGAGCGCTCCCAGTCGCGAACTATAGAGAGCGGTACCGTTCGCGAACTAAACTGAGCGGTACCGTTCGCGAACTAAATTGAGCGCTACCGTTCGCGAACTAGCACCATTCGCCGCTAGGGTTTCCAATATTTTTTCGGTTGATGGTAGGAATTTTTTAAAAAGAATAACCTATAAAAATATGCTACACTTCAAAAATATAATATTTTACGAAATAGTAGAAAATGATAAAAGGTATGTTTTTACTATTTCATTTTTTAAGCTATATTTTTTGCACTTCTTTCATCTTTAATTCTTTTTTGTCTACAGTAAAATTGTCATATGCTTTATCGCTTTCAGATGTCAAATTAATTTCGAGAAAAAGCTCATTTTTTTATTCATGAAATACTTCTCTTACTTTTACCTGGATTTCGTATAATATTGTTATTTCAGAGTAAAGTTTGTTCACTTTGATATTCATTTTTTCTCGCATATTTATAACCTCTAATATAGTCTCACAGTCATCAAATGAAACCCTGTGATTTGAATTTAATTTTTGGATTTTCTATAGCCAATTGCTTTCATTAAAATCTAACTATTTACTAAGATACTCCAGACATTTATCAACGAATACTAGAGCATTATTTTTTTATATTATCACTTTCTGTGGAGAATTTTGTTTCTAAAGGCTTTTTCTTGTTTTCTTAAACAAAGAAACAGTATCTTTTACATTTTTCTAGCGCTGATTTTAAAGCTGACATAATATAATACTTATCTCAGTCTGTTGGTTAACAGCTTTCTGAAAGTGATGAAAGAAATGACTTGCGAAATTCAAAAAGATTTTAACTTTTGTGTCTTCATCAGTTTCATTCGTCGCCAAAAAATTGTGAATGTGTGTTGGATTATTCTCCCCTTCACTAATAAAATAATAGCTCAATGACTTCCAATTCACTGGAAATTTACGCACTTTCGTTATTGCTACCACTTTCTCATTCAAGGGTCACTGTTATTTTTATATGTATCTTTACTAGATATTGGAAGTATTAATGTTATTTTTCCTAATAATATAGGTAATACTATTTCTGTCATATAGTACTTAAGTTGTAGCCAATAGTAGAATTATATTTTGTCCACGATTTCCAAAACTTTATTTATATAAAAAAGCCGATTACTTATAAACGGGTATTTTAATTCATCAAAATAAACGCGTTTATAATATTTTATAAGTAATGTTGTGTTGTTGTTGTTGTTGTTGTTGTTGGGGTTTAAGGGCGCGTCGACGGCAGGATCATTAGCGCCTTTAATAAGTAATGTTTCTTCCAAGAACTAATAAACAAATCCATTTAAAAAATTAATATTCTATGAATGCATGTAAAGTAAATAGTAAAAACAGCGCAATTATTCAATTAACCCATTTGTGTAAAGGACAATGAGCACTTTGGTTTATCGGCGCCAACTGTTCATGCTAATGTAATATGAAAGGTCTATTATTAAGCAATAACTTTGGTTAAGAAGGTCATATTAAATTCCATTTAGAAACGACAAAAAAATGATTATGTCCTAATAAAACTGACTTAACAAACAAAATAGCGCGTGCAGTAGCGGTAGCAAGGCGAGCGAACGATCTGTTTCTCTGAATTCGAGACGCGAACTAACGAACTAAAAGAGCGAACTAGTTCGCGAGGGAGCTGCGAACTAAACTGAGCGATCCCCTTCGCGAACTATTATGCGCAAGTCTAGTAGACAGTATTTTTCTGTTTGTTTTAAAGTATACAAGTGCATAATTCCTTCAAAATTGGATAGAAACTGCAGCTTTGTATAAAGAATATTGACAATAATAAATTAAGGGATGGAAAAGGGGAGAGAGATTGGGGTTTTGTAAAACTAATATGGACAGTATTTTTCTCTTTGTTTTAAAGTATATATGTGCATTGTTGCACCGAAATCGGATAAAAACTGTGGGTTTGCATAAAAATTAAGGGATGTAAAGGGGGAGAGAGTACGGCTTTTTAAAATAAAATTTTGGTCAGAAGACTTCTCCATGAAAAAACACATATATTTTCCAACTTTCATGGTGATCGGTCAGACGGTGTCGACTGTAGCTTCGTGTAATGAACATTGACAAAAATTAAGGGTATGGTAAAGGGGAGAGGGGTTGGTTTTTTTATAAACAAAATGTTGATGCTATTTTTCTCTTTATTTTAAAGTATACGTCAACAAGGTTTCATCAAAATCAGATAAAAAAAAAGGTTTTGTATAAAAATTAAGGGTTGTAAGGAGGGGGAGGGGGTAGTTTTTGGATTTTGTTTTGGTCATAAACCTTCTCCGTCAAAAAATACATGTACGACTGACTATGTGCCAACTTTCATCCTGATCGGTCAAACGGTATCGAAGACGTCTATATACTCGGGTATACGAACATCCTATTTTATATGTCAGAAGATTAAGTTAAACATACAGCTTGCACTAATCTTATTCTTGTTCCATAGATCCCGCTTTGAGTGTGCAACATGTGATGCTTAATACACACATATAAATGATCAATTATTATTTGAACGCAAATTTTTATTCACTACAAACAAAAGAATTCAAACACAATCTTTAAAATTGTATTTTGTAAAAGTATTAACAGATTAAGTTAATTGATATACATTCTTGACTGAAGCGAAAGAGATTACCAATAATATAATCTTTAAGTTTTTCATTATCTACCTACCGTTTTATACTTTTAGGAAGTTTATTAAACAGATTTGTTATTAAATACATAAAACCTTTTTTCATTCATGATAACGATGTTTCATTTTAGTTTAATTTAATCGCAATGGAGAGCACGCTCCGGTGGCAACTTCTTTAGACTCCCATTTTTTTTCCAGAACCACCTACTTTTCCCCGTCATGAATTTTAAATTCTTTCAGAGTTTATGGTAAATTGTTCATTACTTCCTGTGATTATTTATTCCAATCCCTCACCCCTTTGTCTAAGAACGAAAATTTTCCCACTCCTTATGCCTGAAATCTAGTGGCAGTTTGTGGTCATGATCATCTTTTCAATTCGTTCAGTACTCTTAACTTTTCCACCAACATCTATCCAAATGTCATCAGTACACAGACCCAACCCTCTCTTCACCCTCCTATATTGTTTTTATAAGGTGGACCAAAAAGCGATTAAACAGGTGGTCATAATGTTTTGGCGCATTAGTGCATAATATATTTAAAATGGGAGAATACTGTGAGCAGCAGAGTAGATCAACATTGAATGAAGATAAATACCAAAAACAAGTCATATTACGCATACAGACAAAATTATAAAGGTTTTTATGATTGTAGGAAGGAGTATATTAGTGATAAGATTTGTATGAATATTGGTAGAAGAGGTAGGAGTATTACATGAAAAGGAAAGGTAGAGATCACTACTATTTACGCTTTATTTCGGGCGTAAGGCAGTAGGAAAATTTTCCTTTGTCAGTAAGGAAGTCGGGGACTGGAATATATTACCGAGAACTCAGCTGAACAGTTTACAGAAACACTAAACGAGGGTTAAAATTCGTAAGAGGGAATAGAAGAAAAGTGTTGACATGGCATTCAAAGAATTAAAAACACACGCACACACAAACATTAAATTTGTAAGTAGGACTACAGAGAAAATTCCACCGGGATATGCACTACATAGTAATTAAACAAATCATTGTTAGTAAATTTTATCCACGAACTGGCATCTTAAAGCACCTTGTCGGTCCTTGCATGGCAGCCTTGACAGCCGAACAAGATTACTAATTAACCAACCTGAACAAAAGCGATAAATCAATATTGAAATTAGCCACTGAAAAATTCGTGAAATTATTTTAATTCTTTTTAAGATAACGTAATTAAATGGTTTGTCATATAATGGAACTGACTACTTTTGCAACCGATACTGGAGTAACAATTACTCTTACGACACAGAAAATTGTAATAATCATTTACTGTACTGAGTGGTGTTTGTTCATGAATGGAAAAGTTACAGGCTACAAGATTGCTGTGTGATTACCGTATTGTTTCATTTATGAAAAATAAAGTGAGAAATTCACTAACGAACATCCAAATTAATGTAATTAAATCTTAAAGGAAAATTAATTATGAGACTGAACTGAGAAAACAAAATAACAGCTAACTTTATAGTCGCATTAGCTTAAAATTAAACATTTTAAAAATAAAAATTGCTTTAATGTCCACAAGAGTTTTGAATGAATCTATAAAATTACCAATTATACCAAATTATTATTAGTTTCATAATGTATAACTTACATATGATATCTATACTTAACATTCGAATGTCAGTCTATAAATCTATTTCGCCTTATTATAAAATTATTGGGCATAATTCGTAATGGGCGAAGCGAGGTTGGAAAGTCATTGATATAATGCTAAATCAGATCTAGGAAGCTACTGACTAATTTCCTTTTGGAATATAACTAATTGCTATTTGTTTCCAACCATGAAAAAATTGTAACACTTATAACGCGAGCAGAATATGGAACGTACGGCTCCTGGTAAGGTGCTACAAAGAATGAAGTTGCCGGATGTGGAGATATCTTCTTCATTGGAGCAACAAGAATCTGGTCGCAACCATCTAATACGTAGAGTGGCCAGCGGGCATCGGTTTGAATGAAGACCCAGCATGGCAATCGGTAGGAGTCACACTGACGGGTGGATGATCTCCAGCTGAGAGTACTTCGCTGCAGTGTATTCCATCTAAAACAAAACAAAATCAATAAAAAAAACGGAGATCAAAAATTTGATAATATTTGCTTGGATTAGCTGGGAAGCGCCACGTCTGAGCCAAAGATGATGCTGCCGTAGACAATTTACGGAACATATAGATTCCAAACACACGTTTCTTGCAGTTCACCATTACAACAGAGAGCAATGTATCAGCACAATAAACAGCTGAGAATTTTCCGGATAGTCCTTTTATTGCTCTGGATCATTGTGTGTGAAGCAAGATGTTTTTCAGGATTGAAGCAAAACAACAATTCTAAGAGAAATTCAATGTTTTATTGGATATGTGCTTGGCGTGACAAGTTCTGCTACTAACCTAATAGGACGCTATGAACTGGACATTATTGTGTGACGGATTAATGACACGCAATTCATTACAACTGTTCACGCATATTGTACTATATTTTTATTTCAATACCGAACTAACCGAGCATGATGAGTCAACGGTAACGCTCTGGCTTCGCATTCAGGCGGATGCGGGTTCAAATCCTCATTAAGTCATCCAGAGTTTGGCTTTCCGTGGTTTTCCCAAATCACTCCAGGTGAATGCCGGGACGGTTCATTCGAAATGGCCATGCTCAATTCCTTCCTGTTCATCGTCCCAATCCTCTCCCGCCTCTAATGACCTCGACGTCGACGAGGCGTAGATCCACAAGCACAAATAAATAAATAAATGTTCCAACGCTTTAATAATTCCTGATTACAGGACAGTGATTGCATGGATGATTTACATAAGTTTATGCTAAATAGATCCAATCAACAAGAGATTGTAACTAAAGAAGTTATAAGGTAGATTGTGACTAATGGAGGAGCACACGCGGTAGTATCAATATACATAGTTCTTTATTGAAGTCACGAGAGGTTAATCATCTCGCGATGCTGACAATTAGGGCCCTTCCATAAACTACATTACTTGGTCGGGGGGGGGGGGCGTTGAGTAGAAAGCTACGCTGGGCTACGTGTGGCAAGGAAGGTTTACAAGGCAAGCCACGAAGGTTTTCATTCATATTATTTGTCACAGTTAAAATAAGGTACAAAACACACATCAGAGTCTGAATATTTATTTCCGTCATTTAATTATCTTCGTATGTAACTTACGAAAGTCTGACAAGAAAAAAGAGCACAAAATGTTTTCTGGAACAATAGGGAAAAAAGCCACTGTGATTGGGGAGGGGGGGGGGGTTGGATGGGTGGGGGAGGGTAGGGGTATAGGCAACAGCTACGTCAGGTTACGGGGGGGCAGGGAGGGGTTCACAGGAGGCTACGTGGTTAATAGATGCTTTCCTAGATGCGCGCGGCGGGGCTGATAGTGTTGTCGGTGCGTCTGGAGGCATTAGGAGGTGTCGCGTTTTGCTAGGAATGATACATCGACTGTAAGGCCATTCCGTCTACGTCGTGGATTATAGACTGAGTCTATAGCCTGTTCAGTTAACAGAGGCGGCTCAAGGTCAGCATGCTCTATCCCCACTTCGCTGCCCTAACCCCCGCACAGCGTACGGCATCAAAAGGTAGGAAGCGAGGGGGTGAGGAGGTGAGAAGCGGGGCTAGGAGAATATGACCTTGAGCCGCCAGTTCACAGTGAACAAGGTATAGGACAAAAGGCAAGCAGTGGCTCTAAAGTCCTTTTACGTCCAGAGAATGCGTCGTATCCCAAACGAGGAGCAGTTGAAGTCCCTGTCCAGGTGCCCTTTTTTTCTTATGGGTTATGCCTTGTCGACGTCTAGGACATTAGAGGCGGGGAAGGACAGGGTAAAAGGAACGGGAAGGAGTTCAGACATAGCCTTTTGAAGGAAGCATTGGAGTGATTTGGGGAAACCATGGAAAACTCATATCTGGATGCCCGGACGGGGATTCGAACCTGTGCCCAGCCGAATACGAGGTCAGAGCGTTACCGCTCACCCACCACTCTGGGACCCATCCAGGCGCCAAAATGGAGAGAAGTCGGTGTCCAAAGAGAGACGCTTCTTCTTTCACCCCCCGATGAAATTTGAGCTTTATCCGCATTGGTTGTCAGTTCTCCTCCTATTAACTGTTATTAAATCACAAAAGATCGGTCCTTCGTGGCGTCAAGCAGGGATCAATTTCTCGCGTCATGTATCATCGTGGGCCAGCAGGTTTATAGCGGCATTACTTTCTGGTGTCCAAATGTCACAGATTAATCCGATGCCGAAGGGGAAATTATAGTATTATTTCAAACCAAAGGACCCCTCCTTTTCTGCCGGAGTTCATGTAAGTGATACTATTCGACGTTCCCGCACAGACACCTTTGAGGAGGTATCCGAACGCCTGAGTATGATAACAAATTGTCAGGTTCTTCGTGGTTGATTAATACAGTAATTAAGTATTCCACAAGGTATTTCAGTTTAAACTTTCGTTTATTTTCAAAACAACATCAACGATATTGTTGACATGCATAGATACAATCCAGAGATACTACTAGCGCAGTCCTTTTCAGTTCCAAACTGAATCTGTATAAAACTAACTGTCCTTCTGCTGATTTCTTTATATAGGCTCTATCGAAATTTCTAGAACTCATCAATAGCTTCAGCCAGATATTTCTCGAACATTAACAATTACGCAAACAATTAAACATAGTATTAAAAACAAACAGAAATAGTACTTAATCATTTAACATAATTACAAAACGCTCAGAAATGGAAATTAAAGATACTTAAACACAAAATTATTTACAGAAATCATTTTAAACTGTAGAAAATTGTCATGTAGACATCGTAACTTGCATTAATACTTGGAATTACAAACATTTAAGCAAGTCTCTTGCACAATTCGGTTCTTAAACATATTAAATGGCCTTTAAATAATTTATTTTCATAAAATAAAGTCTATATACACTGATTTACAAGAACTTACAAAACAAACATACCAGATCATATTCAAGCAAACTTTAGCTCACTACAAATATTTTATAAAATACCATTCTATTTAAAGTTTCAGGTATGAGGGCTGTTACAAAATCCCGCATAAAAACAATTCTTAAATTTCGTCTGTAAATGTTTTATGTAAGAACGCCAGATCTGAGTCTTTACAATAAACAGCATCCAGTACTCTGAAGCGGCGTAAGGGGTGAGCGACGTGGGCGATGACCTACGGCCCCGCGGTTCGAGGGGCATCGCGCCGCGAAGTTTAATGCAGCCTTATTTAATACCTAGTATAGATTACGACCCTCAAAAGCTCTAACCGTGGCTAAATATTTTACGCCAACTAGCAAGCATCTGGTAATAGTAATTGTCTAGCAACTTATGCTGGCGTTACAGTGACTGTCACGCGAAATCCACAACCACTGGTAATTTTTTCCAATTCAGTTCGCCTCCCGCAGAACTGAGGCCGTGAAGGTCGTATTATTTCATCTTGATGAAGTTCCTGAATGCTTAAAAAGTCTCACGGATTACTCGGACACTCTTAGTGATCGTGATTAGGTATTGAACGAAATGCTCAGCACAGTATTTATTATATCATTATTGTGGTAAGAGATTCTATCGCGTGTCAATCCTAAGTAAAATATGGTAGTACGTAAAGTTCATTTAAGCATTGCTCGTGAATATTTGCCTAAATTTTGTGGCTAAATCAAAGAATATCGACATACTGAGTTCGGAACGCTTGTATGACGCTCGTTAGTTTACTGAAAAAAGCCAAAATTTAATTATAAAAAGGTAGCCGAAAAGCAACGGTGAACCAATAGTCTCCCAGTACTGGTACGAAACAGATATATTTTTTTTAATCGCCGTTATTGATTCCATAGTGAGTAGTATGGATTCAAGATATGTCTTTCAACAAACACTTTAAAAATTTCTGTTTTCTTTATGATTCAAGCAAGTTAAAAAATATTCCAGAAGACCATATATTAAAAAACTACCGAGATTTACAAACCATTACAGTCCTGCCAGTGGACGATAACAATAGTTTCCATGCTTACGAATTGTATGAAGAACTAGCATTTTCCCGCTGCTTCGCACGCGTGTGCTTTGGTATGTGTAAAAATTCTTTATCGATATTATTCTATTACCAAATACTGACTTAAACAGGCATAAATTGTAAATGCCTTCTGAAAACTATCCTTTGTTTCAGTTATAATCTTAAGTTTGGTTTTCATGCTGATGTCCGAGAGTTTTGTTTCATTCATATTTTAATGCAATACAATTTAGGAATTAGTAGATAAGCTATCTGAAAAATTAACTATATTAATTGTAGAGGTAATTATTGTGCGAAGTAATTGCTTTATATATATATATATATATATAAGTGATGCAATATTTAAGACTAATAAGATATTATTTTTACCTTACTTGGTAGGTCGATTGTGTGCCATTTTTAAATGCTGATACGGAGGAGTGCACGATAACCGTGGTGTCGCAAATTTATATCGATAGAGGAGTTACCTGCGATTTAGCTATTTCCGCAGATTTTAATTTGGACCATTAGTTCTTAAAAATTTGAAAATCCCAACCAAATTGCTGCGGTAGTTTTTGCGGCATACCCTTTCAAGTAAAGATACATGCGTAGCTTGCATACAGATTTATAATAGGATAGATTAAAAAATATTGATCCCAAATTTACCTGATTTCAGTAAAGATACGAAACAGCAGCTTCAGTACATAACAGAAAGTAACGTGAAAGAAATTTACCCAAATATTTATATTGTCATTCAAATTTTGTTAATCGTACCATTAAGTACAGTCTCTTCTGAAAGGAGCTTTTCAAAATTAAAATTAATAAAAAAAATCATTTACTAAGTACAACGGGTTAGCAAAAACTTTCAGCTTTGGAATTTTATCAGTTTAACAGATATACAGGTAGAATCTAAGCAGGACTACACTGTAATAATTAAGGATTTTAGGCTAATAGCAAGAAATTTCCGTTTCTTTAATTTTTTACTGTTAGCTATTAATTAATAATGTTACACTGAAGACGACTGCATTTTTATAAATAAAAATTTGACAGGTTAAAAAACTTCTTTATTTATAATTTCCGCCAGCCAAAGGACCTCGCAAACTGTATCTTGCCCACAACAAATTTAGTTCTTGCCCCGCCGCTCCAGTGAGTGAGTGGAAAACATTTTATTTTTCATTTTTAGAAATGCTTTGGAAGTACGTTTATGAAATTATCTTTGCACTAAGCTTTAAAATTTTCTGCGGAAATCTGAATTCATTTAAAATCCCTTCTCACATACTAGTTTGATTAACGAATTGTTTCCCATTTTCTAGTATTTGAACCATAAATTATACCTTGACATTTCATTAGTGCTTATTATCATGTTTAATAAATCAAGATTATTATTCTGAGGCTTTAAGCTTAAACTGTAATTTTCAGTGAAACGTTTTCAGAAGTCAATTTTTTTGTGGAAGGTTAGGTAAAATACTGAAGAGTTAATACTTTTTGTCGATTATTGTGTAAAACTGTCGGTAATCTAGCTTTAATCTCAGTAATTAGTCTTAAAATAGCAACATGGCAGCCGCCGATAAAGTGAACGCTAGTACGAGGGTTGCTATTTATATTTCTGTCCTAATGATGAAAAAACAAATATTTATGATCGAAATTGGTTTTATAGTTTCTCAAAATATTCTCCGAGAAGATCAATACACTTTTTCATGCGTTTGAACCAATTTTCGAAACACTTTTTCCACTCCGATTGAGGTAACTCCAGAACATGCGTCTTGAATGCATCAATAATTCGGGTGTCGAAAATCGTTGACCACGTAATTTGTCTTTGATGTGCGGGAATAAAAAGAATTCATTGGGTGCCAAATCAGAGCTGTACGGCGGCTGACCCATCAATTCAATGTTTTGACTTGTTTGAGCCGATGTGTGACAGTTCGCATTGTCGTGATGAAGAATTATTCGTCTCTTCTTCGACTTTTTCCGAATTTCTCCAAAGACTTCTGGTAAACAAATGGTCGTGTACCATTCAGAGTAGACCGTTCTACGTTGCTGTAACGCCACTGTCGCCACGTGACCGGTAATGCCTAAGAAACAGGCAACCATTTGTTTCGATGTGCTTCTTCCGCGAACAACTTTTGTCAGATTTGGCTCGTCTTGGAAGACCCATACAATCGATTGCTGTTTTGTTTCTGGCTCATATGCATAGATCCATGTTTCGTCACCTGTGTAGACGTTGTACACAGCCTTTGATGCAACTTGAACGTATTTTTTAACATTTCCTTGCACCAATCGACACGAGCTTCCTTTTGAGGGTTTGTCAGATTATGCGGGATCCAACGCGAACAAATCTTTTTTACGGCCAAATGATCATGCAATATTTTATTGATGCTTGTCATACTAATGCCCAAAGATGCCTCAGTCTCACGGTATGTCACATGACGATCTTGCTTCATCAGATCACGCACAGAATCGATGTTTTCTGGCACAACAACCGATTTTTGGACGACCCTGACGGAATTCGTCCGGAAGCGTACTTCGGCCACACGATCGAATTCGTTATACCAGATTTTTGCAGTGCTTTATGATGGTGCTTTATCGCCGTATAAAGAATTAGTTCATCGATGCACTTGTCTTGATAATCTAAATGTTGGTCACTGAATACACGTCTACACAAATACAGTCAATGTTTCTACAAGTAATGGTTCGAATAATTAGAGCCTCTCGTTAGATGAACGCTAGAGATAGCAAAAAATTATTTCAAAATTTCTATAAATTAAGATGCCAGATGTTGTGTTTTTTGTGACTACAATCAGAAAAAAATTTCACTCAAATTAAGCCACAACCTATATATTAGAATTGCCCTTCATGTGCAGAAAAAAATGATGCTTCCAAGGTGTGGGAACCGCGTGATATTTCGACGTCTCTTTAATTTTCATGTTATGAAAATTGCATTCCGAAGTCGATTTAGCTATCATGTTCGTCATAATTGTCAACATTTGCACTTGCAGATTCAGGGCACTTTCAACAGTCTGACTACCAACGCGGAGACAAACGATATCGATTTTGTCAGAAAGCAATTGGTTGCTATTAATAAGTGGCTTCTTTTATACTTCATACACCAACCTGAATAAGAAAAAGAAAATTCTTCGGAACTGTGCCGATCCGTGAGAAGGCTTTGTGAATTGTAAAATATTTTACGCTTTTTAACCGCTTTAAATACACGTTTAAACAGGTAAAGGTAAATGCAAAAATTTAACGACGTTTTCAAAAATAATTGTATTTGAGAAAGAAAGAGTGCTTGTGATTCTAGCTTTATACTTAGGACTCGATAAAATTAAACGGAACGGAAATGAAAGACGCTGATAAACGACTCATAGTAACGACTCCTGTAAATGAGTTGCAGCTACCTTGTTCTTGTATACAACATCGCTATGTTTATAACTAAACATAACATAACATCAAACTGAGTCAATTGTAATACGGGGTTACTGTAAAATAATCATTCACTTTCAAAACCAAAATTATTCAAAGGTATTATATTTACAATTAAGATTGCTATATGAAAATAACCACAAAATATCCAAATTTGTACACCAGGAGGCGTGGCAGCATTAGTTCAAGTTTGTATACCAGGTGGAGTGGAGCACTAGTTCAGTATCCGTAACGAGTTTAGTTGATGATGACCTCGCTTTCTTACCCTGGCCTTCCAGGTCGCCGAGTGACTTCTTCCTTTGGGGACACATTAAGGACATTGTTTACGTATCCCCACTACCAAAAATGATAGAAGAGCTGAAGAAACGGATCAGTGATGCATTGATGAACATTGACGCGATCACGCTACAAAATTTGTGAACTGAACTGAACTACCGCCTGCACGTGTCTCGTGTGACCAAGGTGACACACATAGAACATTTGTAAAGTGAGCATAAAACTTGGATATTTTGTGGTTATTTTCATATATTAATCATATTTGCAAATATAATACTTTGGAATAAATCGGGTTTTGAAAGTGAATGATTCTTTTGTAGTAACCCTGTACTTGAAGCACCACCTAACATCGAGATATCAATTAGCGTTCAGTGAAAGCTTACAGTCATTCTCAATGCAATCATGGTATGTCGTAGCTAACTTATAAGTAGTAAACTTGTATTCCAGTGTCTGCCAATAAAAGCTTTATACAGGTATTAGGGATGTAACGGATCCCCGCATCTGCAAGTGCGGAACTTTCGCGTGAAATCCAACATCCGCTTTCGCATCCGCGATATTTATTGCGTTTGTATAGCGGATGTTTTGTTTACATTGCAATATATATTATTCTTTTCTCTTTATACGATATTCTGCCCATCGTCACTTAGCTAACAACAACGTGTTGGTTTTTTTCTGAAGATCTTGCAATAAAAATAACAATAAACTTAACAGCGTTACTACCTAAGCCACGAATTTAAAAGTTTGAACATCTACATATATATATTCTGCAATTCACAAAATTGTGGGTGGCAGAAGGTGCTCAGCACCAAAGCTAATCTCTTTGCTGTGCATTCCAATCCCGAATGGTACGAGGGAAAAAAGAATTCATATAAGAATCAGGGCGGCACTTTATTTCTCTAATCTTATCTTTCCTGTCATTCCGGCTCAAATAGGTTGGTGGACGAAGTATTTTACTACACTCAAAAGTGAAAGTGGGAGTACGCATGTTTACCAATAAGTTTAAACGAAACGTGCGTCATCTATTTACCAGAGACTCCCAGCCCAGTCTAGTAATCAGTTCTGTGACGCTTTCATATGGACTGTAGCAACCGGTCACGAATCGAGCGGCTCTTCTCTGTACTTTCTCTATACTGTCAATCAACCCCTTACGAAACGGATCCCAAACGGCACAACAGTAGTCCAAATGTGGACGCACAAGAGTTTCGTACCCTATCTCCTTTGTTTCATTACAATTTTTCAAGACTCGACCTAGGAATTGCAGCCTAGAATTAGCCTACTAACGAATTAATGTGTAAGTCCCATTTCATGTTCCTTTAAACTGTTACTCCCAAATATTTCACAGAATCGACCATACCAATAACTAAACCGTTTATCTCGTATTTCTGAACAATCGGATACTTTTTGTTAGTAATGCTTATTGTCTTTCACATTTTACAATTTAGTGTAAGTTGCCATTCAGCGCACCATGCCACAATAACATCCAGATCACGCTGAATTTCTAAGCAATCGGCCGAATTCCTTACTTCCCAATAAATAGCCGCGACATCAGCAAACAACCTAAAAATGCTTTTTACTTTGTCTCCGAGATCGTTTATAAAAATTAAGAAAAGAAGTGGTCCTATTACACTTCCTTGAGGTACACCCGATGTAACATCTAGATTAGAAGAACTTTCTCCTTCAACGACAACATACTGCGACCGACCAGTTAGAAAATCCTTTATCCATTCACAAAGCTGATCCGATATACCGTACGCTCGAAGCTTTGCTAAAAGGCGGTTGTGTGAAACAGAGTCAAAGACTTTCAGAAAATCTAAAAAAATTGCATCTACTTGTGAACCTGCATCAATAACTTTCATTACGTCGTGTGTAAATAGGGCCAGCTGTGTTTCACATGATCGTTTCTTCCAAAATCCGTGTTGATTTGTCGTAAGAAAATTATTATCATCTCGAAAATTCATAATGTTCGAGCATATAATATGCCCCATAACTCTACTACAAACAGATGTAATAGATATGAGACGGTAGTTTCTAGGATCACTTCGATCTCCATTCTTGAAAATCGGAGTTACTTGCGCGATTTTCCAGTCTGAAGGTACTTTTCGCTCTTCTAGGGATTTACCGAATATATCAGACAAAAATGGTCCGATTTCCGCAGCGTACTCTGA
Source organism: Vandiemenella viatica (assembly GCA_031002005.1). Taxonomy (NCBI): domain Eukaryota; kingdom Metazoa; phylum Arthropoda; class Insecta; order Orthoptera; family Morabidae; genus Vandiemenella; species Vandiemenella viatica. The sequence goes on along the minus strand of CM061920.1, from coordinate 383,921,609 downwards.
AAATACCCTTACTGGAATTCCATCCAGGCCCGGTGCTTTCCCCCACTTCATGAGCTCTAATTGCTTTATGATACCTGCAGTATCTATTCGTAATGATTCCATCACCAACTCGACACGACGTGGGGAAACGGGAATGCTATTCTTATTTTCATCAGTAAATGAATTTTTGAACACAGTATTTAGTACGTTAGCTTTATCGCGGCTTTCATTAACCTCAGAACCTTCACGAATTAGTGCTGGAATATTGCTGCTATTGGTACAATTGACTTTTCGTAAATACGACGAAAATTTCTTTGTGTTTTCTGTGAGACTCTTAGAGAGAGAGAGGGGGTGAAAATCGTTGAAGGCCTCGCGCATTACATCCTTAATACGTCCTCTTAACTCAGCTAATGTTTCTAAATCGCTGCGACACCCTTTCCTTCTTGAGCATGTATCCTCCTTTGTTTTTGAGTAATCTTTTGACGGCGCATGTGTACCACGGTGGATCTTCCTCCCCATTTATTGTCCGCTTCGGTATATGTATTTCCATTTCTTCCCTGACTATTCGTATAAATCAATGCCACATCTCTTCAACGGTGTCCTCTGTTGACTTGAAGTTATGGTAATTATTCCTCAGGTAGGTTCTAAAACACTCCTTTGAGCCCTTACTGAATCTGTATACAATCCGCCCTTTTCTCCTTTTTCGCTTGGTCATTAGTTTGATAGTCGCAATTACCGCTTTGTGATCGTTTATTTCTGTGGTCGTTGAAATATCGGTGAATAATTCTGGCCTGTTGGTAACCAGCAGATACAGGGCGTTCGCCGGGAAACGCACCCACTGTTAGCGGTACAAGGAAGAAACTGCTCCCGGCGAGCGAGCGCTCAGTTTCCGGCATTGTACGACCGTCGGCCGCGGACTATTTCATAATAATTACGCTTCATAAACTTCATAAACTTGTGTGCTAAGCATTTAAATGTGACGTAATTCATTAGCTTACCTTATAAAAGATGCTGGAAGTGTTGACCCTCTTGTGTAATGCACATTTCACATCTTCTGAACATATTTCGAGACACACGCTGCCCTAACTGACTTAATGATTTTTTGGGTGACTGTTCTAGTCGAAAAGCGATATCGTCAATTTTCTCCTCTGTGAGAATACGGTTGACCGACAGTCTCTTTTTGTTAAAAAAATGAACCCGTTTCTCTTACTTTTTTAACCAGACGCAGAATTGTTGATTTAGCTGGCAGTAAAGCGCCAGGAAATTCGCGACGAAATTTACTGCGACACTTTTTAAACGACTTCTTCTTCACATATGTATCGTAGAGAAATATTCTTTGTTGCAAACTGTAACGTACCATAATTTTACTCACACTCAAACACGGTACAGATTAATAAGAGTATGAAGCCCCAAACCAGCCAAACCGCAAAGAAACGTTTATTCACAACACTGATTAATAAGAGACTGAAGTCACAAACTATCTACAATGCAAAGAAACCGTTCTTAACAATGTAAGGGTCACTGCACTGCACTGTTGGGGCAGCGGAGGTGTTAAACAGTGCGGTGATTCACGGTGCCGCGTGGCGGAAACTGCTGGCTCCACTGACGGAGCAAGTTGCCGACGGCAACAGACTGGGAGGGTAGCGTTTTCCGGCGAACGCCCTGTATAAAATGTTTTCACTACCGTTATGACACCGCGTAGGTTCATAAACTAGCTGCTCGAAAGCGGCCTATTCACGGTCCAACTTATAGGACATCCGTGTAGAACAACAATACCAAGCGCTCACATATTCACGCTAGTAAAAGGGGTCCAATTAAATGTTCCAAGCAATCCTTTCCACTCGTATTTTCTCGCGGCACACCACGTGTTCGTATCGCACACTCGCAGGGTGTTTCCTCCAATCATGATCCAACGACATAGCTTGTTGGACAGCAAGGACCCGTATTGGTTGTTTGGGAGTCCAACAACATTCAACACGTCCTGCATGAAGTCCTGTAATCCCTTTCACGGCCCGTCAAGAGTTCTTTATCGAAAATCGGATGAACGTAGGTCCTTCAAGTTGGACTGTGAATGGGCCGCTAGAGCGGTTGAATGGCGGCGGGTTGCGCGGCCTTGTGCTTGACGCTTGAATTAGTTGAGCCGCGAACTCCGCAAAGCTTACATGACTAAAATTGTTTTTTAGACGCGTGCGTAATTATGTAAATAATTTAATTCAATTGTGAAATCGTCCCAAGTTTTTTGTTGTTGAAAGATGAGACAAAAAATAAATCAATGTGGCAGTATTATATGGAAATAGACGTTACTTCTGAAAAAATGTAGGATTTGACATAAAAAGTATAATTATTTTGATTATAAATTTGTTTTTGATAAAATATCAAAATCTAAATAATTATAAATTCATCTTTCCACATCCGCTTCCGCAAAACATCCGCATCAGCGGATGTCAAGCATTGAACATCAGCAACAGCATCCACATCAGCATCCGCAAAGATGAGTTCCGTTACAACCCTAACAGGTATTACAAAATACTTGACACTCCAGCATAATATATGCATTCAAATCAAGCCACTGTTTGCAATATAATATCAGATTCTGCTATATTTCACATTATAAAATGTATTAACTAATAAAAGCCATCAGTTTAGTTGATCGATAGAGTATAGGTTCCAAAAATGGGTAGGCGCTTCCCCCCCCCCCCCCCGCCCCTCCAGTGCGAGAGAAACACGTCCGGGGAGGGCGCGGGCTGCGAGGTAGCTTCGCCGCCCGTGTAGACGACACCCTCAGACACCGTCAGAAGTACTGTGTCTCCTTCGACGCTTTTTACAGTCGAAAACTTTCATTATAACATTACATACTTAGTGAGTTTCTCCTGAGATGTGAGCATTTACGTTTATAACAGTAAAATTTTGGCAGAGGAAGGGGAGAGACGAGGGAACCCTTCTTTTGACAAAAGGGTGTGTGGGAACTTTTCTTTTGACGGAAGAACTATTAAATGCAGACTGGGCGTTAGGAATTCGAATCCCAACAAAGCCGGTGATCATTGTTCCAAGCTGAATGTACGGATCGGTTATTTGTATTTTGAGATACAAGAAGGGAAATAGTGGGCGGGTAAAATTTATAGACAACATTAAAAAGACAATCACACCTATTGCCATTTGAAACTGCTGGCCAAAGAAAGGATAAAATAAATAAATAAATAAACATTGATTACGATTATAGGGTAGGGAAGGAATTAAGTAGAACTCCAATTATCAGAATCAATTGGGACCGGACCCCATTCGGATAATCAAAAATTCGGATAGCTGGATTTTTTTCCGAAAAAGGGTCTATTTTAATTAATTACTGTGTGTATGTTGAAAATGGGAGAAAAAACTATTTTTAAAGAAAAAGAGCTTTTACTTAAATAAATGAATAGACAACAGTTTTACATGTTAAGCGTACTTATAAGTGCTGAACATTAATACAGTGTGCTTGCTGAACATCTCGGTGAAAGCTGTTTGACAGTATTCATCCGTTATCGGGCAGCCGAGTCGCGCATCCGCTTGACAGTGAGAAGTTCCATGTGATCACACTCGGGCTGACGCTCCATCCACTTCAACGCAGTTTCGAGGCCAGCAAATGCTTGACTAGCTGATGGTCCCATGTCTGCTTCAACTTCAACATTAAGGTCATCTACTTCTTCGACACTTTCTTCTCTCACACTTTCAATAAGTTCATCATCATTTAGAATTTCATACCCAGTGTCTAACTAATCACACACCACCCACGCTCATATTTCTTTAGCTCTAACTTCTGAAAATCCCGGAATTTTCAAAAGAATGTTTCTAAATTCCTCAAGTGATACGCCATCCCCATCTTCTCCTTTATCTTCCCTTTCCTTTTCTTGAGCTTCTTTTTCCTTTTTCTCCTTTTCCTTCTCTTCTTCAGTTGGAACTTGTTCAACGCACGTCTTAAGTGATTCAGATAGTCGGAGATCGGATAATTGTAGTTCTACTGTACTTGGCTGACAACTTTAAACGTAAATACTTTGGTAAAATATTTGATAATAAACTCAACTGGGAGGTTCACATTGGACATGTGGCAGAAAAAGGTTTAAAAATCCTGCACTTATTGGAGAAAGTGTTGAGAAGATGTGAGAAGTGAGAGAATTCGGCCATAAAACTTTGGTCAGACCATAGCTTGAATATGGTGGTGTAGTATGGGACCCACATTTTGGGTATCAAATACAGGAGTTTTAGGGTGTGAAAAAGAAGGGCTGCTAAATTTGTCTTTGGAAATTACTGCAGAACACAATCAGTAATTGATATGATAAAGGAGTTGGAATGGTATTCATTGGAAGAAAGTAGGAGGGTAAAGAGAGTGGACGGAGTATACAAGCTGTACGAGTACATAGGTGATGAAACGTGGAAGAATAAAAAGTAGTGAATGGTACAGAAAAGTTGACTATGGCCACAAGCTGGCACTCGATTGCGGGTATAACGGTGTGGGAAAATTTTCTTTGTTAGCTAAAGGAATCAGGTATTGGAATAAATTATCAAGAGAAATGGTGAATAACTTACCAAAAACACTGAAAGAATTTAAAATTAAAATTCGTAGAGGACAAAATTAGGGGGTTACAAGAAAGGGTAAAGACGGATATGTAGGGAAGTTGCTACTGGGCGTGCGCTCCATCGCAATTAAATTAAATAAAATGCTTGGAAGAGATGAATGAGACCCACCAACCCGACGGTTCAAGAGAAGAAGTAGAATTGATGGCTAGACATTGTGCAACACCAATATCTAGCTCCGAGGATTAAAAATGAATAAAAGTATAAAAAAAAAATAAACATACCCATCTTACCAACAAAAAAACTGGGTAGAATTACTAAAGACTTTACATAGTTTTTATATTTATGAAAGTTCCATACCATTTGAAAACAAAGATATAACATTGCTTTGTAACTCCGTATACAGTAGTGCTGAGAGAAAGCAAAATTAAGGTTTATAAAACTGCTCGCATCTTGATCCGATTAAAGGCGAGACCGTAACAAAATAATGCCCAAAGATCTAACGACTCTCAATATAGCAACAGAATTGTTCTTCAGAAAATGCCTCCATGTATTCCATAACAAACTCCCAGAGAAAGAATATTTTTCAGTCTAAAAGTTTAAAAGCTAAAAGAGGACCGTTCTAAGACACTGAGCTCTGAAAAAAGAAGAAACCGGTTACTCACCAGTCGTTTATTTTGCCATGCGGAACGTTTAAAGTTTCGTTGGATAGTTTGTGGCCACCGTAACCGCCAAAGAACTCCAGCCCCGTCTTGATCACAATGTTATCCCGCACTCCTTTATGCAGCTCTTCCTGGAACTTCCCCTTCTGTAAAATAAAGTTAAGTTTCGTGTAATATGTGTTAAGTCAGACATCAAACGATAGTTCCTTAACCACTTTCCACTCAAAACAGTGAGGCACATGTGTGGAGAAGGATCAAGGCTTCAAATCCATTTTGCTACGGTTCCAGAAACCCTTGAAGTCGAATGCCAGAATATTTCAACAGTGTAGCTTACTGACAACTAGAGTTGAAACTGAGTCCCGCCTCTGCATCAGCAAATAGGGAACCTCCACGTCCGCAAGTTCTAAATCGGATGTAAAACCTTCTCTTTATAGAAAAAGTTTTTTTCCCCTTGGAGATACTGCAATAAGAGTAACATTGAATTATGCACGTGTTCAAGTGTTGGTGATTTTACCAATCGACCTCAAAACTTGTCCCGAAGAGCGGATATACCCCCCCCCCCAGGTCGATTTTTTGAACAAAATAACCCCGTACCCCTAAAATCGACTACTCGCGTCATTTGTAGACTCTGATTTTTTTTAATTCTACAATTCTACAAGCATTTCAAACCCCCCCGTGAGGTTTCCGTTGATCCCCCCCCATTTCACCTCACGTCATTAATGGACACCCCTTAAGGGCGGTAGTAAGGAGGGTGGCGGACACGTTGATGTGCGGTGGCTTGACCTTGTGCTTGTCGCTCGAATTAGTTGAGCACCGAATTCAGCATGGTTCATTTGTCAAAAAGTTGTTTTTTTTTGCCATTTGCGTAATTAGGCAACTAATTTAATTCACTTGTGAAATCATCGCGGGTTTCTTCGTTGCTGAAAAACGAGGCAAAAAAAAAAAAGAAGCAATCTTGCAGTATTATCGGGACCGAGACGATGCTTAGAAAAACTGTAGGATTCGTGATATAAAATTTTTTGTATTAATTTTTAGTAAATTATTAAACTCTAAATAATTATGAGTTTCTTATTTTACCTCTGCCTCCGTGGAGGTCAAACAGCAACCTCTGTATCCGCTAACAAGATGACCTCCGTTACATCCGCACTTACGATTATCAAGTGTGAACGAAAAAAGTCTCCTTTGTTAGAATACCATAAAACTGACCCATATATAACAGCATTTAAGATGTTTTCCGACATATATTTAATTATAAAAAACCATTAGCCATCTACCGATCGGTATTGTAGGTAAAATGACCAAAATGGGTCATCGTGCCAATTATGATTATTTATACATGATTTTCAATCAGTGACAGGAAGAATTTTGCTTGGATTGGGTTTTCGTTGCTACAGCGGCCAAAGGAGGGGACAGAAATTCCGAGTAATGGGATGCCCGACTGGCTGTCACCAAGCAGCTGCCGCCAGTCGTCAGAGTGCAGGTAGCCGAACCAAAGGCAGCTACTTGTTTCTCGGTGACTGGGCTATAATCCCGCTATTCTGGGGATATCCGAAGGAAGGTGTTTGACCAGCCATTGACATTTCTCTACCCTGGGACTTTCTTAAGCTGCGTTCCCATGACGTCTTGAAACGGAGGCCGTACGCCGCACGCCGAAGTGTAGGGATGAGCGCGCGCCGCAGTTTAGCCCTCGCTACCCCGCCACCACCACCTCACCACGTTGCCTAACAGAGCACTTTACAGCAACAGAAGGGGTGCGCACCTCTGCTGCAAACCGATGGCAACAGCGCACCGCTGCACACGCCTGTGATGTTTACCGTCATAGAGTGGGTAGCTGCGTCTCGTCCCCGCTAGCAGAGGCGGCCCCGTTCCCGTGGCGTGTTGTTGGGTATCCGTCCCGGGAGGCCTCCGTTAAGGGATGTCGTGGGAACGCAGCTTAAGACTCGCGTCACGAATGTTTCCGAAATGCAATGGTTTCTCACGAGACACCAGAATATGATTCCAACTAATAGAACAGCTATTGAGGAAGAGGACGCCTTGCGGAATTAATCACTGACGTAAAAATCTCCGCGTGACATTGTTTTTTTGGGTATTTCTATCCTCATGTCGCAAATAAGTCGTTGAAGAGGCGTGACCAGCTACATAATGGTGGGAGGAGACGCAAGAGCCATACTTGAATGATGTTGGGAGTTACACCGTACTAGGCCTCGAGTGAAAAAGGTTGGAGTCACTCTGTTCCGGTGTTCCGGGTCTCGAGTGTGTGAAGGCTCGAGTGACTGCTTTCCTAGTGGGAGAGCACAAGTTGATCTTGCAGTAGGCACATGTGCTCAAGTCAATGGTGACTTAAGTCTTGTAGCGATCCAGTACTGTAAGGTCATCGCCGACGCCAAAGCAGTCTATACAGTTCATTGTACTACGAACTTAACACTGTGTACATCGTCAAGTCATTAGGACTACCCCAGTAACGGTCCTGTCAAGTAAATTTGAACAATTAAGAGTTTCGTCTCAAATAATATTTGTTTGAAAGGTGCGAGATGGATAAATTTTTGTGAACTTTCAATCACCATATTTGGTGGATACTGTAAAAATATCCGTTATCACCGAATGACAAATGACATTTGACTCTTAAAAGGGGATGCGCATATGTGATGTGAAAGTACAGACAATATGCACAGAAAAAACAACCAAAGAAGACATTACAAATAATAGTTTGGTGGATATATTAAAAAATGAAGGTCCGAAAAAGTGAGCGCAATTGGTTTGAAAAGTTAGTTTGAATAATTGAAAATATTTACAGTTTAATTAACTTACTACACTGGTCTACGAGTACTATAATAAATGCTGTTGAACTTTGTGTAATGTGGTAGAAGGATAGCTGAAACAATCGTGTAACCCAGAGACTGGGTATAGGTATAGAAGGGATTTATTGAAGGAAACATTAATGAACAACGTGCGTGAAAACCTCCAGGTAATACAACACTATAGAGGTAAACATATAAACTTAAACTACAAAGAAATCAAGAAGAAATGCTGTTAAAACACTTGCAGACTTTTGTTAACATACCTCTATTTCGGCTTGATGCGATCTTTCGCATTCCTCCATGTCCACCACCAAGTTGAGCGCATCTAGCAGACCCAGAATGTGTTCCCTGGCGTGTATTATTTGCAAAGAATTGGGACGTCCAACCTCTGCTTGCTCAATATCTTCCTCAACCTGGTGCTGGTAAAGTTTCACCTCATCTTGTTGCGTAGGCTTCTCCTTCTGTAGCTGGATGGAATCATCCACATTGTATCTTCCATACTCCTGATTATTCTTCAAGTCCATTTTGTGGAGATTTTGTGGCTCTGGTTCCTGAGAACGATCGAACATCTGTGGTTCACTATTTTGAGAATTTTCTGCCTCCCTTGGCTGGTTATTTTTCACAATCTTATGCTGATCATGCTCCATTACCTGTTGCTGGTGATTGTCCACGTCTTGTTTGTGATTCTGTACAGCCTGTTGTTGGTAATTGTCGACCTCTTGTTGCTGGTGTTCCTTTGTCAACTGTTGCTGCTGTTGCTCCGCATCAAATTGCTGGTGGTTATCCACTATCTGTTGCTGGCGATGTCCTAGTACGTCCTGCTGCTCGTGTCCTCTCACCTGTTCCTTCGTATTTTCTTGCTGTGTGTACACGTTATTCTGCTGGTAACTATCTTCCTCTTGTTGTTGGTAATGCTTCTCAGACAGCAATTGCTTTCTTTTGAACACTCGTCGCCACCATTGCGACTGCCAACACTTCCGACTTTCACTCATCGCGCTGCTCTCCTGCGTTCCTAGCAGTAATCACTACTTCTGTTCACTTATCGGGAGCGACAATGTTGATTTTAGTTTACACACTGACACAGTCACGTCCGCTGGCACCGTTCCAGAGATAGTTGCTGGTACTTCCATATTTGTCTAGATCAGCGTATTCTATCTCTTCAGTCCGAGGACTAGTAAAATGTGAGAAACAATTCTACGGACCACTAACTTATATGGTCCTAATTTTTTTACCTACATGTATATCTATTATTAACATTTGGTACATATTGTGGTGTACCATTATAACATAATAAATCTAGAAACATGTATTGAATTCTTATAGAAAAAAAGCGGGGGTTGGCAAAAATCGAGAGTAAAATTTTTTCCTTAGTTCTCGAGACTATAAAAAGGTACAGATATTTTTTCTTCCAGGCCTCATCCCAACCTAACCACCTCAATTTGGAGACAGTTTATCTCGAGAACTAAGCGAGATATTGAAAATTTATATTGTTTACTTTCGATTTTTCTCATCGTTTTACTTAAGAATTCGCCATAAAATTTGACTTTGGCGTAGTATTTCTTCTGCATTTCAACCTAAAACACCTCACTCTGTGTAACTGGAGAACTAAGTAGGAAATCAAAAAATTTGATTCTTCATTTTTTATTTGCGTCCTCGAGTTACGTAATAACCAATCACCAAATTGCGGCACCACGGTTATCGTAGAATTTCCTTAAGGGAGCGTCCGTAAACTATGTAGCTACATTTTGGTCTCCGTATGTTCTATGGTTCGGATTCCAAGTTAAACTGTTGGTCCCGGCGAACAGGAACTGGTCTTCCTATTTCTCATACAGTCTTAGAACGCCCATGGAATATTTCTTTGCTCCATGAGTACGCCTCCTGTAAACTAAATTAATTTGTTTATAGTACACTGCCTCTGCCTCATGTAACTGCTGTTTTTTTTGTTTTTTTAAATCTTTGCAAGCACAATTTTTTAAATGTTCTTTAGAGCACACTTTTAAATTTTTCTCCTTGGAGTGGAGTAAATTATTCGCTCTGATATTTAAAAAAAAAAGTCAAATTTTGTGTAAATTAACTACATCCATTAACGATGGACAATCTAGTAATGATAAATATTTCATTCCCAAATAGGATCTTCATATCTTAAGGCAACAAATTACTTTTGACATGCTTACGCATCTTTTAGAAAAGTATTCATATTTACACTCAATTTACGCGCCTCGATCGGAATGTCTGCTTGATTTTCTCACTTGAGTGTCTGTTTTGGGGAGAGGTATTGAATATTCTAATTTAGAACGTTTCTGTAATAGCTCTGATAAAAATATTACGTTAAGAATTTGGTAATAGAATATAACTGACAGCAGCGATGAATTTTAAAATTATTTGCATCTGCTGCTTAAACTCTTGAGAACTTTATCATGAGGACTTTAACAAAGTAATTACATACTGGCAGGGCCGGCGCTAGGAATTTCGGGCCCGGGGTAAAATGGGCTGGGCGACCTTTTTTTTTTTTCCACCCCCACCTAACGCCGGCCCTGCATACTGGCCAATTATAGGCTACATAATTTACCCACCGACCTATGCCTTGTGTTCCTTCTTCTACTGCATTAATTTTGTGGGTTTTCTTTAAAAACACAGCCGGACGAATTTAAACGGTTTTCGAATTTCGTATTCGGCTATGTGACGGAAATCTTGAAAAATCGCTTAACAATTGTGCCACTGTTAAAAGCATTTTGTCTAAAAGGATCTGCTTAGGGCTTGGATGGTTTTGGTTTCGTCTACAGATGACCATATTTTGTTTGTAAGTACATATACTGAAGAGAAGCAATCAAAATTATTTAATCATCGAAATGTCACATTTAATAATAATAAAAAAAAAACACTTCTGTGGCTTTACACGTTTCCCATAAGAGGTAAGAGAAACATCTTTTTGAGTGATTTTAATCATAATTCTGATATTTCGCTTTGCTCAGCATTGTTGCTTGAATTAAATATTTATTTATGTACTTTGATTTTCAGCATCAGTAGCATCAGTTTTTAGTCATTCTGCAGTTTAAGTGTTGGTATATAATGACCACTTTATTCAGCAAGTAGATAAAGCAAGTAGTTTTTTACCATCCACCACCATTTTTTTTATTTAACTGCAATGGAGCAATTTCTATACTTCTATTTTCTCATTTCAAGATTAAGATTATTAAAAAATATATTAAATTCCTTAGGTGTGTAACGAACGCGTCTTGTGACCGATCGTTACATTCATAAGCATTAGATTTATTAATAAAATGTGGAATATTTTAGTGAGGAGCGGCAAATCTGAGGAATGCCAGCAGGCCGGTTCCTAGAATTAGCGAGAAGAGTATTGTGCTAGCCAGGTAGACCTACAGAGTGACGGACGGGAATTTTCTGTTTTTCATGTGGCACGGAGGAACATTCGGTGCCGGCCGGCAAGCACGTTCGGTCGATGTGATTTCTGCATTGTCTATTCGTGAGTGGGACCGTTGCTGCTGGCTGGATCCGGACACCAGCTATTTTGTTTGGGCAGATGTGCTCAGGCAAAGGACGTCCTGAGGAACTGTACCATACTGGTCCGTAGCAGAGCAGAAAACTTCATCCAGTGTGTGTGGCCGACATCAAATTCGGTAATTACATATCGCCATATGAAGGACATTGTGCTAGCTAAAAGTGCAAGTTCATAGCATTGCCCAGCTACGACCCTGCAGATAAGAACTCTCATTGCCCGGAGCAATCATTTGACAAGTGAACACTTAAAATATTGAATATTTCACTGTGTAATTTTGTGTATTTTATGTAAAATACCCTGGCGCCCATAGAAGGACAGTTGATTGATTTTAATTAATTGTTGTTATAAAAAATGTCTTATCAGTAATTTTAATAAAACACTGATAATTTCTCATACAATATATTCACTAAAGTTCTACCTTCATGATAAAAATTAATAAAATAATTAGATTAATTTCTTTTCATTTAGCTAATGAGGTCAGAACGTTACAGGTGCAATATCGCATACCATCTACTTCTTCCCTTTATTAAGGTGAGGCAACAATTAATTAAAAAACTAACGACTGTATTTGTATAATTGTTGGTTAAAGGCTGGTCGTCCACTACAAGCGTATTTGAACAACTCGAGCAACTATAGTTGACTCAGTCGGGCGACAGGCAGCGACTGAGGCCGTCCACTAAAGCCGACTTTGAGTCGGGCGACTATGAATGTTGCAGCAGTTCTCATAGCTAACAGGTATGCTAGTGATTTGATGCGAATGTTTTAAGACTTTCAAAATTTCGTGAGATGGATGCAGACACCACCTACTTTTAGTAAATGCCTGCCTGACGGAAGCATCGTAGAAATCGTTCGTGTTGGGTTAATTGAATGTTACTAAAACGGAATTCATTAGTAGAATTCCGCCATGATTTGGAGAAGGATCCACATAAATTTAATGATTTTTACAGACCGAGCCAGAGACATTTCAGTACATTTTGAATGCTACAAAGTCTTCACCTACCAAATAATCTAATTTCAAAGATACAAAAAACTCATGTGGAACCTCTGTGACTCTAAGGTAAGTGACACTAATTTCATAAAATTAGTTTTCTACTGAGCCGAAAGCGCGATATGTATGTGATCTGATAAACCGAAATATTCCAGAACTTTGGAAGACAGGCGGAGGGTGAAGAGAGTAATGGGATTGTACAAGGAATAACGCATAAAAAAATTTTCACAAATTAATCATAGAGTGTAGTGGGTGAGCGGTAATGCTATGGCCTCGCTAGAGGTTGGCGTCGCCTACTAAAATCTCGGTGGCGGCGCGCCGAACATTTTCAGCCGGCGGCGGCGTGACTATTTTATATAGACAGGGGCGTAGCTACTATGGGGCTAGGGCGCTAGGCGGTGCAGTGCATCAGGGTCCCTACGCTCAGGGGCCCCCAAGCATACCTAACGGGGCCCCCCAGCGCAATTCAGATGGCCCACGGGCCTTCACGGCAAACTGGCGACCTTTTTTTAGCTCTACCGTCGTCTAAGGGGGCCCCTGAGTCACAGGGAGACCCTCACTGCTCAGGGGGCCCCAAACCATTGCTCAGGAGCCCCCAAGAACAACTCAGGGGCCCCCAGCGTCGGCTCAGGGGGCCCCAACCAGCAACACAAAGCAAAAAGAAGGTCGCCCATTTTGCCTGAGGGCCCAAAATAATTTTTTTTACACCGCAGCCCTTGTTGACCTATCTTCGCCACTGTATATAGATTTAATAATGTTTGTATATATCGTTACTTAGACTCAAAACGAAAAAATATTTAACGTTTCACTTACATATTCAAAATTTTGCAGATTTTTGCTCACTTTTTAGCTGGGTCCCTACCTTCATTTTTTTCTGGCACATTAAGGGCATTGATTACTTCCTTGATGTATAAGTGAAGAAACGAAATACTGTTTTTTTTTATTGACTCCAAATATGTGTTTACTTCTTCGAGACCCATAAAACGATAATCCAAAAGTAACACTGCTACGACCGTTCTTGTGGCAACGAATCGTTTTTTAATTTCTGCCACCATGTTGTGATTAAGCCGAAACGTAATCAATAATTCGTCATCTAAGACAGAATTCAGGATGTCAATTATTTCAGAACGGAACAGAAGAGTCACATTCATTGTACATATCTTTGAGACGACATGACCTCAACTGTTTCACGAAACCTTTTCAAAAATTTTACTAGCTCATTTATGTCTAAAAGATTCGTCTCACTTTGATTGATCTTTATCTCATCTTCTTTCTCAACATCTTGTTTATTAACTCACTGTTGCATACGTGGGTTAAACTTTCCAGCAACTCTGGAAATCTGTGCCAACGAGTTGATATTGCCGTTTTGATAGAAGGAATGTATATATTTCCTGATCCTGATACGAATAGCGAGCTCTCTTCAACTACTTCATCCAATCTTTCTGTGTGTACTGGTTCCGTCTAATCATTCTCTAAAATAGGACAAAAAAGACGAAGAATTTACAAAAATAAATGAAAACAGTAAAGGAAGACAGTGGTGAAACCTCCTATTTAAAAACGAAATAATTTGATTATAATATTTGCTAAATACATGTCCCATTATAATATCAGGCTTTTATGCGGGGTTTTGAGTCGGCTACTTTAAAAAATAACCGTCATTAGTTATTGTCACTAGATATGTCACAGTCAGGTGAAAGGTCAGGTCTTTTTTTTTTATGCAAACAGGTGTTTGTTTCGAAAATAGATTCTTCTTTCGCATATAATATTCATTACAGTAATTCACGTGTACATTCATAGGTTTTCCGTAAGATCCATGTGCTAATTACTTGACTTAAAGTTTTATCCAAACGAACAACTTAACTTACCTAAACTTATTTTACTTAAACTCGTACGAATGAAGTCCTCCCGTATGCGACCCGAATCGCGAATGCGAGTTGTATTATACCGAAAGTAACGAAACGATACGATAGTAACGAAGTTATCCCGTACGCGACGCGACTCGATGCGATGCTTCGTGCTAGCGCTGGATAGTACCGAAAGTAACGATTCGAAAGTAACGATTCGAAAGTAACGGGTACTGATTGGTTTAGTAACGAATACATACGGGTACAGAATTTCTCGTTACTTTTACAGCTCTAATGACCAAGACACAGATGATGTTCCATATAAACCAACGAAACTGCTCTTCGCACGTTTTCTCCAGCATCAATGGCAGTTAGAATCTTTTTTCATTCAGTCCCAACTGTTTCTTTAAATCTCCTATCATACCTTTTTTTTGTCTCCAGTATTCGTTTTCACCATACTTTGAGTAATTTTGGTTAAATACTTCACTGTTTTTACTACATTTAGCAAGGTAAGCAATAGACTTGATCGGAATTCATGATTTTCTTCTTATTGGCTTCTTCTATCACTAAACTTTCTGAAAAATTTGCAACAAAACCTAGTTTGGTTAGAGAGTCATATAACACTGTTACAGAGACTTTCTTTAACATTAGTTTCAGCTAATTCAAAGTCAATTGAACACCTTATTCACCCAATTTAACCATTTAAAAAAAAAAAAAATCAACGCATTGTGGCACTGTGGTGTTGCTCAAGGACACGCCGCGAAGAAATTGTCGGCGGCGACGCGCCACTGAGACACGTCGACGTGGCGCCCACTTCTAGACCTCGCATCCAGGAGGACGCAGGTTTGAACCCCCGTCCAACCATCCAGATTTAGGTTGTCCATGGTTTCTCCAAATCACTCCAGGCGAATGCCGCGATGGTTCCTTAAAAAGGCGATGGCTGGATTCCTACCCGTTCCTTGCCTCCAGTCCATTTCCGCCTCTAACAATCGCTGCATCGACGAAGTGTAAAGCCAGAAAAATAAAATCTTGTACTTTTTACTAAGTAAACTAAAATAGAAGCAAAACTGTTTACATTCCTTACAAAAAAAAAGTACTCGAGGAACACCGTATTTCTTATGGCATATTTCAAAGGTTTACAAAGAAATTTCATTTGGGTCAGGGAGAACAGGGTCATCGGAGTCAGGTGGTTAGTAGTCTGTTGTTGAGGGTGTTAGAGATGGAATTTGAGTGTTTCATTGAGCAGACCAGGGCGATGAATATGGAGAAAGTGAGTGTGGAAATGTTAGAGGTGCGTCCTCATCAGTGAAAACTTGCTGAAGTTTATTCCGTACTGCCAGTTCTCTATGAAGAGGAGGGTTTCTGCATTTCTGACAAACAGTTTCTTGAAATCTAGAGAGCAAAATTACAATTATTAGCAGAGCCGCTTAGGGAGATAGTAATATTCAGTTTTTTCAGTGTACTCCGTTCTGAGGAACGTTCCTCTTTATATGGAATAAACTACAGCAAGTTTTCACTGATCAGGACGCACCTCCAACATCACACGCGCCTTTTCCATATTCATCGACCTGGTACGCTCAATGAAACACTCCAATTCCATCTCTGACGCCTTGAACAACAGATTACTAACCACCTGAATCCGACGACGCTGTTCACTACAACCCCAGTAAAAAATAAATAAATTGTAAACCTTTGAAACGTGCCACGTGTTGGTCGAGTATTTGGTAAAGAATGTAAACAGTTTTGTTTCTATTTTAGTTTAGCTGGTAAAAAGTTTAAGAAATTATTATTATTATTTTATGCAAATAGACCTATAAAGATCACGAAAAACGAAATTATTTTTATTATTTGTTTCTGGCTTTTCGCCTCGTCGACGTCGAGGTCATTAGAGGCGGGAAGGGACTGGGGGTAAGGAACGGGGAGGAATGCGGCCATGGCATTTTGAAGGAACCATCTCGGCATTCGCCTGGAGTGATATGGATGGCCGGACGAGGATTTTTAGGTGGAGTTCTCCTAATGAATTCCGTTTTTCTAACATAGAATTAATCCAACACGAACAATTTCTACGATGCATCTTCAGGCAGGAACTTTCTAAAAAATAAATGGTCTCTGCATCCATCTTGCAAAATTTTGAAACTCTTAAATTTTTTTTTTTTTTTTTTTTTTTTTTTTTTTTGCAGATACGGATGAACCCAGAATCTTCTCCGCCTTTTCCCCCTTCTGTTCCAATGATAATAAAGCAATATGACAGTTCCTGGAATCAGCACTGGCACTGGCACCAACACTGTCGATGGTAGTAGAGAGGCGCACGGGTAGGGACAATGATCCTGCTTCCATAATTGCACAGAAGAAGCTAGTGATTTCAATCTCTTTTGAGTAGCCTCGCGTGTGGATGCGCGTCCCCAACTAACTAGTTAGTAACTCCAGTCATCAATCAGTTCCGTTTCTTTTGAGTAGCCTCGTTGCAGATGGCCTAACTTTTAAATGATTGATGGATAATAAAAGCAATGACGAAGGTAAGTAATGATCAATGCAATTCACTTTTGCATCTTCAATATTGAAGAATTTTTCTGCGGTCTGTTATTTTATCCAAACTTAAGTTTACAAACACTTTTTGATTACTATTTTTCACACCTACTGCACTCATGTGTCATTAAGTACGCCCAGTAACTTAAGTGTTATTGAAATGCCATGTCAAGTTTAACAACATTTCACGATTCTTATGGGCAAGAAATCCATCCCCCATCTGTTGCAGAAACACCTTTCAAAAGACTTTTATCACATAATTGCATGGCACAAACATGGACATTTCGTTATTTATTATGTCTGACAAGTATGTCTGTAAGTGCTACACAACCTTAAAAAAAAAAACTTTTACCAGGCTGTACCGGATCTAAGGGGGAGGGGGAGTCAAATGGGTCACTTGCCCCAGGCGGCAAGTTCAAGGGGGCTGCAATATCATATTTGAAAGTGTGGCTAAATGGCGAACTCGTGTGGCAGCAACCTTTTTTTAAAGCTCTACTGTGCCCCTAGCGACAACCTCACGGGAGCGGAAAATCAAAAAATATCCCCATACTGCCCCGGGCGGCAAATTCATGTCTGAAGGGCCGGCAACTACAAGTTTTTGCCCCAGCTCGGAAAATTCATAGATCCCCCCTTGCTGTCAGTTAAGAGTTACATTATCATGAACTGATACTGCTATAACACTTTTCCAGTCCTATGGCAAGTAGAAAGTATCCACATTCAGTTTAAATAATATTTTAAGATATGTTACCAATGCATATTCCTATATTTATACTACCCATGTAAGCCTCTAAGCCCTATACTATTTCATCCTTCATCCTCAGGATCCATTTCTAAATTCCTACTCTGCCAATTTCTATTTATGTGGAGAAGTTCCTGCTCCGATCAAGGATCACACAAAAATTCCTTCCTTTTCCCCCCTTATCAAGGTCATTAGAGGGAAAGGACTAGGGGCAAGGAATGGGAAGGAATTTGGCCATGGCCTTTTGAAGGAAGAATCCTGGCATTTGCCTGGAGTGACTGGAGGAAACCATGGAAAGCCCAAATCTGGATTCAAACCTGCGTCTTTCTGAATGTGAGGCCAGAGCGTTACCGCTCATCCACCATGCTCAGTCTTAATTTCTCTTCCTTTTTCAAATCATTGGCAACTTCACCCGCATTCTTATCTACGTCAAATGTCTTAATACCCTCTCTTCCCCTTACTTTCATAACAGAGAAAAAGAAGTTTCCAGTTGCATCATTAAGTGTTTTGGTCATAATACTCTTCACGAGTACAGTACATACTCAGCTTCCCTTTTGGCTGCTTTTTCCTTACTGTTGATCCTTAACTCCATTCTCTTCTTCCCAACCTCTTTAGCCCTTTACCCTCAAATTATGGTAGTGGTACGCAAGTGGTGTGCTTCTTTTATTTTGAAATAAGAATTTCTTCCCCCATTTTTATTCTCTCTGAACTGACCCATTCTTTTCTAGATTGTACTAGTGCTCTACTTCCACATGCAGATGTGAATTTTAACTAGAGTCTCTTTGTGATTAGAGTACAGAAGGTAGTCAAGTCTTCAACAGAAACCAAATTGATATTAAAAATAATAGGCAATTACAGAAAATTATATTGGTATCAGCAGCATGATTAAAATAAAATTCTGAGATTCTATTGTACCTGCATGAAAATTCTGAGATTATATTATTTCTGTTTTTCCCATTAAAGGTCAAAGCATCACAAACACATGGTTTGGTAACCTTGTGAGGAAATTGGAAGCAACTACCAAGCAAAGCAGGTTTGTCACAAAAGGTGCCATTTCATCAGGACTAAGCTCATAAGTGTCTCATTGCCCTGGATGGAATTCACAATTGCAGTTAGATATCAGTTGGTACTGCAACTTCCCCATCAAGTGATCTAATATCCATTTCAAGTCAGATAATGATATATGTGTGGCCACATCATTCTTTGACATTTTTTATGGATAATGGAAACAAAGAAACTACCATTGGGCACTAAAAATAAGACAGGATAGGGAAAAATAACCCGTCACTTACCACAGATTAAGACAGGAGGGCGAGATAACACGTATAAAACACAAAAACAAAAAATCAATTTGTTTGGTAAAAAGTGACGGGTCCCGCCCCCCCCCCTTTCCCCATATCCTATCTTATTTTTGACATTATTTAGAAATTCTTTTATGCAAATGGCATAAAAATATTGATACGTTATTGGGGAAGTATTTGGAGTTCCGAAGAGTGTTGAAAAATATACCACAACTTTTACTTATTATCAATGTTGTGCCAAAAATTACCAGAAGACCATCTAAAAATCAGTTATAAGAATGGGATATGGTGAACAGACAATCTTTAGACACGTAACAATGATCACAAGTTTTTTACTGTCCACAGATTTATGTCAGCTGTAAATCTTTTCTCAATGTATGTATTTACATTTAATTCTTCTGTATCACTCTCATATCTAACAACTGTAACTGTTTATAAACTGCAACAGATAATTAATATAGTTACAATAAGTTTTATATGAAAACTATGTTATAAGCATATTGCATCAGAACTTGTAATTTTCAGGTAGACTGTATATTTGTGTTATATTTTTAATTTCAGAAAATAAAAGATTCAGAGTGGTGCTAAACTTTCATTCTATCACAAACATTATAGAGCAACAAAGTGACTGTAAAAGCTCTCTTACATTCCCCCATTCAGCAACCAGGTTTAATGCCAATATTATGGACTAAGCGAATTTAAATTCTTGAAAAAGAATAAATCAAGTCTCATAAGACCTACCTGAATAGCAACTGGACTAGCAGAAGATACATTTTAAAGCCTCTATTATTCACTGCCCAACATTTAATCAGGAGTTTTTGGCTCCAATAATAGCCCACATGATGCAGTATATTACATTGAAATTAAGATTTGAAAATAAATGTCTAGTACATAAAACTTAAGTAATACATGTTTTTATTTTTTCATTTATGCCTCTTATGATGTGTCACTGAATAAGGAAAAATATATAGAAACCATTACCAATTTTTATCAAGTTTTCATTTATTTACAAAATTCACATTCACAACATTACCGTCTAAAACATTTGTTGGAGAAAGAAGTGAATATCAAATTATGTATTAGTGAACTGTACAAAATAAAACAACTTTCTTTAGTGTTTACAAAAAGATTTTTCTCCAACAAGCTTATAGGTCAAGTTTTCTTGATCACACTTCACTTCATCACAAACAATTATAATTCACACATCAGTCAATGAAAATGATAAAATTAAATAGCATGTATAAAGTAGTAAGGTATACATTATTGTCTAAACCATTTGTTTAGGAAAGTTGAAGGAAGTGAAGATTAGGAGCCACCAGCTATTACACATTCCTTATCACGCGATGCAACATATTTCAAACAATATACATAAATATAATAGTAAAGTAGGAAAATATTTTCAGGAAATTTGAAAGCAAACAAGGACAGAGAAGTTATATCCATCTCTTACCACAGTTGGTCAACTGCTGTCAGAAAATAGAAGGCAAGACTAACACAAATACACAATATTTCAGATGACCCTATCAATAGTAAAGAGAAGTTGAAACATGTTGCATACATCTGAATTAACCAACACTCTTTCCAAAATGACTAAGGGGTCACCTGAAATACTGTGTACCTGGGCTCGACATGTTTCATCACAGCCCCACTACTTCTAACTCGGTAAGGGACAAAATACGTGGTGAGAAGAGTTAGACCTCAGTCACACAGAAAATGTGTCTGTCATGATGGGAAGCGATACCTGACCGACAAGGTCAGGTGGTCAATGTGTACTAAACAATGTTTCATCACCTCTGCCAGACAGAACATGGACTATGTCTCCAGTGAATTTCTATCATGACAACAAGCAATCTGGAAGCACAAAATCAGATTTATCACATGACCACCCTACCACCATCAGTTAAGACAGCTGATCAAATGGAATTACTTACAGCAACTGTGTGTAAATACACATTTTTGCTTGACAGTTCACAAATCTTTACCTTATTTCAGTTGGGTTTCCCCTGTTCATTAAGCACTTTTCAATCTTCCATTTTATCAGATCAAGCAATTCTTCAAAACAATCTCGTGACACACGAAAATACTTCAAAAACCAATCTTCACGAGATTCCAGTTCAATACATAAGTGGTGGTATCCATCAAATTGTTCTCTCCCCTCAGTGATTTCATGCACCCAATGTCATCTTTACTTTTTTTGGTCTGCATTTTGCAGCACTAATAGCAGAAGGTTTTCTTCATCCAAGCTCATACTCAATAACAATGTAAAAGAAAAATTAAACAATGACAAATTCGCTACATATATTCTCTAGAAGAAAGCAGCCATACTGGAGAAATTACATATAGGAATCACATTCTATGTGATACCTCGATATCGCAGCATGCAACAAATTCTTGTCAATATTTTGAGTAGCATTTCGATAACATCTGACAGTCAAAGAAAAATTCAAATAATCAGTATAGTGATGAATGGTCAACCAGCAATAGATTCGACAATGATATTTAATAATATCCCCCAATAAATAATGAAGAAATTTTAGGAATGGGTAAGGAAGTTTGGTAGCATAAATTACAGTTTCTGTAAATTTCTAATAACCTATGAACTTTGAGAATGCTACCTTTCATACTATGTATATAATCTACAATTGAAATGAGGTATAAAATGCCTAGCTTTTCAGTATGATACCAGTAACAACTTTTTCAAAAAGAAGCATTTTGCAATTTTTTTTACGACATCTCTTTACCAATTTTTGAACATAAATTATCACTTTATTTATTTTAAAAACTTCTAGTTTTAAAGCTGCCACTGAAATAATTGGTCATGTATTTAGCTTGGAACTGCTCAGCATGTTTGTTATAAATGATTATATCTTCACCTTGTGATATTATGGCCACATGGAGAGGAACTGTTGATAATTCCCTTCAAGACAATATTAAAATGTTTCCATCTACTGTTATGTTTTGCATGAAAACATGTTACAAAAGCAAACTCGGCAAAAAAGAAGTGTGCAAATCTGAATTTTCTTAGATTTTACCTATTCGTAAATACGATAAACCACGCTAAAATTAATACTAAAAGAAGGAATTAACTCATCTGTTCCATAATCTTGAAATTTTGATAAAAACAAGTCCTGTTAACTCTTTGCATCCAAATAGCTGTCACTGTCAAAGGAATATATTTTTGTTTCCCAACCTGTGGAATACTTTATAATATTCATACCAGTAGCAAAACACACACGCAATGCATAAAGTGTGCTTGTAAAAGACTACTCTTGTCATAGAATTCAAAAATATTTCTGAAAAGGATTGTGCCAACTATTTTGTTTAATAAATCAGCATAAACAGAGATACTGCTATTGGTATGGGGGGAAAAAAATCAAAAAGCTGTAATATTCTTAATTTCGTGCCACCTAGTAGCTTGGCCAAAGTCATTAATAATGTGGATATGCTCACGGTATGAAGTTCAAACACCATTGCCAGCCTATCATCCACCTTCCTGTGTGGTTTAGTAGTACAGTGGTTAAGGCACTCTCCTACAAAACTTCCGTTCCCAAGTTTAAATCCTGCCCAGGTCAGGAATTGTTTTGATCATATGAATGAATATACCAGGATGGTGTGTGGTTCAGTTCCACTTTAAACTGCTGGTTCAGGCAGAATGTGTGGCAAATTTAAACTCTGTCACTGGATGGCCAAACCAACCTTTCAGCTCACCCAGAAAAAAAAAAAAAAATCCATACGCTAAATAGTCATATAATCAGTTATATCATTAGCATCACATCCTAAATTTATTTGAAACTGATACAGACAGCTTTTTTCCCTTCATGACATCAAGCAAGCAATAGTTATGTCTCCACCTCAAAGTGGTCACAGCAGGTTAACTTTCTGATATGCACAGTTTAGGATGGATAATCCTGGCTTCAACTTAGTCTTTGTTAGTTTTTTTTCCCCTCTAGTATATTCAGACAGTATATAATTTGACATCAAAAGTTGTACACTGCTACTCATTATTCCAGAGCTCAACAACTTTTAAGAACTTCAAGCACCTCTCTTAAATTGTTTTCTCAGAGATGTAAAAAATGTGAAAAAAGATTTAAGGCAATCAGCTGGTAAAGATTTTACTTTGGTAAGTGAAGTAAATTTACCCTTTCTCATTAAATTCTCACAACTCAAGTATGAACACATTTTCTATTTTTTTTCCCAGTAATTAACTATGCATTAGAAAATACCAGAATTTATTATTGTGCTAAGGAGCACTCAGTTCTGTTGTCTCCAACCATCCAGCTTTTCCTCCATTTTCGCAAGAAATTTTTTCATTCATATTGCCTTACACATTTCATCCCTACAGATAATACTGCTTGATTAATATTCTTGACTGTTTAAGAAATTCATAGTAGATGACACGTTCAACACCTAGGATGGGTGTTGGGGATCATTAAAATAAACTTTTCAAAACTCTTCATTGCTTCAATAGTATGTGATACATTTCACCCTTCACCATAACATGTTAAATGCAGAAAGGAGACTTTCCTGGAGTACAATTGCAATGAAGTCTTGTACCGCCAGACTGTGTTTTGAAAACACAATATTTTGATGACTAGCTCCACTGTCTTCCTCAGGTGTGGAGAGATCTGTACAGGTTGGTTGACTGACAGATGTTAAATGCTGTTTACAATACTCCACATGCCTCCAGAAACAATTTTCTGAGTTTCACACATGATGTAAGAAACTAACAACTACTGAATATATCCTAGTAGTCTTGCATGTGCACACCAAAGGTGGGATATAAAATACTGGATCTATTAAACATTTAAGAAGAGGATCGTAATTTTTCACGGCGTTGAATATTAATATATTTTTTCTCGGGCAACCAGCCGTGTTAATATATCATATTTGCGGGACGTTTCGAAGGGGTCCATCTCTACTGACATTTGGTTGAGAATGGAGGCAGAGGTGGACGCCTTCGAAACGTCCCGCAAATATGATATATTAACACGGCTGGTTGCCCGAGAAAAATATATTAATTTAAGAAGAGGTCTGAGTTATGATTTTGCCCACAAAATTCCATCTCTACAACAGCAATAATGACCAAGCTGAATACAAAAATATCGTAATCTACAAAAGAACTTGGGAAATATAAAACTGGTGAAATATAAACAGCCAGGAGATGACAGTTTCTTAGCATATTAAAAATAAGCTGACAAGACTAACAGAATTCTGCAAATATCAAAGTATGGAACTACCTTTGTGAAATATAAACATATATAACCAAGCACAAGGTAGTGGCATTGTTAATAATACCAGACTTTAATGTAATTTTCAAGATGTCTCTGACCCACAATAGCTACATCTTACAGTCTATAAGAAGTAACTTTAAATTATCGAATAACAGTTATCACTATCACTTGTGAAAACATTTTTAAAAACACTCCATAAAATTACCGAGACTTCAGAAAACAATAAATGAAGATAACATGGCCTTATACACAGTCAAACACTTAACAATTATATAAACATATGTGAAAATAACATTTCCTTGATCAAGGAACTGTCAATAACAATGACATGTATTTTACATGGTTTGATTTTACACAGTTCTTTATGCAATACTTTCTATCGGAACAGTATGAATTAGAATTTCAAGAGAAAAAGAGCTTCTGTTATCCATCTGTATGGACCTGTGCTGCTCTAGGAGTATTAGAGATTTTTTTCATCACTGTGTAACAAGTCTGTATACTGACATTGCACTGCGGCAAATCGTTTGGAGATTTCACGATATGATGCACCCTTTCAAAACACGTCAATTCTCCGACCTCTCTCACTGTTAGACATTTGGGTGTAGAGAGTTGTCACTTCGCCTTGGCATACTTAGACAACAAAAACTTGTGGGCAACCACGTGTCATGTGACACCACACTGTTCGCCACTTATACGCTAAAAAAAATAAAAAAATTGCAATTTACATAATATATAGCACCGTAATTCTCACATTATTACATGTAAAACTTTTAATGTTAAATCATTTAAACTCTTCATGCGGGCATATTTGGGGCCAAATTTCATTCGTTTATCACAACACCGTCTGGGTGCTGGGATTTTAATTTGCACCAGTTTGTGTATCAGTTGCTAAGTGTAAAGGTCGAACTGCACTTTGCCAATACTGGCCTGTACCGTAACCGCAACGACAGCCGGCCGAGTGACGGCTCGCCCCCTCGCGTCCAAACTTTTCCATAGCTCGCCCGTGTTCCTACCCGGTCTTTAGTCTCCTTTAACGTTTACAAGTGATTGTTTCAGGGAATCAGTGTTGGGGATGACAGGTAGGTTTGACACCCTACTTTATTATAGAGTACTGTACTTTATTCTGCACAGTTTTGGTACGAATGTACATTAAAATACTTTTTTATCTGACTCACGTAATCACCTAACTGGTTGATATTTTATGTACAAAAATAGTATCCCAGCGCAGTATTAACAGTATCAACGCAATCTCAATGAAATGTCAATCACTCGCACTTGTGTTTTTTTGTCTGAGGTTCTTTTCGATTCACTCAATACTTTTTGTTAGTGAAGAACGAGATTATAACATATTTTAATTTAAATATAAGTCGTAAAGATTTTGTATAGTAAAATAATAATTTCATGTTATCTCAATGTTCTAGTCACAGAGTTTCTTATTTGGAAACTCGCAGTGCACCTATATCGTAGTACCTAACTTGAAAAGAAGACCTACAGATTAAGTGAAATTCAAACCACCGAGCGTCCTTCGCATTAAAAGATAAAAGCTTTGCCATTGGTAAAAGTCAATTTTAAGGCCCGAAAAATTACAGTCGAGACCGGGATTTGAACCCGGACCTTCAGTTTTCAAATCGCACGCAGTAATCATTTGAGTCACCAGTCCGAATATAGGTGTGATGAAAAATAAGTTTTTTTCTATTACCTACCATATATTTTTGTTATCAAAAGACACGAATCCACTTTTATGTGTTTGAATACATATTTTTCAGTACTTCAGTCTTGCGTCTGGTTACGGCGTGCGATTCGGGTGTGGGAGGTTCGGTTACCCGCTTTTTTAGGTAAGGGTGTCAGGGATTGGAATGAGTTACCAAGAGAAATAATGAATAATTTACCGAAAACTTTGAAAGAATTTAAAGATAAAATTTGTAGAGGGAAAATGTAGGTGGGTGCAGGATAGGGGGAAGATGGGTGTGTAGGGAAATTGCCACCGGAGCCTGTGCTCCATTGCAATTAAATTAAATTAAATGCGGATTTCGGCTGCAATTTTTGTGGGTCGTAAAATTGGTCTTCAACTCTGGCAAAGCTCTGATTTTTTTAATGCGAAGATGCTAGGGACTCTTCCTACATTTTACGAACATCTGATGAACATGGATAAAAAAAATACTTTTTTAAAGGCAAATAATAACATGAAAACAACATTTAGTCGTAAGGGAAGGTAAATTTCCGAACTCTCTCGATGCGCTTCTCCTCATCTAGCAGGACGATACTGATCCCCACCGTCAAAACCAATCCAATGACGGCCGAGTGTCGGACTGAGACCCGATCTTCAGAGGCCTCTCTAAAACCACTTTCGATCACCGGTGAGCAACACGTGGCTAAAATCTTACCATATTGACTATTGAACATGAAGTAATTAAAATTGATAATTTTGAAGATGTGATTTACGAGTTTGCAGCTGTTAAAGCTAAAAAGAGAAGATTGTTTTTAGTTTATTGTGTTTTTTTAAATGAAGTTAATATTAAAATTTTATTAACTATAATTTTTTATAACAATAAATGTTTATTTAATTATGTTTTATTAATATGATGCTTTGCGCTATAACACCATCTACCTCATCCATAATACTGATCTCTTCAAATAATTAACAACTAAGATTTCTGGCAGATTATACTCACAATCTGGTGTATATAATACCAGCCACACCCAATCTCAAGGTGAACTGGTGTTTGCTAGGCTGAACGAGTTCTTCCTAAGTGATATAGGAGCAACTAGTTTAACACAGGCCAGACAAATTAATCACAAGTGAATTAGCAAAAATAAATACATTTTAATATGAACACGCATGATTAAGACTAAACTGATGTGACCTAGTCTGAAAAAGTTTTGGCTAGTCGAAAGCAACAGAGCAAATATGTTGGGACCTGTTCTTGCAGTGAATCCCCAAACAAACTCATTCGCTTATATGTTTTGAACGCTCAATGTATCTTCAACCATGTGTTTTTTCAGTTATTGGCTGTAATTACAGTAAAAAATTACACTTATTTTGCTGCATTAAAAATTTTTCTTCCATTTATCATGCATGAACCTACATCAAGTACCCAAGAAGCTCAAATGGAGAGATAAATTTCTGATGGGAAGTTTACAAAGTGAAAATAAGAAATCTTACCATTACAATGTGTTCAGAACTTGCTGAACAAGTTGAAGATGTAAATATATATCATAAAAAAGGCAGGCATTACAATGGAGAAGATTAAAATGATAAAATCAGGATCAGGGAAGATTTCATTTTGATTTGAATTATTTTGTTTTAACCATTATTATGAATCATAATCAAGATTTATATAAGTATGAAATGATAAATAACTATTTCTTTCTGTATTCAGTATTTGAATAGCTTAGCTTTCCATCTAGGCAATTTTTGTTTACCCCAGAGTGTGTGTTAAATATTAGGATATACTGGTATTGCCTAGGTTAATCTGATTTTTGCCCATATATGCATACCAGGATATACTGGTTTTTTCCTAGGATAAACTGTTTGTTCCAAATGCACTTAAAATGAATTAGTCTGAACCAGGATAAACTAGGTAGTCCTATCGTGCTTAGAAAAAACTTTAGCCTATGAAAAACTAGATCATCCTGAAGTCAGGTTTGGCTGGCAACATATATATAAAACCTGCAAATCTTCACAAGCCGTAGCACACAAAATGCTCACTTCAAATCAGTTACTCTTTATCAAGTTTCAGTTTTCCCAAGAACTCTTCATGGCGTGCCAAAGTGGCAAGCAAACCCTCCGAATTCTTCACTGGACTGTCTGGGGCATAGTCAATGAAAGTATTACCTAATGTTGTCATTCGTCCATGTGCAGCATTGATTATGGCATTACCTGCACATATGTCCCATTTCTTGATA
Source organism: Vandiemenella viatica (assembly GCA_031002005.1). Taxonomy (NCBI): domain Eukaryota; kingdom Metazoa; phylum Arthropoda; class Insecta; order Orthoptera; family Morabidae; genus Vandiemenella; species Vandiemenella viatica. The sequence goes on along the minus strand of CM061920.1, from coordinate 383,893,567 downwards.
TCGGTAATATGAATGTAAGCATCAACATTCCCAGAGACCACTTCAAGTGATTTATAACCTGAAACAAAAAATGGAATTGTTTGTTACGTTTAATCCAATACAATTGAATCTTTTTTCCTTTCAAACTTTGAGATTTCAAAAGAATATTTGTTTCTGGCATTGATCATTTAAAAAAATATATGAAGCATGTGAGGAACTCTGCTGAGTTCATAAACGTGTTGAAAGATCTTCCACTGGGGGCAGACGACATCATGGTCAGCTTCGATGTCGTGTCACTTTTTACGAATGTGCCACTAGCGGACACATTAGCGTTGCTGGCGAAACACTTTTCTCCCAAGGAAGTGGAACTGTTCCGTCATGTGCTCCAGTCAACCTACTTTCAATTCGATGAGGAATATTACGAGCAGGTTGATGGGGTTGCTATGGGCTCGCCGTTGTCCCCAGCAATTGCCGATTTTTATATGGAACTTTCCGAAGAACATGCTCTAGCAAGTGCCCCAAAACAGCCAACCTGTTTCTTTCGTTATGTTGACGACACGTTTATAGTATGGCCGCATGGTATCAATAGTCTACAAGAATTTTTACAACATCTTAATGGGATCAACGAAAACATTAAATTTACAATGGAGATGGAAAGGAATGGCCGCCTTCCATTTTTGGATATTTTGATCGAAAAGAGAGCTGATGGCACTGTAAGTCATTCTGTGTACAGGAAACCAACACATACTGATCTATATCTCAACGCGCGCAGCCACCACCACCCAGCCCAACGCAGATCAGTACTGGAAACCTTGGTGCACAGGGTGCGAACTCTATGTGACAAGGATAGTTTGCAGGCGGAAATGTGTCATTTACGGGAAACTTTCCGCAAGAACGGTTTCAACGAGGCGTTAATAAACTCGGTTTGCACATGAGCAGGAAGGAGGAAAATACGACAGCAGGAAGACCCGAGCCGCTTCGCCTTCCTTCCTTATGTCGGAAAGACTACCGCTAAGATTGGCAGAATTTTAAGTAAATGTGGCATTTAAACCATTTTCCGACCAACGGCCAAAATTAGGAATATACTGCAGTCACCCAAGGACGATATAGCCTTACGAACACCTGGCGTATATCGCATTCCCTGCGAATGCGGAAAGGCTTACATCGGACAAACAACACGATGTATTAACCAAAGGTGCGCCGAACATGCGCGCAACGTCCGCCTGGGCCAGAGCGACAAGTCAGCGGTTGCTGAACACAGTATTGACACGGGACATGGCTTTAATTTCAAAGCAACAAGAATTCTTGCGCTTACGAGAGGTTATTGGGACAGTGTTTTCTCGGAAGCTATCGAAATTCGTATCTCGAAGGACCTCGTTAACAGAGATACTGGATTTCAGTTAAGTAAAGCCTGGAGCCCAGCAATCCAGAAAATGAGAGTGCAGCAGGACTCCTGGGAAACACGCACCTCTCTTGCGCGCCAGCAATCAGCGGAACCCACCAGCAGCTAATGGCTTCCGCCAATAGGAACGCTTCCCGCTAGTGGCCAATGTTTCCCGTCACTAGCCATTGGCCGAACGGAAAAAGGATGACGTAGAGCAGACTTCGCGTGATATATAAGCACCTCAATAACCTACCGGCAGCAGTCACTTGACAATGGCGGCAGAGATTGTGACCGCCGAAACGTCGTGGTCAAACGATGTACTAACTCGGCTAGCTACCCGAGAAAATTTTATTCATTTACAACGCCGAGAAAATCTCCAGTCTTACATATATGAAGCAGTTTGCATGAAATTTTATAATTGTCCAAATCATTCAAATATGTTGTTCATCTAACAGAGGCAACCCAAGGTCAGTCTGTTCTATACCCACTCTGCTGCCATTACCACTACATCTGAACAGGAAATTTACCAGTCGCTTGGCTGGACACAGTAGACAGCTTCAAGAAATAGGAGGAGCGAGGTGACGAGCAAGGCCAGAGGAACAAATCCTTGTGTCTCCCATTCAGAGTGAAGAAGGTAGAGATACTGGTGATGATGAAACTGCTAAGCAATAAAAAACAAAGGAATGGAATGAAAGTAACTCATCACATACCACAGATGAAGGCGGGAGGGCCAGGAAGAACATAAAATTGTGTCCAAATCTTTCTCCTTGCCATACGTCTGAAGTTCTACATGAATAAGGTTTATTACCAAAATGTTATAATGTGTATGTTCATGTTTCTGTGTTTGTTCTGACCCTATTTCCTGAATTTTCACTTGTTTAAATAGTTTAATAACTTACATTATGACAAGCATATATTAAATCACTGTTTATGGATAACTTCTGATAGTTATATAGATGTAAGCTTGTAAAATTACACCAACTGGTTTCCGCCAATTAAGTTTGTGTAAAATAAAGAAAGTGATTCATTGATTGCAGTTAAATGGGTCTGGTTAGCTGATGCATATTATTTTGTTCTGTATATAATGTGAAACAGTTCTATATGAGTGTGCAGGATTTTGTTAAGTATGCTTAAATGATCTCAATATCTGATATTTTAATTAAAGAACATTAATATGATGTAGGGGCTCCTCCCCAGTTTGTCCTGTCCAAATGAGTACTATGAAATAATATGCCAATATATTTACATTTTATGCCTTCAACGGACAATTCCCCATTCACCATACAATTAAACAAAATCATTATTCCTAGATTCCTAGATTTTTGGGGCAAAAAAAAAGTACTGCAAAGATTAATGTTCCTCATCTTGCAGAATCAAAAAATTACCAAAGGCAATCTCAGTAAACTTACCAGCACCACCTGCAAAAATAATATCAGCATCTTTCCAAAGAGGTCCCAGTGTTGCATTCATCTTTTTCCCAGTGTGTGATCGAGAGATGATAATCTTGTCACGATCATGCACCTGAAATTAAAACATATAAGTGAATATAGAATTTTCACTGTTTCTATTGTCTAAAAATGATTAGCGCCATCTCATTCTCACCTTAACTGAAGATTTGATATTTGATGAAGTTCCCTTCCCTACCCAACCCCAGTAAGTCTGAGAATCATCCTCAAATGGTTTATGTATTATACCCAATATCGGTTTTCCTTTGACAGCTACACAAACCATTGTTGTCACATACTGTAATAAGTTTTCTGTAAAAGAATGAAAATTGTGTTAAACAGGTAATACAAAATGACAGAATCTGAGATAAAACTGAATAAGAGTTATACAACCCACACATTTGCTTTAGAGCCAATATGGGCAAGCTTAGAAGAACAAAAAAAATATATACAAGGTTTTTTAGACTAAAGAAGATAAAGAGTTATTTCTGTGCAAACTCAATAGTACTAATGGTGGTTAGCTGAACACATATGATATACTAGAAAAGTAAGAACCATAAATCAAATCACAAAATTTTCATGATTCTATTAATTATTTGGCAAATTATCAAAACATGAAATTCCTCAGAAAAATTGAAAAAACCTGCTTATTTGAGAAGTAAGGACTGCATAAACATTAGACTAATTTAATTATGATGGCGCACATGCTCTGGTGGCAATTTCCTGTCATCTGATCACCCCTTTTTATTTTATTTTTTAGTTATCTAATGTAATATGGTGTCCCCTATCTACTTTTGCGATTTACAAATTTTAATTTTAATATTCTTCAGCGTTTTTGGTAAATTATTCATCACTTGGTAATTTTTTTCCAATCCTCGACACCCTTACCCACAAAAGAAAATTTCCCACTCCCTTATGCATGAAAATTGAGTGCCAGCCAGGGCCGGCGTTAGGGGGGGGTAAGCGGGTCAAAAGTACCCGGGCCCACCGGCTGATGGGGGGCCCCGATCACCGACTGTAGGGGCCCTCAGGTCGCAAGTCCAAGGATCCGCCTATTGTCTCCCACCGAGTTTGTAGAGCTAAAAAAAAAAAAGGTCGCCCATTTTACCCGGGGCCCGAAATTTCTAGCGCCGGCCCTGGTGCCAGCTTATGGTCATGATTGTCACCTTTTCCTTCAATGGACCATTCCTAATTCTTTGACCATTATTCTTCCAAGCACCATTACGAACATATGCCTTCGTACATTCCCAGCACTCTCCTTCTGTCTTCCAATGACTCCCAATGAAGCACCTTTATACTATCAGTTACGGCCTCAGTCCTGCAATAATCTCCAGAAATAAATCTAGCCACTCTTCTCTGCACAACCACCAACTCCTGTATTTGATACCCAACATGTGGGTTAAATTACAGCACCATATTCAACCAATGGACTGACCAAACTTTTGTAATCCAATTTCCCTCACTCCTCTGGTACATCCTCTCATCACCTTCCCCAGTAAATAAAGGATTTTGTAACCTTTTCCTACAACCTGCCCAATGTGCTCTGCCCAGTTTAGTTTATTATCGAACGTTATGCCAATATATTCACACTTTAAGCCTCAAACAAGTAATTCTGACTCCATCCAATAATCATAAACAACCGTTAGTTTTTTTTTTATCTATGTACCTATTAAGCTGACTCTTCTTGGCATTTATCTTCCACCCCATGCTGAGCTATCCATTTACATATTCTATCAGGTCATCTTGCTGCCAATCACAATCTTCTCGTGTTTTGATCCTATTATATACTACTATGTCATCTGAAAACAACTGTAATTCTGACCGTAAACCATCAACACAATCATTCATTACAATAATGAATAGCAACAGTCACAATAAACTACCCTATACTCCCATATTTAATTCCACTTCTTTTGACAATGTATTTCCTTCTCAAACACTTTGCTTTCTGGCTTTTAAGAATTCCTCTACCCAGAAAGCAACTTTTTCCATCCAATTCAATAGTTTTCAGTTTATTTAAAACCATTTAATGATTGAGATTCACATGAACATCCTTGCCTGAAGCCATGTTGTCAATCTGCAAACCAGTTTCTTTCGTCGCAGACATTTTTGATATAGTTGCATATCAATTCCTCCAACATTTTTCCTATCACTGATGTCAAACTAATCAGCCTGTAATTTTAACCCCACTTGCCATACCTCCTGTATGAACTGGTATTACTATCACTACTTACCAGTCCTCTGGTAAGCAGCAAGACTGCAGACAAATTTCAAGGTAAGGTACAATATCGTGCCCCACAATCTTTAACAAATCTGTAGTAATATTATCTACTCCAGCCCCGAGTTCCTTTATAATTTCTTAAGAATCTATTTCAAATTTTGTAGTTTCCTCATTTATCCTTATACAGAACCTCTCCTCCAATTTATTCCCCCTCATCACAGGATGATAGTCCCCAGTGGTCTAATTACACCAGTCACTCAATATCTCTGCCGTTTTAAAATCCTCCGTAACTTCAACTCCATTCTTATTTACAATTGTCTGAATACCTTCAATTCCTCTCAGTTTTCTAACATAGCCATAAAAATTTCTAGATGGTTCCCCTGCACAAACAATATTACTCATAAATCCATCCTTAGCTTCTCTCTTTGCTCTTGTTAATTGCTTGTTTAGTTGCTTTAAGCATTCCACACTGCCTTGCTGTCTCTTAACTTTGTTGTGGTCCCATCTCAATAACCACGTTAACCTTTTCACCTCCTATTGTAGTATGAAGGTTCTGTACTTCTCTACTTTCTGCTATCGCTATTAAAACATAGCTCCTAATAGAATACATCTGAACAGCAAAGCATTATGTAATTCTTGCTTCTATTGTGAATTAAAACAACAACAGATAAATTAAACTATTTTCAAGTGGCTTGGTTGAGGACAGGCCATTGTGCAAATTTAGCCTTATTTTCATGAAGAGCATAGCCCAAAATTGTGTATTTTGTGTTTGTGTAGTTCATATATGATCAGGAACTTTTATGGGTTTTGCTTTGTTGATACGAGTATGCTAGGATGCTCCATGGTTCAGATTTCACAATAAACCATAGGTGCTGCCAGGACAAAGGACAAATGCACTAGGTTGTGAGACTATGAATTTACTTTAATCATTGTATTCAACAATTTCAAGTATACTGAAAACAATGAACAAGATTCCTTCACAGCACTCAAATTTTAATAATATTCTCTTGTAAGGTAATAGTGAGCAAAGAAAAGAAGATTAGACTCACAAAAAATGGAATGAAGTGAAATGTCTTCTTTTCCGAAGATCAGAATTCCCATGTATCAACTGCTTAGTATTGATCCATTACACAACCAAAAGAGGTTTTCAATCTTGATCTAGGCAAATCAGTTTAAACATACAGGACAATTATCGCAGTTCAAAGGAATACTAACATAGACACACAAGTAACATATGGAGGTTCAGTCAGAAGCATCTGCCTAACATGGCTTTGTTTAAGAGATGTATTTTATAATGAAAAAATCCTCACTAAGATCATAAGGATACACCAAAGGGAGTAAAGCTAGACAACCAATAACTATGTATATTTGCAAAACTTTACTCTCAAATTTTGTGACAATACACAATTTACATCTCGTATGATTTGTTATGCCTCAAGATACACCATTTGTATATTGTTCTTTCCATTGCAAGGATTATTCTACAACAAGCCCCCCCCCCCCCTGCTTAGGGCAGTACTAGAGCTAAAAAGAAAAGGGCCACGCATAAATTGTTACAGCACTCCCGACAGGGGTCTGCACCGCGCACATGCATAGCCTGGGGGCCCACAATGCCTAAATGTGGTCCTGTTACGTAGAATGATCAATTTGCAATGAGGTAAAGTTACCTGTGGTTGGCACAAAAAGAAATCTGGGTTTTGTATGTAGGGATTCCAGTATACATCATAACTTTACTAGTTCATCCCCCTATTATGCATTCCAAGGCAGGTAAGACACTGCAAGATGGATGTTTGATGCTGATCTTCATGGCAATGAACATTTTTTAATTTGAATGCAACTAAACTATGGATAGCACCATAAATTAAGTAGCAGAAACATGTAGTCAGTGAAGCCAAACAAAACCATTCATCAATTTGTCTTTAAAAAAATTGAGTCATCAGTGCTAAGGAGTGAAAAAAGGATTATTTTGTGCAGTGCTTTGATGGGAGACTATGTTTAAAACACTATAGTGGTTTATGTCATCTACCAGTGATGTCAGTTCTACGAGACATTCAAAACATAGTTGTTTATGCTTCTCAGCAGCATATCAAAATACACATTACTACCTTAACAGGCTAGTTGGCTGCTGAAAGTATAATACAAATTGTTGTGATGTAGGAAATTACTGCTTAAGGAGCCTATTTCTTTTGACTTTAAAGTGAAAAACGGAAAATTTAACAACCTTTTGCTTACCCTTACCCTTGGTCACATTATAAAAAATGTGTCAACAAAGGTCACTTCAGTAATGTCACATTGCAGCTACAAGAGGTGTGTGTCTTTTTTTTTCATTTATTTTTATTGCTAACTAGTGAAAGCTTGTGTCTGTATAAGTACATATATATCACCACGCATCAAGAATAGTTCCAATTGTTTAGGTCAAAGATTAAGACCTGATCTGACCAAATACAAACTTACGCTTAGGTTAATTAAAATCTCTTGAAATGGAAGAACTCAAAAGAACTAATAGACGTATAAAATAAGGACAGAGACGATCGTGCAATCGTATAATTGTTTCCAAGGTTGTGGATGGTGGACTCGAACTTGCTGAAATGCAAACTTGACTTGTATTTAACACTAAAAGTTCACTCTGCAAAACTTAAAGAATTTCTGTTTAAAGAGACTACACAATTGCTTTGAAAGCATCACTTTTTTTTATCGAGGCTGGGCAAATATTCATAATGTAATCTTTTGGTCTGTAATGGCCAGAGATATTAATAAAGATTCCAAATTATTAAACATTTGAGCAAATTTGAAGAAATGAATTGCCAGAGTACTCGATTTGGTAACATATTTGGTCTGATATCCACTTTAAATAACCTAAATCCCTTACAGCAAATGCGAATAAAGATGATTAATGAAAGTGGTCAGTAAAATACGAAAAAAGCAAATAAACCATAATGTTTAAACTTTGGTCAAGCAGCAACATCAGCAAAAATTTTAACTAAATTGAAATTCAGCCTAGGCTAGAATGACAATTGCCATTCGTAATTACAACAGATACCATGAGTAATTTAAGGTTTCTGAAGAATTTATTATGTTGTTTTCATTTGCGACTTGTTACTGAAAAGCAGTTCAACATTTTTTCCGGCACTAAAATTTATCGATATGTTTTTTAACTATGAAATGCTACGAAAATCAAAATTAATGAATGTATTATGGCAATTAATTTTGTAGCAGTTTCTTAGACATTACATTGTGGACATAACCTCAAATTTCTTCTAATGATACCTCTGGTTGCTGTTAATTCACGAGCAACAGCTGGCGTGTGATGTCACTATTCTCCAGCCAATAGCTATTGAGGCGAGTGACCTTACGAAATCATATACTATATGAGTCATGGCTGGATATTAGCAGAATAATTGGTAAAACTATGAAAAAAGGAAGAGATACCCTGACGACAAACTAAACTTGATCTCAGGCGTAATTGAGTGGTTAAATTTTCCTTTTGTATGTCACAGATCGGAATAAATTTACACATACATCACACAGTGAAAAAATTTAAGATAAAAATTTGAAAAAACACTTAATTTTGGGTGTACAGAGATAACGACTGGAGTTTGTGTGCTTCACTGAAATTAAATAAAATAAACATTGTTACTGTTGTATACACAGCATGAAGAACACAGCCAAAGAAACAATTTCAGATTCAAGCAGGCGATAAAACTGTAATGATGTTTTTCCTAACTGCTCAAATACATTGTCTTCCTCACATTCCACACTCGTGTTTTATAGGAAAGCTGCCACAAATCAAATTAGAAAAGCCAAAATATGAGACTATTACAAATTGTGAAACATTACCGCACCGCAAAATACCACAATTATTGCAGCGATAGGGATCATATCAACCTAAACTGTTTTATTTCTAGCAGCTGTAATTGGGTTGAAATTGGCACATATCAGAAAATTTTAATTGAAGCCAGATGGTCAATTCCCTTCTACAACATCCATGTTGAAATGGCAAATCTACATACAATAAAAATCATCAATTCCCTAGCAAGTATGCTGCAGTAGGAACATTCCGATATTCGTAAATTTCATATTACTTTACAACAGAAAAAAATGTAAAATGTCAATAATACATTAAAGAAAAGTAATGAACCAACATTTCAAGAGATTTTTGTTCATTTTGCAGCTTCTATGGCATCTTACACTTATATTCTGGCATTTTTTTATTTTTAATTTGTGGTCACTTTTCTGTAAAACATGAGTGGGGGCCATGAATCCAAATTTAAAGAGGTTACTGCCATTTTCTGATAGGTGCTGTAAGTCTCAAAGCCCCCCCCCCCTCCCAAAAAAATAGTAATAAACATATACAACAGGAAACAAATCAATGTTTCACTTATTTTATGTCAAAATTACAGACCTGTTATAAGCTTTCATTAACTTCTCACTCCTTGAAATACTTACTAAAAATGAGATTTCTCAAATTAAAATAACTTCTTACACTACTGTGATCTCAGTTACCTCCTTTGCTTAACAGTAACTGCACAGTACCAGCAATATTTTCTCTTTGGATATTTCGGTGCCCTCCTACATCTTAAGATGACAAACATTTCAAAAGTTATTCTTCAGTTCATAATAGTGATTACCTGTGTATTCCATTGTTGCATCCAGAGGATCAATCCAGACAGTAACATCTGAAGTGGGAACATTTTCATCAAGGAGAGAATCTTCCAGTAAAATGCTGTTTTTATCAAGAACTGGAATGTTACTGCATTCCTGAGCCTCTTGTTCTTCTGATATAATCTGAAACATATTGTAATCACAAATTAATAAAATTATGATCCAAAAATTACATACAATAAACCTACATCCTAAACCTTCTCCTTTAACACATTCAAAATGTTTACTGCATCTTAATTTAAGCACTGGTAATTTGTTACCAGAGTGCAAATCTTGGCATTAAAATAAGTCTGTTAAAATATTGTAAATAAATCTAAATAGGTATTGCAGGAGTTCAAAAAAGCATAGATGTAAACAAAAACCTGTTTTGACATTGCTAAAGAAAACACCAAATAGATCCTGTTTTTGGTGTTTCAGAATTGACAACGAAGTTAATGGTTACTTATAATAATGAAGCTATTTTAACCATAGTATTTATTTATTAGTAAAAACTGTGACTGATTACCTTGATTGTAGGATAGGCCTGCTTCAAACCATAAAACATGACACAATGAGATTCACAATCAGCCTTGGTGTAAATGTCATTTGCCCCTTCATTTGTGCTTCCTTTACTCTTTTCTCCAATATCGATATTTTTTCTTATCCTCACAACTTCTTTCCCACCCTTCTCTGCCACCTGTATACAATCACTTAACAACTTCTTCAAACTTATTGTGTTACTTATGCTCCCAGGTTCAGTTTTAATAGCTTCATTGGATCTAAGAATATTTGTGTTTAAAGACAGAAAAAATAGAATCGATAGTACCAATATTATGCATATTCCTAATGGGTTCAGTCTTATTGTTCCACCAAACATTATTATATGTGAAAATTACTAAATGCTGATATCAGTTTGGTTAAGTGCACAGACACTGCGAGTTTTTTTAGCTAGTATAACACTAGTCCAAATTTTGTATTCTAATTTAGTTGTACGATCATGTTACAACACTAAACCATTACGATATAACTATCAACATTTTTTCAACCCCCATTCTCGACGCTATCGCATTGAATTAGTTAACGCACTTTGATAGTCAATTTCTAACACTGTCAAAGATATCAGCTGATCGGTAAGAAAAGTATGGCGTCGATGTCGCCGTCTGAGGTACCGTGAGCCTTTAGAATTAAAACTCGAAAGATTTATGAGTTAACTTAGTAAAAAAATCCAGTATCACAATAGCTTCATGTTATCTATTCTCATTTATTTCATCCGCCATGGTTGGAGAAACTGAACTACAGAAAAATCAACAGAACTCATGTTTGATGCATATGGGAGGAAGAAATGATTTTAAGGTTAATCACTGAATTGTAACCCTATCCTAAAATAAAAATACATTTTATTGCCCTTGGTTCATTGGTTTACGACCCCAAACCTCGAGTAAGATGATGGAATACGACTTTTGGTTACAGAATTCTCTTTTTAAAGACCTAATGACATCCAGCTCATCAGCTATTTACAATGTCTCGGGTGTTAGTATCATTTGCCTTGTAAGCATTTGCGTATCATTTCCTACGATGAACTGCAAATAATATTCTATTTCGGCCATTCATGTGTAGATTGGAATGTCTTTTAGTAAAAAAATTTTGTCTAATAATGTTGGTGGTTGTAGGTAATTTATTTACTTATCAGCGTTATTTCTAAAGCTTCCCCATTTTTCATAAAGGATCTGTACAAATGTAGCTAAGTCCGCATGTGCTTTACCTGCCGTTTTACAGTAAATTTTTATCATAGTACTACATAGAAATATGCTGATGAAAGCGTTGCTGAATTATTACAAAAGTTTTCCTCTCAGATTTAATGAATAAGCGTGTAGGAGCTTTATTGCAATTAAATTGTATGTCTGGGTATCAGAAGCTTAAAGTTTTTAAAAAGATTGTATAGTTTTTTTCCTAAATGCTTATGGCATTTTATTTATTTATAATTTATAAATGGCTATATAATATTTGTGAGGGGAGTAGTTGGAAGAAATTGATTCATCAAATCTTATATTTTCGTTCTTCCTCTGTTATTCAATTATTACATGCTACAGTAATTAGGTGTGTAGGGAAAATGCAACCAGGGCATTAGCTTCAACACAATTAATTATAATAGTAATAATACTGTCATTGTTTGAGAGTCTTCTATTCATTATTTAATTAATATAGTGCAGTTCAATAAAATTCCCATTGAAGTAAGACATGTACCAATTTCATGTATTCCTGTGCAAATATATAGTCAGCTATTCATTTAAACTGTTTAGCTGAAATGTGACTTCTGTAGCAGTGTTTCTCAACCTTTTTCAATCCGAGGTCGAGTAAATTGTAAAAATAATGCTGCAGACAACACAGTGGAAGTGAACTATTAAAAGTTAATTATATATTGATCAGACTCTTTAATATTTAGTATTTGAAATAGTCCGGATGCTACACTATGCAAGCGACCAATATGTAAAAAATAAAAAAAGGACTTCAGACCTTACATGTTTTATATTTATATATTTATTTTATTATTATTATTTGTAACATAAGTTACCAACTCTACTGAGTACCGTGGTACCTCAAACCTACTGAAAGTGCCTCAGAAAATGGTCATTTACTTATTCTTAATCCTTAGATAAATGGTGATCTTTTTAATGCCTACTGGAAATATTGTAGGATCTATGCTGGCCTAGCCGCATCATGGAAAAACCAAATTTTTGCCTGTCATGATATATTCATGACTTTTAAAATTTGGTGTATACATGCTTATAGGCTTTTACAATATGAATGCTATATAAATTTATGATATTCTGCCTGTGAACCAACTGAACCATCTTCGCAGACCACTAGTTCTCCGTGAACTGTAGGTTGAGAAATACTGTACTAATGTTATTGGCTTTGTGTTTAGTATAAAATAAATGCACTAACAGAAAGTTTTCCTGGGCAATGAAAAAGAAAGTAGACTCATACGGTCTATGAAAAAGTTTCAAGTTGTAGCACATTCTACCTCTGTTGGGGCTGAAGCTACAATTTAATTGGGAATCTGAACCATAAAGTGTCATTTGGTACTTTAGATGAATTGAGCAAAACTTTGTGACAGGAAAGTCAGATTAACTGGCCTTAAAAATTCACAACACAATTTGTGCCCACAAGTATTTGCTCTTCCATGTCTGATGGATACTATAAGATTTTACTTCCTCTGCTTGTCTCCAATCGACTTTATTCGTCTCTAAATTTTTCTGTGTTTGGTCCGTCCATCGTATCTCTTTCAATAGGTCTCCTTCCCTTCCCATTGTTGAATGCTAACTTCATGACTCTCCCCTCCTCCATCTTCCTGACATACCCTAACCATTGCATTTCTTTGTTAATGTCTCTTACAAAGCTTCAATTTATAATCTCCCCCTGATGTTTTTATTCCTGATTTCGTCCTTTCTTGTGATGTTCTCTGTTCCTTGCTAAAATGTTATCTCTGCTGCTTGAAATGTGGCAATATCTTCATGTCCAGGTTTCAGAACCATAGGTCATTATTATCTGGTAGTATACTTTATAGAGCAAGATTTTGGCTTCCTTGCCTATGTTCCGCCTTCAGGTTGCATCCTTTATTTTATAATAAAATTGTCCACTCTGTCCTATTTCTTCGTGCATCTTTCCATTTTTAGTTAGCCTAACTTGCTTCCCAAATACACAAACCACTCTATCTCTTCCAATTTTTTTCCATCAAGTAACACATACTTTGAGGGGCCAGTGTTTATTGCAATCTTCATTATCTTCATATTTTCCACACTCATCTCCAAGCCAGTTTCCCCATTGTAGTCCATCATTTTCCTAATTCTCTTTCCATTTTCTGTTCTGTCACCTCTTATATTGTTGGCATAGGCCATCACCTACAACAACTCTGCTGGATTGCTGTATCCATGGCCTTTTGTGATAACTTAATCTAAAACCACATTAAACAGAACAGGTAACAATACACTTCCTTGTCTAACTCCGTGAAACCAATCTGAGTGCCTACTGTCAATACACACGCAATTCTTACACTTCTCATAAATATTCCTTATTAGATCTTTGATTCCTTAATCTATTTCTCTCTCTCTCTTTTTGTAAAGCTTAGTTATAGTATGTAAGATAAATTACTCCCTTACTTGTTTGTGACACTTCCTTATTCCATATCGCTCTGGCCTTGTATTCGGGAGGACTCCGATTTAAATCCCCGTCTGGGCATCCAGATTTGGGTTTTCCATGGTTCCCCCAATCACTTCAGTCGAATGCCGGGTTGCTTCATTCAAAAGGTGATGGCCGAATTCATCCCCGTTCCTTGCCCCAGTCCTATCCCACCTGTAAAGACCTCGACAAGACGTAAAGCCCTAAGTAAAAAAATATTCCATGTAAGGATTCTGCCACTTCTTAAAAATGTTTCTGTTGGTCTCTATCTTTCACTTATATTGCCATCATTTCTTCTTCTTTCCTCTGCAACAGTGGAATGCAAGAAATGCCACAAGCTGATATTTATATGGAAAGGAAAGATGAAATATACCCACCACTCTCCAAAGTCGAAGGGAGGTGGGCAGCAGCTAAAAAAAGCTCTCCACAAGCAAACACACACAAAACAATAATGCGAGCTTTGTTGTTCTTTGAGAAAATAGAATCGTGTGACCTAGAATGGTTCTTTATCTTGAAGGGCATAGCCCAAAATATTGTGTTTTATGATGTTGCTACCCTCCTCCCTTCAAGTTTGTGGTGGGTGTATTCTACATGTCCTTTGCTTATAAATTCCACTTTCCTCCACAATACAGTCCAGATATTTTTTTTAAAAAAAAAAGTGGTGACCTTTTTCAGCTATTCTCCTGCTATCATGATTGCTTTGAATAGCCTGTCCTTCTTTCTGGTTAGAAACCATATACTCATTTTTCTTTTCATTAAATTTCATGCCATTTTGACACAAAAGTACCAGCCAAAATTGAAGGTGGTAATAGGCACAGTTATAAAAAGGCAAAAATATCGGAATTGAAGAGATGTTTCATGGCATGGTACATTATATGGAGGGAAGGCACAAGTACAGTGGATTTGAAATTGGAATATATCAAGGAGTTAATAAGACAGTGGAAGAAATGTTTATTCCAAAACAGAAAGAGAAGTGCAGAACCTACATGCTATAATAGGGAGGAAATGAAGTAAGAGAGCTTGGCGAGAAGATAACACAACAAAGTTGAGTGGCAGCGAAGCAGTCAGAAAGGTAAAGGTTGGTTTATGAAGAATATCACAGGCGGAAATAAGCCATAGTGTTGCTTTATAAAGTATATTACCCAGCCAGTACCGACGTATGGATCTGAAACCTGGACATTAACATATTATGGAGGGCTGAGATGAGGTTTCTGAGAGAGATAGAGAACATCACAAGAAAGTATAAAATCAGCAATGAAAACATCAGGGAATAATTATAAGTCGAAGTATTGGAAAAGAGATTAACAAAGAAAATACTGTAATGGCTGTGGCATGTCAAGAGGATGGAGGAGGGGTAAATGCCGGAGTTAATGCTCTTAACCAATGGGAAAGGGAGGAGACCAATCAGAAGACCATGGACAAGACGGATCAACCAGGTAAAGAAGGACATAGAGGTGAAGGGAGTTGACTGGAGAAAAGTGGTGAAGAAAAAACTTGGAGTGACCAACAGACATGTAAAAGATGTGCTAGACAACCTGTAAAAGTTAAAATGTATAATTATGACCATAGGGTAAAAGATACCACTGAATGATGCAACTAGAATTTTCTGTGACTATGTTCGAAAATTGAGGGGAAGGGAATATATTCAGACAATTATTGTAGAGGAGGATGGAGAAGAATATACTAGTGATTAGAAATTGGTTGAGATATTAAGTAAGAGATATTAATTTACATGTTTAGGGAAACCACTTGGATTATCATCCTGGGATGGGAGGACGTAAATCAAAGTAAGCAATCTACAAAATTTGAAATAGATCCTCAGGAAGTTATGAAGAAACTAAGAAAGCAAGAAAAGTGCAACGGGGGCCAGTGTAGGTAATTTTAGAATTTACTAAAGATAGTGCGTTATGACATTGTATCTTAGCTCGAAATATTATTTAGATTGAATCTGGACTCTTGCTGCTTACCAGAGGACTGGAACAGAGTGATAGTACTTCAGAATCATAAAGAAGGGGTAACAAATAGGGTTGAAAATTACAGGCCTATTAGATTGACAGAAGTTAATGGAGAGATTAATATACAACCTCATCAGAAGTGTCTGTGAGGAAAGAAACTGATTTGAGAATCAACAACATGGCTTTAAAGAAGGATATTCATGTGAATCTCTGTTGGTGGGCTATATTCAAGATATTTTAGATTAAAAGATCAAGCGAGGCCAAGTTGATAGTGTGGCACTAGATTTTCGAAGGCATTTGGTAGAGTGAGCCGTAGTGTTAAATAAGGTGAAAATCATTATAGTTGATGAAAAAGTGGGCTGTTTGGAAAAGAAATTCTTAAAAGATAGAAATCAAAGTGTTAACGTTGTTAATGCAGTATCAAAAGAGGTAGAAGAGAATATGGGAGTGTTACCGGGTAATGTATTGGGAGCATCACTATTAATTATGCTAATGAATGATTGTGTTGATGGTTTACAGTCAGAAGATGTTTGCATATGATACAGTATATAAAAGGATCAAAATCATAGAAGAGTATGGACAGCTGCAGAGTAACATGGACTGGGTATCTAATTGGTAGTTCAACATAAGAGAAAATAAATGCTAAGAAGAGCTTATTAGGTACACAAATAAAAAAACATAGAATTGCTCGTTCAAGAACATTAAAAAACATTGGAAAGTAAACTCAACTGATCTGGTGGTAGGAAAAGCTTACAAAATTGTTCATTTATTGGGGAGGGTGATGAGGGCATTTGCCAAAGAAGTGTTTCAAAGCTTTAGTCAGATCATTGCTTGAAATGGTGGTAATGTATGAGACACACATTTTGGGTATATAATATAGGAATTGGAGGGGGTGTGAAAGAGGGCAGCTAGGTTTGCCTGTAGAAATTGCACAGATCACAGTCGGTAACTAATATGATGAGCTGGATTAGATTTTATTGAAAGACATGATTTGGGTTAAGAGAGTGTTGGAAGTGACCAAGGCATTTGCTGATGATGAGGCTTGGAAAGATATTGGTGGAAGAATAAAGAGTATTAGACCTACATGGAAGGAAATAAAATAATCATAACCACAAGCTAACACTTGATTCAGGTGTAACAGAATTGGGGGGAGGGGGGGGGGGAAATCCAAGTGAAAGAATCTTTTTTTATTATTATTTTTTATCTGCTTTACATCTCTCTAACAGCGAGGTCTTTAGATACGGGAAAGGATGAGGGGTAAGGAATGGGAAGGAATTCGGCGATGGCCTTTTGAAGGAAGCATCCCGGCATTTGCCTGGAGTGATTTGGGAAACCATGGAAAACCCAAATCTGGATGCCCGGACGGGGATTCGAACCGCCATCCTCCCAAATGTGAGGTCAGAACGCTAGCCGTTACACCACCACGCTCAGTGAATAAAAGAATCTGAGATTGGAATTAATTACATATGAAAGTGAAAGGATTTAAAATTAAAATTTGTTAGGGGAAAAATTAGATAATCTTGAGGGGAATTTATATTCCAAGGATTGAAGATAATGTAAAAAAAGAAGAAGAAAAGGTTTAGTAGGTTATTAAGGAAGTTGCCTGTGAAGCGTGCACTCCATCACAAATAAATTAAATACCCTCCCAAAAATTTAACTGCCATTGTACTTCCTTTTTGCTATTCCCCATATCATTAGGCCATACACAAAAGCCACCAGCTTCATGTTTTTTTCTCACATCTTCACTGCTACCTTCTCCATTATATCATTCATGACCAAAATGAAAAGTAGCAGCGAGACAACCCGTACCTGCTTTAACCCATGTCTTTGTTCCATCCAATCTGTCCTTTCTCCCCCTTTTCCCCATATCTCCCCAAAATCTTATATAATAAGATAGGATAGGGAAAATAAACAGTTACCCATCACTTACCACAGATGAAGGCAGGAGGGCGAGACACGTAAAAACACAAAAACAAACGAATTGCACAATATTTCGACTTTAGTCTTAGTCATGTGGGAGGCGAGACATATGGCAGGAGGAAAGATGTGGTCACATCCCAACCCGCCACATGAATGAAGCACAGGTGGAAAACGCATGGTAGTGGTAGAATTGCCGGGAGGGGGTAGGAATAGGCTTGACCAGCGATAAAAGTGAAACAAATCAATATAATCTTTGTGTAGCATAATTCAAAAAGTTATAATTGAAAATAAAGGGAGATAGAAGAATTTAAATATATATATATTTAAAAAAAACTGAATAGACGTAATGTACATATAAAAATCACCGACTGTAAAATGAAATGAGAGATGGATGGTAAATGACAGGTTTAATGTAGGTTTAGGCCAGGGGTGTGTCTGGTGTCAAGGATATGTTGGTAGGCTAGTTCCCATCTGCGGAGTTCTGAAGGGGTGGTGGTATTAGGAAAAACTCTAATAGCTATAACTGTGAAACAGGTGTTGAGGTTGTTTGAATTATGGAAGTTCGCATGAATTGCCACAGGATGGTCTGGGTTGGAAGTATAAACTGTTTGCCTGTGGCCATTCATTCTGTAGGAAAGTTGTTGAGTGGTGAGACCAATGTAAGAGGCAGTGCAGTGGATGCAGGTGAGTTGGTAAATAAGGTGAGTGGTAGCACATGTGGCATGTCCAATTATAGGGAAAGATTCGCCTGTGACAGGATTAGAGTAAGTAGTGGTGGCAGGGTGCATGCTGCAAGTTTTACAGCGGGGTCTGTTACACGGGAAAGATCCCTGTGGAGGTCTAGGAGAGTCTGCAGCTAAATACTTGTGGACCAAGATGTTGTACAGATTGGGCGGTCTGCTGAAGCAAGTGCGGGGAGCAGTGGGTAGGATTTTGGGAAGGAGGAGCCGCATTTCTGGGAAGCAACATAAGAAATCATGCCCACGGCGGAGTATCTGGTTGACAGATTCCAGGCCAGGAAAGAACTGGGTGACAAGTGTTGGTCCATGGTCAGCTTTAGGAGGTGCAGAACGAGGGTTGTGGGTGATGGCACGGGAAATTTGTTTTTCCACAAGATCATGGGGGTATCGGCGGGAAACAAGGGCTTGGGATAGTTTTTGGGAATAACTGGAGATTGATTCATGATCAGAACAGATGCGTCTGCCACGGATTGCAAGGCTGTATGGGAGGGAACATTTAATGTGGAAGGGGTGACAACTGTCAAAGTGTAGGTATTGTTGTAAATTGGTCGGTTTGATGTGTACTGAGGTATAGAGGGTCCCCTGTCGTAGGGTGATATCTACGTCAAGGAAGGTGATACAGGTGTGGGAATATGACCATGTGAAATTGATGGAGTGATTATCATTGAGTGAGTTGAGGAAGTCTAGGAGGTGGTCCTCCCCGTGGGTCCAGATCATAAATATATCATCTATGTATCTGAACCACATGAGGGGACTGAGGGGGGAATTCTTCAGAAAAATATTTTCCAGACGGCCCAGGAAAAGGTTAGCATAGGGCGGGGCCATGCGGGTACCCATGGCAGTGCCGCGTATCTAGTGGTAAATCTGGGAGTTGAAGGAGAAATAGTTTTTGGAGAGGATAAAGTTGGCTAGGGATATGAGAAAGGATGTTCTGGGTAGACTGTTTGGAGGGCGCATATCCAAGAAGTGCTGAAGGGAACTGAGGCCTTCAAGGTGGGGAATATTGGTGTAGAAGGAGGTTATGTCAATTGAAACAAGGAGGGAGTCTGGTGGTAGAGGACTGGGGACTTTTGACAGACGCTCCAAAAAATGAGGTTTGTCTTTAATGTAAGATGGAAGGTTCTGCACAAAAGGTTGGAGGTGTTGATCCACCAAGGCTGAAATCCGTTCAATGGGGGAACCATAGGCCGCAACTATAGGTCGTCCTGGATTGCTAGCCTTGTGTATCTTGGGGAGAAGGTACAAAGTAGGTGTGCGGGGATTTTGAGGGGTGAGAAGGGATAAGGATTGTGAAGAAAGACCTTGTAAGGGGCTTAGGAGATCCAAGGAGCGAATTTCGAGGCAGATGGAAGAGGTGGGATCTGTGACATGTGGATGTACCAACAGCTGAATGTGCCCATGCTCATTGTGCCATTCCTTCAGCTGTCTTTTTTGCAAACATCAAGCTTACTCTTGATCTTCCCAATCTGAAACCATACTGCTCTTCTCTTAGTTCTTTCTCAACCCTCTCCCATATTTTTTTCCTCAGCATCTTCTCATAAAAATAGGCACAGTGTCAATTCTTTATAATTCTTCCATTTTTGGAGATAGGGTACAGTTATTCCTTTCTTCCAGTCTTCTAGGATTTAATTATCACCACAACCACTGCTTTCTTGCTACTCCCAGTGTTCTTACCATTTCATGGTCAGTTTATCGATTTCTGATGCCTCTATACCCTTCAAATTAACCAAAACTGTTTCCACTTCATGCCTTGGTTAATCTATTTCTTGGTTGTTCTTCTGCCTCCACTGTTGTACTGTTTTATTCTGTGTCTAAGATGGGTTTAGTAAAATTTCAAAACACTCCTTCCACATCCTTTTTAGTTTTTCTGTATTGTTTATTTCCTTTTGATTCTCATCCAGAATAGTAGAATTTTCATTGAAATCCTTTCATTTCCTTTTTGCTACCTTTGCTAACCTGTTCCATCATATCAGTTCATTTCTTTGGCCACTTCCTACTTTACTACCTCTTTTTTTGCCTCATCTTTTTTTCTTTATGTGTTAGGCAGTGTATGTGTATGATAAGTGTACAGTAGGAAATTCTGTCTGTTGCATCCTGCTGTCATCAGTCTTTAGACTGGTTTGATGCAATCCTCCATCCCTTCCTATCCTGTGCTAACCTCTTCATTTCTACATACCCCTTACAAACCACGTCCTCAATTATCTGCTTCATATATTCTAATCTCCCTCTTCTTCAACAGTTCTTACCTTCAACTGTTCCCTCCACTAACAAATTAACCAATCCAGCATGTCTCAAAATATGACCAACCAGCCTGCCTCTTCTTCCTGTAAGCTTCTTCCATAAACTTCTTTTCTCACCCAACATTTCCAAAACTCGTTCATTTCTTACTTTGTCTGTCCACCTAATTTTCAGCATTCTTCTGTAGCACCACATTTCAAATGCTTCAAGTTTCTTTCTTTCCGGTATTCCTAAAGTCCATGTTTCGCTACCGTAAAGTGCTGTGCTCCACACATAGAGTTTTAAAAAGTTCTTTCTTATTCCTAGATCAATATTTGAAACTAAAAGGTTTCTCTTTTTCATGAAGGCTCTTTTTGCTAGTGCTATTCTGCTTTTAACATCATTCCTGCTTCGGCCATCGGTTGTAATTTTGCTTCCCAAGTAACAGAACTCACTCACTTCTCCTATTGCATTCGATCCTATTTTTATATTTAATCTGCTAGCATTGGTATCATTTCTGCTACATTTCATCACTTTTGTTTTGCTTTGATTTATAGTCAGTCCAAAATCTTCCTTCAGTATTTTGTTCATGCCATTCAATAACTTCTCAATATCCTCAGCCCTCTCTGCTAATAAGACAATGTCGTCAGCAAATCATAGCATACTGATTTCTTCTCCCTGAACACTTATGCCACATGCAAATTTTTCTTTGACTTTCTTCATTGCTTCTTCTACATACAAGTTGAATATTAACGGGGATAGACTACAACCTTGTCTCACACCCTTTTTAATTGATGCATGTCTCTCGTGATTCTCTACTTTTATTATATCCATCTGATTCTTATATAGTTTATAGAGTATTCTTCTATCTCGATACTTCTTTAAAATTTTGAACATCTTGTCCCACCTAACATTATCAAAAGCTTTTTCTAAATCAACAAATGCCATAAAAGTATCTTTGTTTTTCTTGATCCGCCCTTCAAGTATTAATCGTAAAGACAGAATTGCTTCCCTTGTACCGCGATTTTTCCTAAACCCAAACTACTACCCTTTCCATCCTTCTGTATATTATTCTGGTCAGTAATTTTGAAGCATGTGATGTTAGACTAATGGTGCGATAATTCTCACATTTGTCGGCTTGTGCTTTCTTTGGAAGTGTGAAGATTATATTTTTATTAAAATCAGTTGGAATTTCTCCTGTTTCATAACTTTTTGATATCAGCTTGAATAATATTTCGATTCCTTCCTCTCCTAGAGATTTAAGAAGTTCTGAAGGGATCTCATCAATTCCAACTGCCTTATTTGCTTTCAAGTCATTCAGAGCTTTATTAAATTCTGTCCTCAAAACAGGATCTCCTAAGTCATCAATGTCGACATCGCCTTCCTTTTCCAATACACTATTGTTCAAGTCGTTCCCATCATACAGTTTCTCAATGTATTCCTTCCATCAGTTAGCTCTATCTTCTGAGCTTAAAAGAGGTTTCCCATCAACAGTTTTAATGTTCATACCTCTTTTCTTCATTTCTCCAAAATTCTGTTTGATCTTTCTATATGCAACATCTACTTTACCTACGACCATTTCCTTTTCTACTTCTTCACACTTTTCTTGTAGCCATTTTTCTTTTGCTATTTTGCATTTCCTATTTATTTGATTTCTAAATTGCCTGTACTGCTCTCTTCCGGCTTCATCCTGAGCATGTTTGTACCTCCTTCTCTGATCCATCAGCTGCAAAATTTCTTCTGTGATCCAAGGTTTTCGTGCAGCTTGTTCCCTAAAGCCTAAGGTTTCTTTGCCAGCTTTCATTATTTCTGTCTTTAATGTATTCCATTCGTCCTCGGTTGAGCTCCTTTCACAGTTAATTCTTAGACCTAAGTCTACCATTTCTGCAAATTTTTCTCTTGTGCTAGATTGTTTCAGTTTATTCACTTCCAGTCTGTTCTGCTTATACTGCTTCTTTATTCGCTTGAATTTCAGCCTGCACTTCATTACTATCAAATTATGGTCAGAGTCTATGTCTGCTCCTGGGTACGCTTTACAGTCTAGAACTTGATTCCTAAATCTCTGTTTGACCATGATATAATCTAGCTGATATCTGCCTGTATCCCCAGGACGTTTCCAGGTGTATATTCTTCTTGCATGGTTCTTAAACAGTGTGTTCGCCACTACTAGCTTATATCTTTCACAAAATTCTAGCAACCTGCTTCCTCGCTCATTTCTTTCTCCTAGACCAAAACTTCCTACAGTATTCCCCTCTTTTCCTTCTCCCACTATTGCATTCCAATCACCCATGATTATTAGATTTTCCTCCCCTTTCACATATTGGATTAATTCTTCAATTTCAGCGTATATTTTTTCTATTTCTTCGTCACCTTCCTGTGACGTTGGGATATATACTTGTACTAATGTGGTTGGGACGGGCTTAGTTTCTAACCTCATCAAAATAATCCTGTCACTAAACTGTTCATAATAACTCACCCATTTCCCTACTTTCTTGTTCATTACAAATCCTACACCTGTGACTCCATTGACAGCTTGTGTGCTAATTATCCTGTGTTCCCCAGACCAGAAATCCTGTGCGTCCTTCCATTTAATCTCACTAATCCCAACAACATCTAACTTAAGTTGTTCCATCTCCCTTTTTAAGTTTTCTAACCTACCTGCCCTATTCAGACTTCTAACATTCCACACTCCGACTCGTAGAATGTTTCTATC
Source organism: Vandiemenella viatica (assembly GCA_031002005.1). NCBI lineage: Eukaryota > Metazoa > Arthropoda > Insecta > Orthoptera > Morabidae > Vandiemenella > Vandiemenella viatica. The sequence continues at coordinate 383,870,173 of CM061920.1, read as the reverse complement.
CATTCTGATGACTCCTCTCTGAGCAGTCCCCACCCGGAGATCCGATTGGGGGACTATTTTACCTCCGGAATTTTTTACCCAGGAAGAAGCCATCATGATATATGTAATTTGAGAGGATACCCTTTGGGTCTTTAATGCAGTGGTTTCCCGTTGCCTTCTGCATCCCCATGCCGTTGATCATTTCTGATTCATCCGTCTTTAGGGGCCGTTTCCAACCCCAAGGGCAAGAGGGTCCCCTGAACCTCTCCCCGCTCTTCCGCCCTCCTTTCGGAGGCCGTTGACAGGTAGTGGGTGACTCCTTATACCGGGAATCTTTCAGTCGCCAGAGCCTCGTCTGTGTAAACAGGGTGCACCACGTGAAGGAGAGGTTGACATTTGGTTGGAAAAGACTAGTATAGTCTCTCCCAAACCCTTACACCCGTGCATCCTCTTAATGGGCATTTTTCTCTTTTCAGTCACATTCTTAAAATTCTCTTCTGTACACATAATTTTATTTTAGCCACTCATCTAGGAGCCTGCCTCTTCCACAAGGTGGCTGTTTACTAAAAAAAAAATAAAAAATTCTTATACTATCATTGATTATATTCTATGAGTTTGTATCATTTTAGCTGAAATATCTCGATTTTTTTTCTGATTTTGTCGTTTCTGTCGTCATTCCCTTTCTTATTACTTTTCAATTTTTGTATTATGAATGCTGTAAAGCTTCTTTGTAAAAAGTGCTTTTATGACTAATATGTATTTCTTTTAATTTTTTAAAATTTGTATGGTAGTTTCAAAAATATTTTCTGTTTCTGGGTGTTATTCAACCACAATAAGGGGTTTAGCTTCCTGATAGTTGTTTTATGTTATTATTGCTGGTTGCATTACAACCTACACCCCAGTGGCAATTTCAATATAAACATACTTTTGGATTATGTGCATCTTCAGTTAACTTCTTTTACTGTTTGGTGTAAATTTTTCAGCACCACATTTGATAATGAATTACAGTTTCAGAGTCCTTTACCTACTAATAAGAACTTACCCACTCCCTTATGCTAAAATCAAGTGCTTGATTTTGGGCATCTCTTCCCTTCCAGATACTACTGCTAATTCTTCTTTCATCGTCCACCCAGACCTCACTGTAAGTCTTATACATGCCCAGCACTCTCTTGCTTACTTCTATTTATTCTTATGGTTTACGGATTGAGTAGAAAATTATTCCCACAAATCTAGCTGCCTTCTGTTGCTCCCCTTCATTTTTTTTATGGCTTTATGCCTTATTGATGTTGAGGTGATTAGAGGCAGGGAAGATAGGGGACAAGGAACAGGAAGGAATTTAGCCAGGACCTGTTGAAGGAACCATTCTGGCATTTTCCTTGAGTGAATTGGTAACCCAATTGAAAATCCATATCTGGATGGCTGGATTCAACAGAATGCGAGGCCAGAGCATTACTGCTCACCCATCAAGCACCCACCTCTCCAGAGCCTATACTTGATATCTCTATTATGAGTTTCATACACTTGCATCATATTCAGTCAAGGGCCTGGCCAAGGTTTTGTACCTCCTCAGGACTTAGAAATCTTTTCTTACCTCCTCCCCAAATTATCCTACACCACTGTATATAATCAAAATATATCCCAAGATATTTACTTTTTATGCCTTCATTATGTAATTATCTCAAAATATTTCTTACATCGTGTATTTATGGCATGCTCTCAAGATTTGCTCACATGCAAAATGTAGTTTACTCAAAAAATAATGATAATAACAATAATTTCTAACCCTCAATATGTAGTACCTGATAATGGAAAATTTTAAATAAAATTTGTAATAAACAAGAGTGTTGCCTGAAAGCTTTTGTAAATTTTGTAATTCTGAAACGTCTTCTTTCAAACACACTGATCTCCTGTCCTCTGAATAGTGACTGAAACATATTTTAGTATATGTTACTGGTGTCAAGAATTACATGAAGTTTCATGGTAAAAATCATGTTATGCTCATTTTCCAATTTAATAAATATGTTTATTAGTTCCATTAAAATACATTTTTGATATTTTGGTTAGTATTAAATGCCTTGTTGACAGGACCATCATCCCATAGAAAAACTGTATTATTCTTCAGTTGGCTGTATCATATCCTTCTAGCAGCATTCATTACACTGATGCCTGGACAGTTTTTACGGTTTGTCATATATGAATGCTAAGTTCTCCTACCTTAGAAGATCTTGATCGTGCAGACATTTGTTAACAAATTTTTACTGCGTAATAAGGCTTGAACAGTTTTCAGTAAATCCATTGGAATACTTGTATATCTTAATAATTGTTTTTTGTATGGAAGAGAAAGATTATACCCAATGCTGTCTTAAGTTGAAAGAAAGGAGGGCAGCAGCAAACCACGTGCGTCTGTGTTGACCTCAGGCACTTGCACAAGTAGGGCCACATCTCTCTGTATCCTTGAAAAAGGGTTTTGCCTGAAATATTTTGCTGTTTGTGTTGTGTTTTATTTTTTGTTGCTACTGCCGTCCTTGCTTCAACAATATTTATAAAATGCTGTTTTTTGTGTTACAAGTCATTTATTTATCTCCCTGGATAAATATCTGAAATCGTTTAACGAAGTATCATTTTAAAGATTAAGATTAAAGATTAGATTTCGTGACACCATTTATTAAGACAGGAATTTTTCGTAATTGTACCTTTAAAGGGCAAAAGTATCAATATTCCTGCAACGAGTTTTTGTGTAACGAGACACTTATCTCCCTTCATATCTAACCGATATAGATAAATGAGGTATCATTTTAAGGATTAAGGTCTCCGCCGTGGTCACATTATATTTTAAGAAAGGAATTTTTCGTAAATCGACGCTTAAAGGGCAAAATTACCATTATTTCCATAACTTATATTTTGTCACGAGCTATTTATCTCCCTTGATATCTAACCGAAATCGAGAAATGAGTTATTATTTTAGAAATTAATGTCTCCGCTTTAGTCAAATCATATTTTAAAAAAGGAATTTTTCGAAATTCGAACCTTAAAGGGGAAAATTTTCAATGGTTTTTCAACGCATTTTTGCGTCACGAGCCATTTATCTCCATTAATATTTAACCGAAATAGATAAATGAGGTATCATTCTAAAGGTTAAGGTCTCCGCTGTGGTCACATCATATTTTAAGAATGGATTTTTTCTGAATTTAATCCTTAAAGAGCAAAAATATCAGTATTTCTAAAATGCTCGTTTTCGTGTCTCGAGTCATTTATCTCCCTAGATAATTAAACAAAATTGATAAACGAGGTATCATTTTAAAAACTGGGGTCTTCGTAAGGTCTTCGGTTTCGTTACGTCATATTTTAAGAAAGGAATTTTCAAAATTCTATCCTGAAAGAACAAAAGCATTAATATTTCTACAGCGCATTTTTTTGTCACGAGCCATTAATCTCCCTTTAACCTAACCGAAATCGATAAATGAAGTATAATTTTAGAGACTAAGGGGTCAGCTTTGTTCAAATCATATTTTATAAAAGGATTTTTTTTGGAATTCGACCCTTTAAGGGCAAAAGTATAAATAATATTTCTAAAACGTGTTTTTTAAATTACGAGCCATTTATCTCCTTCGATACCTAACCGATATCGATAAATGATATATCGTTTCAAATATTAAGATCTCCAATTGAATAATATCATTAATTAAGGTTTTTTCGGAATTTAATGCTTAAAGAGGTCTTGCGTATGAGACAGTTCAGAGCCAAGTCCCTAGATTGCAGCAGTAGATATCACAGAGATGTCAATAACCTTTTTTATACAATACTAGCTGATCCAGAACTGCTTCACTATTGCTAGACTTGAGTACAGGCATAGATAAAATGAATACATTTTAATGATTGTATTTAGTTAAAATTAGATATTTACATGTTCATTTTAATTACCTACCGTTTCGCTCAATCTCAAGTTCATTGCAATGCTCTTGGATAAACAATACTTTTGGTGATTCCATTCGCTGTGTGTATATATATATAAATCTCTCGGTTCATTTTTATATACGCTAAACACAGAAAAGTTGCACATGTAAATCAGTCAAGATGTGAAACGGGAGAGCGGGTGCGGTTCTGTAAACGAATTGTAGAAATCAATTTCACTTACTTAAAAACGTGGGTGCAAACTTACTTCCATATCGAATAAAAACTGTAGATTTGTATGTTGTCACAAAAACTTTGAAGTAATTTTGAAAATTCAAGTTCGAATTTCTTGGCCAGCAGCTATCCGATCGGAGTCAGTCCAATGCTGTTTAACAGGAAATGTATAATCTAAGAATATCGCTATCTACTTTGGCTAATTTCCCCACCGTTTTCGAGATACTTGCAAAAAACTGAATGGTTCCAACTGTAAATTTTGCTTAATTAGGGTGGTGGTGGAAAGTGACTCGGTTTTTGTAAACAAAATGCAGACGGTATTTTTCTCTTTGCTTTAATGTACACATGTGCAAAGGTCCATCCAAATCGAACATAAACTGCGAGTTTGTGTAAGGAACATTGGAAATTAAGATAGGAGGGAGTAAAAGGAGAGAGGAGTTGGGATTTGATAACCAAATATAGACCGTATTTTTCGTTTTGTGTCAAGTTCCATCGATATCGAATAAAAACTGTGGATATGTATAAAAAACATTGCAAATAAAAAAGGGGGAGGTAAAGGAGGAGAGGGGTTTGGTTCTTGAATACTAAATGTCTACCATATTTTTCTGTTTGTTTTGAAGTATGCTTGTGCAAAGTTCCATAGATGTCATATAAAAACTGTGGGTTTTTATAAAGATCATTGCGAATTAAGAGGGTAGGTGGTAAAGGGGGAGAGGGGTTGGGTGTTTGGTAATCCAAATGTAAACATTATTTTTATGTTTGTTTTAAAGTATACATGTGCCTACTTCCTTCGAAATCGGGTAAAAACTGTAGATTTGTATAAAGAACGTTGACATTAATTAAGGGGGTTGGAAAGGGTAGAGGGTTTGAGTATTCGTGAAAGTAATGTGTAAAGTATTTTTCCCTCTTTTTAAAGTATACATGTTCAAATTTCCATCAAAATCGGATAAATGTTGTAGCTTTGTATAAAGAACATTTGCAAAAGTTAAGGGGATACAAAAGAAAATAAGGGTTCTATTTTTAAAAACCATACAAAGGTAGTATTTTTCTGTTTGTTTTAACATATGCGTGTGCAAATTTCTATCGAAATCGGATAAAATCTGTTGTTTGCTTAAATTAGGGGGATGTAAGGGGAAGAGGGGTTGCGTTTTTTGAAACCTTATTCAGGCAATATTTTTCAAATTGTTTTGAAGTATATGAATGCAAATTTATATCGAAATCGTTAAAATCTGTTAGTTTAAATTATGGGGTTGAAAGGGGAAGAGGGGGTGGTTTTTAGATTTTTTTTGTCAGGAACCTTCGCAGACGCGCACTCAACAACTCACCAAATTTCATTGTAATTGGATAAAAAGTGTGGTTTGCAAAAAAGATCATTGGAAATTAAGAAGGGAGGGGGTAAAAGGGGAGATGGGTGGGCTTAGGCAAACCAAATTTAGACAGTATTTTTCTGTTTGTTTTTAAGAATATTTGTGGAAAGTTCCTTCAAAATCGGGTAAAAACTGTAGCTTTGTTTAAAGAACTTTGGCAAAAATTAAGGGGGTGTAAAGGGGAAGGGGGTTGCATTTTTCTGAAACCATATGTAGGCAGTATTTTTCTGTTTGTTTTAAAAATAAGTGTGCAGAAATTTGATATAATCTGTGGGATTGTTTAAATTAAGGGATGTGAAGTGGAATAGGGGGTTGGATATATATATATATATATATTAAGGAATTTTCGCAGACGAGCACTCAACAACTCACCAAAGTTTCATCGTATCGGATAAAAATTGCAGGTTTCAATAAAGATCATTGGAAATTAAGAGGGGAGGGGGTATAAGGGAAGAGGGTTGGGCTTTGACGTACTAAGCGTAGACAGTATTTTTCTGTTTGTTTTAAAGTATACATGTGCAAATTTCCATCGAAATCGGATAAATGCTGTAGCTTTGTATAAGGAACATTTGCAAAAGTTAAGGGGATGCAAAGGGAAAGAAGGGTTGCGTTTTTAAAAACCATACAAAGGCAGTATTTTTCTGTTTGTTTTAAAGAATATGTGTACCTACTAATTTCCATCGTAATCGGATAAAATCTGTGGGTTTGTTTAAATTAGCGGGATGTGAAGGGGATGAGGGGTTGCGTTTTTGGAAACCATATGTAGGTAATATTTTTCAATTTGTTTTAGTGTATATGTGTGCAAATTTTCGTGGAAATTGGATAAAATCTGTGGATTTGTTTAAATTAAGAGGTAGAGGGGGTGGATTTTGGATTTTTTTTTTTTTTTTTTTTGTCAGGAACCTTCGCAGACGCGCACTCGACAACTCTCCAAAGTTTCACCATAATCGGATGAACGGTTTAGGACGCGTCCATAAACTACGTGGCTCGGTCTAGTGGGAGGGAGGGGTTGGCTGGAAAGCTACGCTGGGCTACATGGTGTGGGGGGGGGGGGGGGAAGTTCCAAGCCAGGCCACGTAACTTTTTATTCATATTATTTGTTGAAATGGGGTACAGAACACATAACAGCGGGCGCCACAACGTACATGTTAGTCGGCAGTAAGCTGCCGCCCAGGTTAGATGTGACGCTGGCACTGTGATACACGTTGGCTGCCAGATGGATAGCTATAAAATATATTTTAATGTGTGACTTAAGTACAAAATGTACTATTTTATTGAGAAGTATTAGATTTATGTAATACTTTTTAACAAGTGAGTATGGTCAAACTTTCATGTATATAACTCCAAGCTTAACATTAGATGCACTAATAATGTACAATATCCTCAGGTTCTGAAGAAGACTCCCTTAAGGCGGGTCGAAACCGGTAAACAATAAATTCAATGAATATTGCAACAGGTTGGCTGTGATTCATTTTACAATTAATTAGTACACATTTCACTAGAACTTATCTTCCACCCCGATGTTGCATTCAAAAGGCCCTTATTATCCAGTGTTATGTACATAAAAAATAACATAATGTATTTGAGTTTCGCTCATTAAGAAAAATCATTGTTTTGATACTCTAATTTGTTGTGAAAGACTTGTTGCTGAAATGTGTAACTCTTGCTGGTTGCGCTGCAGAATGTGTGGGTATTATGTCAGTCGAAACCTCTATTCAGATAGTTTTGATTTGCCACCGGACCATACCATCGAAATGAGTCAATAAGAATAATAATTGAATTTTGTACTCTTCCTCCAGCATGATATTTTTAATAGAGAACACAAGCTGGTATTAAGTTTTACGCTTTGGAAGCATAAAGGATGTTCCTTTACGATTAACTGCTTTATCATTCTATGTAGATGTCGTCATCATGTATGTAGATGGCTGACAGGAAATATTATGAGAGACTGTGTATTCCGTGCCATTGTCATTGCGTCTTGTAAACGTTTGTTTAACTAATAGAGTTTGATTTGTACACTATAAAAAGTAATCTGACATTTGTTCACAAATTTTGCTCTTTGGTTATCACCCAATAAGAATCTCGTAGGGCCACCTCTTGCAGCTATAACAGCATCCAACCTGTATGGCACGTTCTCTACGAGTGTTTGCAGAACTTGCAATGGAATTCGTCGCCATTCCTCTTGCATCCATTCTATGAGCTGAGCAATAGATTTAAAGCCCTCTTGACGAGTCCACACCCTGGGATCCGAGATATTCTACAATGTTGAGCTCAGGGCTCTGGACGAGACAGTCCAGTCGGCGAACATTGACATACCACTGCTTGTTAGCCAATGAAACATGTTACAGTAACAGAAGCCCATTCCGTAAAAACGCCACAATGTTGGGAGGATTTCATTATCCAGCATATTACAATAGACCTCCACGGACAAATACCAAAGATCCTACGTCGAAGGCCTTGAAACAGCGCCACACCATGACTTCACCACCCCGAATTTCTTAGTTGGCACTATACACTCAGAAGCCGTTCTCCGGTTAGAGGTCACACCCATACTTATCCATCGGACTGGAATAATTTAAGTCTCGACTCATCACTCCACAGAACCAATTTCCACTGCTCCAGCGTCCAGTAACGGCTGTTCAAACTCCACCCTAGTAACCGAACTATATTGCTTGTCTTGACGTGGCGCTTATGTGCAGCTGTTCTTCCGAAATATCAATGTCGGTGGGCCTCTGTACTCATGTTTCAGTGGAAACCGATACTCCTGTTGCTGCATGCACCTGCTATTTTGTTTGTTATGTCAGTTTTATTAGGATATTACTTAATCATTTTTTGTCGTTTCTAAATGGAATTTAATACGACCTTCTTAACAAAAGTTATTACTTAATAATAGCCTTTTCAAACGACATTAGCATGATCAATGGCCGCCGATAAAACAAAGTGCTCATTGTCCTTTGTACAAATGGGTAAATTGAATAATTGTTCTGTTTTTACTTTTTACTTTACATGCGTTTGTAGAATATTAAATTTTAGAAGCCAAATTCTCCACAGAAAGTGATAATATTAAAAATAATGTTCTAGTATTCGTTGATAAATGTCTGGAGTATCTTAATAAATGGTTAGATTTTAATGAAAGCAACTAATTGGCTATACAAAATCCAAAAATTAAATTCAAAACACGAGGTTTCATTTAATGACTGTGAGACAATTTTAGAGGTTCTAAATTAACGAGAAAAAATGAGTATCAAAGTGAACGAACTTTACTCTGAAATAACAATATTACACAAAATCTAGGTAAAAGTAAGAGCAGTATTTCATTAATAAAAAATGAGTTTTTGGTCCACATTAATTTAACAACTGAAAGCGTTAAGACATTTGACAATTTTCCTGTAGACAAAAAATTGTTAAAGATGCAAGAAGTGCAAAAAATATAGCTTAAAAAATAAAATAGTAAAAAACATACGTTTTGTCCTTTTCTACTCTTTCGTAAAATATTATATTTTTGAAGTGTGTTATATTTTTATAGGTTATTCTAAAAAAATATACTACCATCAGCCGAAAAATGTTGGTAACCCTAGCGGCGAATGGTGCTAGTTCGCGACCGACTTTGCTCAGTTTAGTTCGCGGCCGGTAGCGCTCAGTTTAGTTCGCTGCTCCTTAGCGAAGTAGGTCGCTCCCCTCTGGAATTCCAGAAAGACCAGTACCGGATTAACCATGTAGCAGGAGGTAGCAAATGCTACGGGCCTCGCACCTTCTAGGGGGCCTCGCGCCTGGTAGAGGGGCCCCGCACCTAGGCTAGATGGGCGACCTTTTTTTTTAGCTCTAACTTTTTCCCCGGACGGCAAATATCAAGGGCCTCTTCTTCATATTTTCCAGGGGCCCCGCGCTGTCTTAATCCGCCCCTAAGAAAGACAGCTCGTTGGTTCGCTTTGTTAGCGCTCTCGTCTTTGTTATAATAGTTGAGGTTATCGATCGTTGTCTTTTAATTTGTTAATGGGATCAAAGTGTGTTTTGTTTTCACATTCCATGTTCAATTTCCGTTTGTGACTTCTGCAATAATTATTAATGTCGAACAGTTATATTTTCTTTTTTTCTTTTTATATTTGTGTCTTCAGTGAAATGTGTCCACAGCCAACTGTGTTTCCTTTTAGATAATAAACTAAAACAAAATTCGTTCTTCGGGAAAGGATCTAACAAACTGAGGAGCGAGAGATCTGGGAACTAGTTCGCCTGTGGGAGCGCTCTTCCGAACTAGTTCGTTCGCGAACTACACAAGACTAATGCAGAACGAATGCGATCGTTGATTTGGAACCGTTAATCTTCACTGCAATCGTCTGGTTAGATAACTCACTGAAATTGCAGACCACAAAATTCTCGTATCGAAAACGGATATCTCTGTACATTGTGCCATCTCCTTGTCAACTTTTTACACCGGACTGCAGCATTTGGCGGTCAAACAAATTAACAGGCGTACTGAATTACCTATCTTCTCAGGTGTCCAGTTGGTTTTAGTTAGATAGTGAACAAATGAGCATTTTTGACAGTTTACACGCCATTCCTTAGCCCCCTAATGTTGTAAACAAAGAAGAGAGAACCAGCAACGTTTTTACGCGTTCAGTGAATAGATTTTTGCAAAGTGAAGGTGTAAAACTTATAGACATCTATCGCAGAATGAAGGTACGGTACGAGGATGCCTGTCTGTCATATCAGCAAGTGTATGAATGGCCAGGCACATCGTGTCGTGACTCCCGAGAACACATCCATCGTATTGGAAACTGCCGAGATATATAGGATGTCATAGTGACAGCTGCTGATATTAGTCATGGTTCAGCACATCACATTATGCATGATATGCTAAGGTTTCATAAGGTATCTGCGCGATGGGTGCCACGGCAGCTGACTCAGGAATTGGGGCAGCGGCATGTTGATGCGTGTGAAGAACTTTTGCGGCGCCTGAAACGTGACGGTGATGCCTTCCTTGCACGAATTGTCACCGGAGACGAAACGAGGAGAGCAAGCAAAGAATGGCGCCATTCGTCATCACCAAATCCAAAGAAGTTTCGAACACAGCCATCCGCTGGAAAGGTTTTGGGATGAAAAAGACAGGGCCGGCGTTAGGGGGGCGGTAAGCGGGTCAAAAGTACCCGGGCCCCGCAGGCTGATGGGGGGTCCGATCACCGACAATAGGGGCCCTCAGGCCATGAAGCCAAGATTTTACCCCGGGCCCGAAATTCCTAGCGCCAGCCCTGGAAAAAGACGTCCTCTTGGAGCACTACACGCCGCGAGGGACCACTGTTACCAGTAACACGTACTCTGACCGCCTCAAAAATCATCTTCGGCCTGCTATTAGCACAAAACGACGTGGATTGCTATCGACAGGTGTTCTTCTGAAACATGACATTGCATGGCCTCATACGCTCGTGCAAAGGTTGCAACAATCGCAAACATGCGGTTTGAATGTCTGCCTCCTCCACCATACTCGCCCGACATTGCCCCAAGTGATTTCCATATCTTTGGAGCAATTTCTGTGACAAAATTTCAATCCGATGACGAGGTGCGCCAGGGGGTGGACGAGTGGTTGTATTGACTCAAAAAATAATTAAAAAAAGGCAATTCATTTCTAACCAGTATGACTGCTTTAAATGATCTCTATCTCTGGCCATATGCAATAATCTTCAGCGAAAACCTACTAGCCTAGAGGTTCCCAACCTAGGGGGCGACCCCCCCCCCCCGTCCTTTCTCCGGGAAATGCTGGGGGCGGAGTAGCTTCGCCGCCGTGTGGACGTTACCCTTTCTCTACACTGTCGCGAGTACTATGTCTCATTCACCCTCTTAGAGATGAAAACTTTAATTCTAACATCACATACTTATTGAGCTTCCTTTAGTATAACACTGTTAGTGCTGAAAATTAGGCATTAGTTAGCAGTTTTTTCGTTTACCTGGATCCTTCCTCCCCCTTGGTGAGATCTAGTAGGACCCCCCCCCCCCCCTAGTGCATTGACGAGCGAGACCTCCTGCCTTTCCTTGGTGAGCATTGGCGAGCATGGTGCGAGATCTGGCCCTCGAGATGTAATTTCAGATGCGTTTTCTTAGCTCTGAGGGAGGGAGGCATGGTACGAAAAACTTTGAGAGTAACTACACTAGCCTATAATCTCCATCACGATTAATAATATACAACAAAAGGTTAGAAAACTCGTGAGTGGGATAAGTGCTCCTCCTGTCTCATTCTTTCATTAACTATAAATTGTGATGGAGCATATGCCCCTGTACCAATTTCCTTATGCACCTAGTTTTGCCTTATAGCAGTTTTCATCATGAATTCTTAGAGCATTTCAGATGCATTTTTTACCTCGTCCTAAAATAGTTTATTCCAGTCTTCGATCGACAAAAATATTCCCTCTTCTATAATTACTACAAAAGCGAAGAGACATAGCTGTAAACATGGGTTAAAGATAAATGCAAATAAGAGTTAGCTTATTAGATACACAAATAAAAAACCAAAGGTTTATTATGATTATAAGGTGGGGAAAGAATTGCTTATTGAAGACTTGAAATATAAATATCTTGGCATTACATTTGATAACAAGCTTAACTGGGCAGATCACATTGGACAGGTGGTAGGAAAACGTTTCAAAATCCTACATTTGTTGGAAAGGGTGATGAGGGGATGTATGAGAGAAGTAAAGAAATTGGGTTACAAAACTTTGGTCAGACCATTGCTTGAATATGGTGGACCCACATTTTGAGTATCAAATACATGAGTTGGAAAAGGTGCAAAGAAGGGCTGCTAGATTTGTTTCTGGAAATTATCGCAGAATGCAATCAGTAAAAGATATGATAAAAGAGCTAGAATGGGACTCATTGGAAGGCAGAAGGTGGTTGAAGAGGGTCATGGGAGTGAACAAGGCGTATATTGGTGATGAGGCATGGAAAGATATTGGTGTAAGAATTGAAAGTAATGCATGGAAGAGAAAAGATGACCATGACCACGAGCTGGCACTCAATTTCAGGTACAAGGGTGTAGGAAGATTCTTTTTTTTAGGTCAGGGTGTCAGGGATTGGAATAAGATAGAAATGATGAATAATTTGCCAAAAACATTGAAAGAATTTGAAGTTAAAATTTGTATAGGGTAAATGTAGGTGGATGCAGAAAAGGGGAAAGATGGGTGTTTAGGGAAATTGCCAGTGGAGCATGCGCTCCATTGCAATTTAATTTAATTTGATTAATTACTTTAGAAAAGAATACTTTCTTTTAAATCAGGGTATTGGCTGCTTACTGTAGTGGAAGAATGAATGATGAAGATGAGATTCTTGGAGATAAACTACATTCACATGCACAGTAAAAATGAGTGTAGAATGGTTATTATTAGAGGAGATTTAAATTTACCAGGTGTCAACTGGTTGGGAAATAAGATAAATAACACAAGGGAACAGAGATTTGCAAATACCTTAATAAGTAGAGCAAAATACGAGGGGACCAAACATGTTGGATATCTTTCTAATAAAACCTGATGAAAATCTTGTATGGTGTCAGGTAACTGAAGGAATAAGTTATTGTGCAGTACTGATGCATATTAGGGGATTCAGTTAACAAATGGCCAAAATAAAAGGGGAGAAAAAGTATAATTACAAAAAGGCACAGACTTTAGAATTGAAGAGATATTTCAGGGAAAGGTTCAGCAAATGGAAGGATTGCGCAAGTACAGTTGAGGCAAAATGGGAAGAGTTTAAGGAGATAATAAAAAAAGATGAGGAAATGTTTATTCCAATGCAGAAAATAAAGATAAGTACAGAACCTACATACTACAATAGGGAAGTGAGAATGTTAAAGAGGCTTGTAAGACAGGAATACAGCAGAGTTAAGAGACAGAATGGCAGTAGGGAATACTTAAAACAACTAAACTAGCCATTAAGGGAGAAGCAAAGGATGGGTTTATGAAGAATATTATTTGAGCAGGAGGACTAATGAATGATTCACCTAGAAACTTCTATGGCTATATTAGAAAAGAGTGAAGGTAGTACCGGTTCATAAAGAAGGAGTTACAAATAGGATTGAAAATTACAGGCCAATTAGTTTGTCATCAGTGATAGGCAAAATGATGGAGAGATTTATATGAAACTATATCAGAAATGTCTGTGAGGAAAGAAACTGGTTTTCAGATCGACAACATGGCTTTAGGCAAGGATATTCATGTGAATCCCAGATGGTGGATTATATGCAAGATATTTCAGATGAATTGGACGAGGGAGGCCAAGTTGATAGTGTGGCACTAGATATTTCTAAGGCTTTTGACAAAGTGAGTCATAATATGGTTTTAAATAAATTGAAATTTATTGGATTGGATGAAAAAGTGACTTGCTGTTCAGAGGAATTCTTAAAAGCCAGAAAGCAAAATGTTAGAGTAGGAAATACATTATCAAAAGAGGTGGAAGTAAATAAGGGAGTGCCACAGGATAGTGTATTGGGACCATTGCTGTTCATAATTTCAATGACTGTGTTGATAGATTACGGTTAGAATCTAGGTATTTTGTATATGATATGGTATACAATAGGATCAAAAGAAGTGAAGATTGTGAACAGGTGCAGGATAACCTGGATAGAATATCTAAATGGGTTGGGTCCGCATGGAATGAAGATAAATGCCAAGCAACGTCAACTTATTAGGTTCACAGATAGAAAACAAAAGGTTAATTACAATTATAGGGTGGGGTTAGAATTGCTTGTTGAAAGCTTGAAGTGTAAATATCTTGGCATAATGGCATTATGTTTGATTACAAACTCAACTGGGCAGAGCACATTGGGCAGGTGGTAGGAAAAGGTTACAAAATCCATCATTTACTGGATAGGGTGTTGAGAGGATGTACTAGAGAAGTTAGGGAGTTGGGTTACAAATCTTTGGTCAGACCATTGGTTGAATATGGTGTTGTAGTTTGGGACCAACAATTTTGGTTATCAAATACTGGAGTTGGAAAGTGTGCAAAGAAGAGCAGCTGATTTGTTTGTGGAAATTATCGCAGGACCCAGTCAGTAACTGATATTATAAGAGAGCTGGGTTGTGACTCATTGGAGGAAAGGAGGAGGGCAAAGAGAATGTACAGTGCATATGTTGGTGATGTAGCTTGGAGGAATATTGGTCAACGAAAGAGGAATAGAGCATGGAATAGAAAAGGCAACCGTGACCACAATCTTGCGCTTGATTTCATGCATAAGGAGTGGGAAAATTCTCTTTTGTTGGTAAGGGTGTCAGGGATTGGAACAAATTACCAAGTGTAGTGATGAATAATTTTCCATAAACGCTTAAGAAATTTAGAATTAAAATTTGTAAATCATAATAGTAAATAGGGGAGGAATTTAACGTTCAAATTATAAAAGATTTAAAATAAAAAGGTATGTACCAGTATATAAAAAAAGGGGGTCAAATGGATGACTGGGGGAATCGCCACCAGTGTGTTAGCTCCATCGCGGGGATTCTATCATTACCGTGGCGCCAAAATCTGATGACTGATTCTTATAGAACTCGACAAAACAAATCTAAAATAAGGAATAAAATTTTTTGATATCTCGTTTGGTTCTCGAGATATCGTATCTCAAAATTGACGTAGGTAGATTTAAATGCGGCCTGGACCAGAAGAAAAATTTCGTTATAGTCAAATTTGATGATGAATTGGTATGTAACACTACGATATAAATGGAAAATAAAGAATAAAGTTTTTTGATATCTCGCTTAGTTCTCAAGATATTGTATCTCAAAAATGAGGAGGTTAGGGTGAGATCCGGCCTGGACCAAAAATTTTTTTTCGCCAAAACCACCATATCCAACACGGTGTAAATGCACTGTAGGTGTTTTATTTTCTTCCTAGTT
Source organism: Vandiemenella viatica (assembly GCA_031002005.1). Taxonomy (NCBI): domain Eukaryota; kingdom Metazoa; phylum Arthropoda; class Insecta; order Orthoptera; family Morabidae; genus Vandiemenella; species Vandiemenella viatica. The sequence goes on along the minus strand of CM061920.1, from coordinate 383,854,839 downwards.
AATTTTGCTAGGTTGAAATACGGCCTGGACCAGTAGAAAAAACACCAGAAGCAGAAGGTGACTGATTTTTACCATGCTATATCTCGAAAACCAAACGAGATATCAAAAAATTTTATTCTTTATTTTCGATTTATTTCGTCGAGTTCTACAAGAATTCATCATCAGATTTTGGCGCCACGGTAAAGATAGAACTGCCTCCATCGCAATTAAAAATTAATAATAATAAATAAAAAAAGATATAAAAGTATCTTTCTCCTTTATGTATCAGCTGTTGGATCATTCTTGCGGCCGTTGAGTATGTTTTTTTTTACGGAAGTGAAATAAATATGATCAACACAGATTTCAACTGCAAGATTATCAGTGTTCTGATTATAATTACTTCTCTAGAGCGTATGTCATTTTGTAACTATATTGGTTTCTATCTTTTTCGTAACTTCGCCGTGTTATATGTTGTAGTTATGGAGTTTATTAGTTTCTAATGATTAATTCGCTTTTCCATTGTTTTGTTTGCCTTGCATCTAAATTCACCAGTAATTCATTTCAAACCGTATGTTAGAAAATTCAGTTCATTTCTGTAAGCTATGGATGGTCTAATGAACATTCTAAATATTTAGCCTACATTAAGTTTCAAGTCGGAGACACAAGTTATGGTTATGTACTTTAGTCATTTTCTTGCTGATTGGTGACACTAACGTGCTTTCTCGAGCAATCCAATAAAAATGATGCTGCGTATTATTCCCTGAAATGGAGGCTTATAAGGTGAGATAAAATTATTTGTTTGGTGTAACATAGTACTTAATTATTGCAATCTTTGTATGAAAATAACCGCGTGTGACGGGAAATGAATTTGTCTGTTCCAACGCTGTTTCTGAAGCGGACGTTGACATTACCGTAAAAAATTAAAAGCATTCTTTATGTAACAAAACATAATGTTTTCTCTTGAAGTAACGATTTGCAATGAGCTCGAATAAAATATTACTTTCGTTTTAGGAAAATATTTTCATAACTTGTGACAATGTACCCAGTTTTCGAATAATTATATGTATATATCTGTTTGATAGCTTTACCTGAAATAATACGTCCTCAAGAACGTGTATATCAAATTTCAGACCAATAACACATTTTCTTCTTGGGACCCTGGCGTTGCTTTAAACCCTACAATTGTAGTAATGGCGACAATATTATCGGAGATTGTGGTTAGGTGAAATTGGTTCAAGTTTATGTCGCGATACACGACGTTGCGTGATTGTATCAATGCGCGTGTGATTGAGGCTTTGAATTTGTAGCGCCAATATTAAAAGCCTCAATCACACGCGCATTGATACAATCATTTTATCTTAAGTTAGTGATATCATGTATAGGGACGTAAACTTGAACTGTGATGTCTTGTATCGCGACGTAAACTTGAACTACGTAAACTACTTCTGTAGTTTATGTCGCGATACATGACGTCACAACGTGACATAATGCTTATGAAAGTTTCTTAAATAACTCATAACTAAATTCATTTTGCTGTGACAAGAAGGTTTTGTTTTCATTCTGGTCCAGGCAGAATAATGCTACGCCCGTTTTTCAGCATAATTTATACGTATAATAAGATTGTAACCGGAAGAAAGCCTGTACGTTTAAGATATTTGTGAAAAACATGAGGGAGACTGCTTCTTTTCCACCCATCCAAATCTGGTACTGACTTGTTGAAATTTGGATTAACTGCTTCGTTATAATTTCCTCTTAATTTTTGCACTCTCTTTTTTTGGGAAAGTCGCCACAAATTAAATTAAAAACGCCGAAATATGAGATACTGAGCAGCCGCGCTACCAACACTGCAAAAATGAAACAAAAATTATCGGAACAGGGATCATATCAACGTAAACAGTTTCGTCATAAAGGCCGTGGTTAGGTTGAGATGCGGCCTGGACCATGAGAAAAAAATTTACGGACTGTGGCATCCATCTCGGAAATGGCGTATTTGTTAACGGAAGCAATGGATTGTCTGCCATTGCTTACATCTATATAAGATGACACCTCTGACAAATATTTTCATGCGATTTTTTTTACAACGGAGGGAAGCTGAAATGGCAAGATAATTTACAAATAAAGGATTTAACCAAAATCGCTCCGGCGACATCTAATAGCTGTGCGTCATTCTCATATTTCGGCATTTTTAATTTAATGTGTGGCATACCCCGAAGAGGACATCATGTGGAAGCACTTAAAACAAATTTCAACAGGTCAGTACCAATTTGGGATGGGTAGAGAAAGAGGCATCATCCCCAAATTGAGTTTGGAACACTGTTAATGACTTATAGTTAATACTCCCAGTTTATCATGATTTTAAACGTACGAACGGCATCGTATTATTCGGAAGAATTATTTACATTTTTTTCTCGCTGGCGATGTGTTTACTGTGACCTGATAGATATAATCCGTACATCAGTCCACGGAAACGAAGTTGCGGACAACAACTAGTTTTTAATATACGCACAGGTACATAGAGAGGGTTGTAACGGAGCTCCGCCTCCGCAAGTGCGGAACTTCTGCTGAGATCGTTCCTCCCATTCCGCGTCCGCAAGTTTTAAGATAGGACCTAGAACGGAGTTTTTTTTTTTTTAAATATATGTCCTACCTTATTATTTTCTCTTTATACAACACCGTGGTTTTTTTTAATTACGGAGTAATTGAACGGTGTGTTACCTAAGCGACGAATTACACGTTTGAACTTGCATATGAAGTAAAGCTGCCTGTTCACAGTCCAACACTTGGAGGACTACCGTCAGATGCGCTCGTCCATTCATGTTCCTACGAAGGGTTTAACAAAATGTTGCAACAGGTCCCCTTTAGTCTTATGTTCTTGCGGCACATCAATGTTCGCAGTTGGACACTCCCCATTCACGAACCAAAACTGGAAGGGACTCGTGTTGGCTGGTCTGAGAGTCCAACAACATCTTTAATACATGTAGTCTTAGGATCACATTTACCGTTCAAGAATAGTCCTCCATCAGATCATCGGGTCCTACAAGTTGGGGTGTGAAAGGACAACCACAGCAGTGGAAAAGCGGGTGGCGGGCCCGAATGTGCGGTCGCGTGACCTTATGCTTATCGCTTAATTAGTTGAGCCGCGAAATCCGCAAAATTCATATGACAAACATTGTTTTGTTACCGCGTGCGTAATTATGTGTCTAATTTAATTATTTTTTGAAAGACTCGCAAATTTGTTTGTTGTTGAAAGATGGGACTCTAGGACAGCCCTTGTTTTCCATGTTTAACTATAGGTTCAGCCACAGAGAGATGGAATGAGTGCCAAACCAAGAACACTGTTACTTGTTCAAACCCTAGGGAGTTAGCCTGGCCAACAGAACACATATGTATAATTTTCGAATTATGGACATAATTACACTCCTTTTTCCCCCGTGTAGTCACTTTGAAGATTTACATTTGAAGTCTTCACTCTTCGTACTAAGTACCCGTTTGATGTTACTACCAGTCCCCTACAGTATCCTGATCATCTTCAAGATCTGCAAAGAATTCACCAGCAGATCACCCCCTGCTCTTTGAAAACACAAAAACCCGATATTTTCGGCTCTTGACTGGAAGTCAGATTTTTATATTTTCCACTGAGAAATGCAGAAAAGTCTTGCATTGTCTTGGAACAGAATCGTAAATGTCAGTTGCCTCTAATGATGTTGCTATGCATTTCTTTTTCTGTGTGTCCTAAGTATTAGTATATGTCAGTGGCGGCTCTAGACGTAGTGCCACTGTGACATGTCACTATCTCTAATCATGAATAAATAAATTAAAAAATAAATGCAGTGAAAGAAAAATAAATATATATAAATGCGGCATTCTCTACTCTACAGCTAGGGAAAGTAATGAACTCCATCTGTTGGCCACATCAGTGAACTGTTTCGCTGTCGTGGAGACAAATCTTGGTTGGCACAGATCGCGCATGCGCTCTAGCGTTTTCGTGGAAATATTCAAGGTCGGGGGTTCGCTTTGTTAATGGGGAATGGAGACAACTTCGTTCTGTCACACGCTGCAGCTCGATAAAGTTAGTAATACTGTAATCGTAAGTTTTCCCGGTGGATCTGATGTTTGAAGATCTCTCGGGCGTGCAGCCGGGTCATTTGGTCGTAAATGTACGAATTTTCGATGGCGTACCGTGCCATCATCTTCAGGTAGCGTCCAGTGGTCGGCGTGAGGAACGCAGTCCAGGACGCGACTGCTGGACTGCAGACAGACAGACAGACGTCAATGACTGGGAAAGCGGTAGTCCCAGATTAAGGGGAAGGTTGTGCGCTGCAGCGCATCTCCTTCCAGTTTGCTAGTATGGTTGTCGTATTCGGTGTGTCCTAATCAGGTTGTTCCTACCAGGTGTTTTACTTCTTTACTGGTAGTCAAGAATTTTCTTGGGCCACCTTAGTCGGTCATTGTATGTGGGGTCTGCTGGACTGCTCCGCGTGCATCGTTATTTATACCCTCCGAACCCGCCCTCCCACTCCCGCCGGGTCGCTCCGATGGCGGTGGTGGGGGAGGTGCGTTACAGTGCGTCGAGCAGTGTCCATCAGTCTCTACTCCACCTCCGTCGCGCACAGTGCCTCGGCTCTGGTGTTTGCGGAGCCGCTTCAGTGCTGGGTTCCAAGCCTGGCTTAGTTGGAACCCGTTGTCTTTGTTTATGAGGTTACTAGTAACCTCATAAACAACACGCTCAAGGTTGACTTCAAGGCAGACTTCAAGACTTGCAACTGCACCTGAAGATGGCGACGGAGATTAAAGTCGCCGAAATATTGTGCTTTAATAACAATATAACTCGGCTTGTTTCCCGAGAAACGTTTATAAATAAACAACGCCGAGAGAAATTACATTCATTTATAAATTACATTCATTTATAGAAACATTTTGTTGTTGTCACTACCTGTGGAAATCACTTCGGCCGCCACTGATATATGTTGGATGTTTCCATGTCATTTTTTCACAAATTCTTAAAAGTATGCACCACACCAGGACATAGGTCATGTTCGTTTTACCTCTGCTGCAAATTACTAGTCTTCAATAAATACTGCAAGGCCTAAATTTTTTTTGTCAGCAAAATTCTAACCACCGACTGTGAACCTTAGGCAACGAGATTTTCAATGATTGCATTCAGTGTACAACTCATTAAACTACTCACTTGAATAGGTCTGCTGCTATAAAACAATCAGGCAACTGACTAATAAGTGGAGTAAGGCAAAATTAGGTTACTCTGGCATGTAAGTAACAAAGTTTCAATTTGATGTGCAATCTGCCTTTGTCTTGATCTTCTAATCAACAGTTTTATGTGGCTTTTGAACCATGCAGCATGCTAGATTACTATATTAGTCACTTAAAGGATTCGTTAAAATTACAGCCTAGCTCAGCAATCGAACAGGGGCCCTCTTAATCCACAGTAGGACAATCTACCCTTTTTTTCCATTAAAAATAAATGTATTTATTGAAAATTTAACACAAGATATTCAACAATGAACTTATCTCTGAACCAACTATTTACACTACCCTGAATATCTTGAATGACTGACTGGTTGCAGCAATATAGTGTTGGTGCGAAATTTCTTTCAAAATTGTGCACTTATTTAATGCTAATGGTTAGATATTTGTAATGAGACTTCCTGCGAGAATCTTGCTAAAGAAATTACTTGCAGAAAATTTACAGTTTATTTAACAGCAACATATTGCAAATTCTCACAGTGGTTGCATCCTGTGTTATTGGTGGCTAATAGTACTGTAAAGACTTTGTGTTTGGTTGATTGATTAACACAGGTGCAGAAACATAAAAAACGTGAACGGGGAATGATTTTTGAAATTTTGAGGTTTGAATTATCTGAAATACACATATTGGGAGACAGAAAATGACGCTCACTATGTGCAATTTGTGTCGCAATAACATGGACCAGTGGATTCACAAATGAATGAAACATTTTCATTAGAATTGCAAGAAACTGTCTTTCTTTTTCAGTGTAATAACAATTGTGGATTTTCCACTGTAAACCATAAAAACGGTCCTTTGGTTTGTTACCTGGATAACATCAGGAAATTTAGTGTTAACACTTTGCTGAGTTCAAGTGTTTGGATGGGTTATGTTAATAATAGATCCTTACATCATGATAGTGTGGATGTGCATTATAATTGTTGTGGAGCATATGCCTCAGTGGCAGTTCCCCCACGCCACCTTCTTCATTACCTGAATTTTTGCTAAAACTGAGCCTGGTGGGTGAGTGGTAATGCCCGGGCTTGACTTTCAGGAGGATGTGGTTTCAAATCACTGTCTGGCCACCCAGATTTTAGTTTTCCATGGTTCCCCGAAGTCACTCCAAGTAAATGCTGGGACGGTTCGTTCATAAGATCATTGCGAAATTTCTTCCCTTCTCTCTTCCCCCCCCTCCCCCTCCCACATCCTCCCCTGGTTGCAGTGATCTTGATGTTGACATCCCGTAAGGCCTTAAGCTAAAAAAATTCAGTGTCTGAAGTAAATTGTTCAGTATGTCCCTAAATAATTTATTTCAATCACTGATTTCCTTACCTTACGATGAAAATCATTCTATGCATTCTATCAATTCTATCAATTACTTGTTCATGGTCGTGGTTCTCTCTTTCCTTCATTCTACTGCTCCTAATTATCTCCCAATTCCTTTCCAGGCCTCATTACTAATGTATGCCCTACATCAGCATCCTCTCATCTCCCAGGAAGGGTACATTTGTGTGAAACCCTGTATATAAATTTGCAGAAGTTTTGTAGTAATGTATAGCTGAGAGAACTGATCAGAACTGTCAAATTTATTCTCAACTGCACTATGAAAATTTATGGTTAGTGTCAAGGAATATAAATTTTTCTTGAATATGAAAATTCCTCTTCTTCTTCCTGTACAATAAGTAGGCCTCTTGACTTACTGTGCTTTCAGGGACTATTTCCATCTCTTCTTTGGTCTACCTTTACTACTTCTTTGGGGTTATTGCTTTTGGTAACCAAGCATCACTCATTCTGTACAGATGTGCCTGTATTTTGTCATATATACACTACTGTTTGTGAAAATTGCAACACCAAGAAGGAGACGTGATTACAATGAAATTTATTCCACGGATTAAGGACATGACAATAAACAATTGTTTAGGGTCACAGAACTGTATGTGCTCTTTGACCATGAGAACTCATTACTACAAGTAGTCTCTATGTAATCTCAGTACTGTTAAGTCAGTTCTCTCCAAAACTTTCAGCAACATTTTCAGTCTCCAGGTTGCTTTTGCTGTGACTAAGATATCCTGCAAAAATTAGATAGTCCAATTTATTAGCATGGTTAATTTAAATATGCAAGGTATGATAGAATTATGAAAACTCAAAATGTTTACTATGCCTCTTAATGAGGTTTTATAATCACCTTAGAACATTATATAATGTTTTTGGTTACAGATTTCTCCTATTTTCATTTCAATCAACCCAGACTTTCACATTTACTTTAATTTAATTAAATTGCAATGGAGCACACACTCTGGTGGCAATTTCTCACCTAAATGAAAATGAGACTACAAGTAATATAGTGTCTTGATTATTAGCAGTAGTTATCACTGGAACTATGCTGCAACATATGAACTATTTATATTTTTGGTAAGGGATGAGAAAATCAGGTGACAGAAATATCTTGTTCCAACAATAACAGTCATAGGGATGTCACAGCTAAGAAACACTATTTCTTGCCCATTGTTCTTCAAGAATCAGTGCTTTCGTCTATCCACAGTAAAAGTTTTGACCTCATCTGTAACATTCTGCAACTATATATAATGCCTCTCCCTACCTTTGTTTGCAGTTTTCCTGCAAGCTGAGCAAAAAGTGATTTTACAAATTAGTGGATATTGGGAACCATAACTTGAATATATCAATTTCTTCATCAGTACCATCGTTCCTTTCATTATGTAGAACTCTGTTTATAAGGAAATTTAAATGCTCCATATGAACAGTCTTTTGCAGTGACAATTCTAGAGAAGAATTTCATTGACCTTTAGTAATATTCCAAAGAACTTCTTCTCGAGGCCTTATTGATCTATAATACAATCCTTGAGACTGTCTTCAACTACAGTCCCTAGACAAATATTCACCTAATTTTTGTAACTGTAGATAATGTTTTCTTGTTTATCTGGGTGGAATCGTGTCAGTTTTTTGAAAAATAATGTCTCAGTCATTTTTCTGTGGCTTCCCTCAGAGGATTCACAGGAAGATGGCTGAAATATTTGGTTTAAAAAAACTGGCAGAAGTTCCAACCAGATAATCAAGAAAATATTGACATGAGAATATTGGATGTTGAAAAATTCTTGCTAAAGAAATACAGTTTCCTATAATAGTCATTTCTAGAAGATATTTCTAATAAAGTACTGCACAAGTTGAATAACAACTCATTGCAATGGAAATCAAGTTCCTCTGGTACATTGCAGAGCATAAATTGCTAGATTCTGTCAAGAATAATAAAAAAAAAATATGTAATACAAAAGTGGCAATGATAATCAAACATATTTAGTAGCAGAGGGAAAAGTGGCATCAACAGGTGAAAAGGATAGACGATCCCACAATATTAGTTCAAATACTACATCACATGCCAAAAGGAAATTGAATGCCTATAAGACCAACTAAAAGACTAACTACACTTGACGATGATGACTTCTAATAAGATTTACAACCAGTTTATCTCCTCTTAATTTTGCGCCTTTCATTTTCAGAACATGGATAAATAGTAGGATGTTGCCAAAAATGAAGATGATTTTTAATAACATCTGCTGTATTAATAGGTACAGTGGAAGCCATCATTCTGTCCTGAAATCCTGCTAGCAATTCCTGAATTTTTTTATGATCTTAAAAGATATCAGCAGTACTGTAGCTTTCTCTCATATTCATGCAATTTTTTAAACTTTGGTTGTTTGAGTCAGTGATAATATATTCCTGCTTGTTATTTTAATTTCTAATTTCATTGGTGATAATTTTTTTCATATTTAGTTTTTGATGTTTATTAATGAAAATGTTATTGTTTTAAATTCTGATGAAAAGGATGACCTACAGTTTTATGTAACAGTTTATGATTAAATATGTTGTAACAACTTCCCATACCATCGAAATAGAAAATGTAAAGAATAAAAAAATTATTACTGACATATGTTTCTTTTTTTTCTTTTTCAGAGACGACTTCAGAAAGAACTCATGTCCCTTATGAAAGAGCCACCACCGGGTGTTACAGTAGATGCAGAAGGAGCCGGCCAGAATCTCAATCAGTGAGTATTTTACATGTGTTCTGCTATTTCACAGTAAATACAAAAATTCTAAAATTAAATGTGAAAAATTACAGCACCACATTGTATTCCACGGAAAATATATTGTCAGCTAATAATAAAACTAGTTGGTGCCCACGACTTCATTCGTGTTTGTAAAGAATTTAGATTGACAGCTACTGACATGTAACCACCATAGTGCGTGGTGGGAGACTCGATGCTATTATCACACACAAACGCCTGTCATCTGCGCTATGTGCATCAGACAATAAAGTAAAATATATGGACACATGTCATTGGTCGAAATACAAAAATATCCTAGATCGAGCACTTTCAACCGCCATTTCTCCCACACTTGCACAGTTACCGAAATTCGGCCAACGTTGTGATCGACGGGTGACTATGTGCAACTACCACACACAAACACCAGTGATCTGCGCTAGATAGTTTTCGCTGAAAAGTGATACACCACCATAGCTACTGACATCTAACCATCATAGCACACGATAGGAGACACGAAACCACTACCACACACAAACACCAATGGTCTATGCTATGTAGCTGTGGCAGCAAAGTGACATATACGGATACACATGTCTTTGGTCGAAATACGAAAATATCCTTGATCGGCCACTTTCACCCACCATATCTCCCACACTCCTACAGTTACCGAAATTTGGCCAACGTTGTGATTGACGGGTGACTGTGCTACTACCACACACAAACACCAGTGATCTGCGCTAGATAGTTTTGGCTGAAAAGTGATACACCATGACATATACGTCTTTGGTAGAAATATGAAAGTGGCACAGGTCGACCACTTTCAACCATCATATCTCCCACATCCCCACAGCTATTGGCATTCGGCCAATGTTGTGCACAACAGGAAACTCCATGTTACTTCCACACACAAACACCAGTGATCTGTGCTAGGTAGTGGTGGCTGAAAAGTGAAATACATGGAAACACACATCTATTTTTGTGTGTGTGTGTGTGTGTGTATATATATATATAGGATCTTAAGAAGAATACTGTTACTAACCTGGATATTATTTTTGTTTAGTTACTATTTAACTAATTTCTGTATCACCAACATCTTCACTGTTCTGCCTCCTACATAGGTCTGTTAATTACCACTAATGAAATAGAAAGAATGACCATAGAGTTATGATTTATAGCACCTTTCTTGATATACAATTTCAGTTTCTAATTCAATGTCCTTGTTATCAAAATTCTCACCAATAGCAACATTACGTCCAGATGGTGGAAACTGGCTTCCAGTATAACATGGGTACAAAGCAACATGCAGGTCTCAACCCAAGATAATATCCAATTTTCATCTGCCCCAAATTCACTCATCACTTCCTCAGTTTCCATCTTCTACTAATGACCCACTTTGCCCACCCACCTTTTAACCACCAATCACTAACAATGACTTTGGTAAAAATTAAAAACCCCTTTTCCCCAGTATATACTGATGGATGTAAGCAGGTTAATTAAATAAGATGTTCTATAGTCTCTCTACAAATGATTTACAAATGCAAGCTGTGTAGTAGATGCAGTGCAGTGTATATACAGTGGAGTGCTATGCTTTATTAGGGTCACTCCTGCATATGAAAGTCAATTGTAACATGAAGTACATACAACATGTGCTGTGATGCCACCAGCTGTGTGCAGGCACTAGGAAACGTACCCAGAATATCAGTTAGTTCAGAACAAACAGAATGCCCTCCAGGCTTCTTCAGAGGATGTTTTATTCTGGGTTCCTGGCGGTGTGGAAATTGGGATATGAGACAGCTGATGAAGCTGACAAGTTAGCCTGCAGCAATGACTTAATTTGCAAATTCTGAAATTGCATTGATGTAAAAAGGAAATAATTTCAATGTTTGACAGTGACAGTGAATGGAAGTCAAACATAACAAACTTTGGCTGGTCAGAATAACTGTTTAGCCATGTTGTAGCTCCTTACAGCCAACCAGACATTTGGAGAATTTTATTGTTTGGTGGTCTTTACAATGCCAGATGCTTTATTGTTTTACCCTTTTTTAAAAAATTTTCAATGTGAATCATCCCTTTAAAGTTGGTCATACAGCAAGAAACTTTTAGATTTCTTTGCTACAGTGCCATACTAGTTTTTTGTAGGATGTTAATAGCACTGATGTTGATGCACCCTAAAATCCTTACAACAACAATCAAAACCTCCACTCCATTATCTATGTATTTAACTTTTTGGATCCAATGGGGCAGGGAAAAAATGTAGTGATAAGATATTATTATGGAAAGGAAAGATAAAGTATTATTTATGTCACCCTTACCAACTAAACTCAGAATTAACATTCATTTGGATGGGCGATTGGGGGGGGGAGGGGGACCTTATCATGATAGCCTAACCATGTGCCGGGATGCTTCCTTCTAAAGGCCATGGCTGAATTCCTTCCCGTTCCTTGTCCCCAGTTCCATCCCACCTCTAATGACCTCAATGTCAACTAGGCGTAAATTAAAAAAAAAAATATGAGTAAGGACTGTGCCTGAAATTTTGTGTTTTCTGCCATGTAGCCTTCCTTTCTTCAGTTTCAGTAAGTGATGTGTCTAGTTAACTCTTGTTTCCATTTTTCTTAAATGTTTATAAATATATCTTCTCTTTATTTACTTGTTTATAATTTTTATTCTTTATGGCAAGTTCTGGGTATATTCTGTTTAATTCAATATCCCCTCCCTATTGTTTTTGTCAAATTTTTAATCCACCCCACCACAACAGCAGGAAGGCACAGAAATATGTATTTATACATTTGAAGGAAACAAAATGTGCTAGATAGCAAATATAAATAAGGACGGAGGAAGAAACAGCCGCCTTCCGTAGATGATAGCAGGATGACATCAGCACACAAAAAAGTTACAGTCTCACATTAATATTGAAATATTCATATGTGAATGACATGGCATATGCAGGGCAGAAGGAATCCAGGGCTCTGGACTCCTATCTTATACATTTCTTATTCTTCTGTTGATGAAAGTCTTACAACTGAAATTTTCAATGTAAAAATGTGCCATTATCTTTTTTGGGCATCAATGTGGTACTGCCATCTGTGATTAGTATTGCTTTATTCCTCTGTCTTTACTTTATGTTAGTAACAATGAAAGGAAAGAAATGCCGCGTGGCAATATTTATATCGAAAGACAGATGAAATACACCCAACACTCACCAAAGTTGAAGGGAGAAGGGCAGCAGCAACACAAAACAACACAAAAACAAAGAAAATACAATATTTCGGGCAAAACCCTTCTTCAAGTCAACAGATGTTCATTCTATGAGTGGCTGCGCCGAACACAAGTCTTGTGCAAGCCCTGCCACTTACATCTATTGACTTGAAGAAGGGTTTTGCCCAAAATATTGTATTTTCTTTATTTTTGTGTTGTTTTGTGTTGCTGCTGCCCTCCTCCCTTCAACTTTGGTGAGTTTTGGGTGTATTTCATCTGTCTTTACTTTTGTGTGATTATCATTGTGTTTAAATATTGATGAAGACAGGTATATAACTTACCACAGAAGATGTGGTGATAGCAATAATTAAAATTTCTTGCATCAAACTATTCCTACACAAAACACAATAATGTGAAGTGAATGGAAGAGAAATAGGTCTATTAATTGTTGTTTGGTTGCTGAGGGGCAAAATTGAAAGAGGATATCCACCTTATTTTCCATTGGCCTTGCAATGGTACTTCCTCAGTCCCTTTACATGTCATCATTCCTGCCCACAGAGTTAACCCCCGCCACTTTTACCACAGGCTCAAACCATCCTTCTGGGACCAGTCTGCACCTCTTCTCAGATTTTCAACACTCTGTTCTCTTAAAACAGCCCTTCTTTTTTAATTCCAGAATCTGATATAATAATTTTTCAATCTTACCATAGACAGTTCCTTAAATATTATTCTAAGCTTTCTGTAGACCCTTGATATTAGAGAACTGTCCACCAATCTCCACATAGTCAACCTACATAGCTGTACATAAGGGTGATACTACAGAAGTTATGTATCATAGTGATATCATTTGACCAAAACACCATGTTAGTTATCCAACATGGGCTGCTGCTCTCTCCAAATGTTTCTGTACATTTTGACTCTGATGACACCTGTTAATGGCCCATTTCTCTCTTGATTATCGAAAATCTAGGCATTTCCATAAATCTATAAACTCAGAATGTTTTACAATTACGAGTAATACTTTCAGAATTGAATACATCTCACTTCATAGTTCGTCACATCTAACGTATAATCATTCCTACAGCAGATATATCCAGCACCTAAAAGAATAGCTTTCCACAGCCCATACATTTCCATCTATATCACCATTTACATCACACCTCTTCACACCATTGCCACATGTTAAATACTATAGAAAAATTTGTATGCTACCATGCTCCAACCAGCACTGCCAAACTCTCCTGCCCAGCCCACCTAAGTCTGTACAGTAACCTCACTGTTAAAGTTTATTATGAAATATGTGGCACTGCTATGATACTCACTCCATACTTTTCACCTCTGTGATTAATGTTTAAAGGTAGTATATATACAGGATGTTACAAAAAGGTACGGCCAAACTTTCAGGAAACATTCCTCACACACAAACAAAGAAAATATGTTATGTGGACATGCGTCCGGAAACGCTTACTTTCCATGTTAGAGCTCATTTTAGTTTCATTAGTATGTACTGTACTTCCTCGATTCACCGCCAGTTGGCCCAATTGCAGGAAGGTAATGTTGACGTCGGTGCTTGTGTTGACCCCGGTACCAAATGTAGAGACTCTTCGTGCTCGTATTGTGGACGGCTGTGATACAATACGCCATTCTCCAGGGCTGCATCAGCGCATCAGGGATTCCATGCGATGGAGGGTGGATGCATGTATCCTCGCTAACGGAGGACATTTTGAACATTTCCTATAACAAAGTGTTTGAAGTCATTGCTGGTACGTTCTGTTGCTGTGTGTGTTTTTCATTCCATGTTTAATGTGATTTGAAGAGAAGTAATAAAATGAGCTCTAACATGGAAAGTAAGCGTTTCTGGACACATGTCCACATAACATATTTTCTTTGTTTGTGTGTGAGGAATGTTTCCTGCTAGTTTGGCCGTACCTTTTTGTAACACCCTGTATATATGACTTTCACCTTAATCTTTATCTTAATTATATATAAATCTATAGTGGGCTGTATTCTGCTTTTTAAGGCAATGCACAAATTCTGTGAAATAGATTTAGGTGGGGTTTTCACAGTTTGAAAGATTAAGATCTGACTTAAAATATGTGGCATTTCAAAAGACTATGTGACCAGCACTGGAACATTAAATGTAAAGCTGATGTTAACTTCAAAATTTTTAGGGTGATGTTTCCTTTAATTTCTTCAAGTTCAATATGAATATGTGAATAGTATAACACCTCAGGTATCTCACACACTTGCCGTCCAGCTTGGTTTTTTTCTTTGTTCAGAACAAGATTAAAAATTTGCTGGATGTATAATGGCCGAAAAAACTGATAAATGATGTTGGCTCAAGTTATGTCATTCGCGTAATAAGGGTCACAGGTTTGATAACCACCCTAGACAAAAATCCAAAGGTGTTTTTATATATATAATAGCTTTACCCAGCATGCGCTGCAATGCCTATTTTTCTTTCTAGGTGGGTACACATACGTACAGTGGACACATTTACACATACAAAATAAATTAGTCAAGGGTTTTTGTGCCTAAATTAAATTGGGAAAAATTTATTTTAGTTCTTTCCTTCTTATGCAAAAGTACTGATGCTCGGGGGTTGGATATGAAAATTCTGATTTTTTCCCCCTTTTGATCGGGTTGTAATAAACATTCTCCATCACCAGCCACTTTGCCAGATTTCCCTACCATTTTATACATGCAAAACACTGAAAAATAGTTTTAAATTAAATATAAACATCATTTTCACTTACTTTAAAGCACTTGCATGTTTCGTTACTCGCATTTGTCGTATAGATACGAACACGTTCCAGCTCTCGCAAATAACTAATTTTGACAACGTAAAGACTAATATTGTAGTTTTTATTTTGTTTAACAATAAAATTTACAGTGCATAATTTTTAAATAGAAAATTTGTATGGATAATCTGAGATAGTTACTGTTTATTCATTGATCGTTCATTAGTGAGGTTTATTGATTTCAAACATTTATGAAATTTGCTTATTTTAAGAATTGATACCTTCTATTGTATTTTATAGTGTAATTTACAATATGAAAGAGTTGTCCAATAGTTTGTGATATACATCTCTGCTCTTATGTTCTAATAATACTTAATTAAATTGCAATGGAGTGTATGCTCCGGTGGAAATTTCCCTACACACTCATCTTCCCGCCTTTCCTGCATCCACCTACATTTACCCTCTACGAATTTTAAATTCTTTCAACGTTTTTGGTACATTATTCATAATTTCTCTTGGTAACTTATTCCAATCCCTGACACCATTTCCTTAAAAAAAGAATTTTCCTACACCTTTGTGCCTGAAATCGAGTGCCAGATTGTGGTCATGGACATCTTTTCCCTTCCAAGCATTACTTTTAATTCTTACACCAATATCTTTTCATGCCTTATCATCAATATACGCCTTGTACACTCCCATGACCCTCTTTACCCTCCTCCTGTCACCCAATGAATCCCATTCCTGCTCTTTTATCATACCTTTTACTGATTGCATTCTGCGATAATTTCCAGAAACAAATCTGGCAGCCCTTTTTTGTAGTTAAAGTATTCCATAAACAAAGAACAAGGTACAATGACTTTATTCCTTTTGCCTGGTGTATTATTACTGCAGGTTCCATGTGATCAATGCGGTATTGGCTTTGATGTTGAATGTTTGTTGTAACCGAAACGCAACAACAATCTAATTGCATGTTTGTCCTGTACCTTTGTTATTGATTTAAAAGTTTTGAATATTGATATTTTTAAAATGAAATAATTAAAGCGGGAGTCAATTGCACTGCAAGTCCGATTTAGTGGTATGTCCACATTTATTCTAATTTTTAACAATGATATCACAAAAAAAAATGAAGAATTTACAAAAATAAATGAAAACAATAAAGAAGACAGTGGTGAAACCTCCTATTTAAAAACGAAATACTTTGATGAGCTAACAATATTTGTTAAATACCTGTCCCATTATCATATCAGGCTTCTATGCAGGGTTTTGAGCAGGCTACTTTAAATAACCATCATTAGTTATTGTCACTAGATATGTCACAGACAGGTCTTTTTTTTTCTAAGCAAACAGGTGTTTGTTTTGAAATTAGATTATTCTTTCATATGTAATATTCATTACAGTAAATCAAGTGTACATTCAGAGGTTTTCCGTAAGATCCATGTGCTAATTACTTGACTTTAAGTTTTATCCAAATGAACAGCTTACCTAAACTTATTTTACTAAATAAACAATTTTCTTAAACTTTACCAAGTACGAACAAAGTCATCCACTATGCGATGCAATGCTTCATGCTAGTGTTTGATTGTATAAAAAGTAATGAATAACGAAACGATACGATAGTAACGAAGTTATCCCGTATTCGGCACGACTCGATACAGTGCTTCATGCTATTGTTCGACTGTACCGAAAGTAACGAGTAACAATTCGAAAGTAACGGGTATTGATTGGTTTAGTAATGAATACATACGGGTACAGAATTTCTTGTTACTTTTACAGCTCTACTGCTCTGAGGGGTAAGCAAAGGGATGGGGCAGTCACTTGAGGAGCAAAGCAAGGGGAATATGACCTTGAACCACCAGTTGAGGGTAAACAGTATATAATGTAGGAACAGGGTAGCTCTTGATTACAATCCTTGTGTATGCTAAACACATCTGATCTGGTTTTCTGGCACCTCAGCCAAGCAATATTCAGTGCAGCATGCTCATATGGTAATGGAAGAGCAGCAAAAATGCTAATATGTAAATTTTCTGATAAATATAAAATTGTATCCTTAAAAATCAATGGCAAAAGACTTCCAAGGAAAAGTGAAACAAACGAAATTTTGTAAAATCAAAAATTATTAATGGTGAGGTCATTCTTGCAAAAGCTAAAAATAAAATATTATTTCAAAAAAAAAAAAAAAAAAATACACAAAAAATTGTAAAGTAACTTTATATCCTTGCTTAGAAGAAAATAAATCTAAATGGACAACATTTTATATTACTATTATTGAATTTTTGTATTAATCAGTTATTTCTGCAGTCGGTGCCATCTGTAACATCGCGAGGAACGAATCGCTGCACTTTATTTGCTCTTCGAGGTGACACAGAGATTACGAACAAAAATTCCGAATATTTTGTAGCATGTAGTGAGGCATATATTGTTTTTGCAGGAGACAGTTTAGGGAAACAAATTAGACAGTATTTTAATCTGTGGCTTGGCTTTGTTGGTTGTCGAGTCATATCTCTGGTGCTACATTGTCAATCGGTAGGCTGCATCTTGCGGCAAATGCTTTACAGTTAGTATAAATTAGGTGTATCAGCTGTATGTTTCAGTTTTGTTACTATCATTAATTATACACTAGACGACCCGTGCGAAAATTTCGCGAATAAAATATGACGAATAGTGAGGTTGAATGTTTGTAATGTAATGAATAGTAGAACCGTAGTTTTGTAGCAATTTTTTTTTTTTTTTAGTGTAATGGGTACACAGCAAAATACTCAAAACATATTATGAAACAGTTAGGAAAATTTAAAACACACTGACCTTGGAAGAATAAAACCAACCTTAACAAACTGCACACAACATTTCAACATCTCTGTGATATTTGTTGCTGAGCGAATAAAATGTTTACATTGGAATTGTATATAAAAACGACAGTGTTTCCGTAAAAGAAAAAAAAATATACGAAAAACTACTTATTGAATTAAAAAAAGTTTATTGACTTCTCTGTGATATCCGCTGCTGAAATCTGGGGACTTGGCTGTGAACAGTCTCATACGCGCTACCACTTTTAGCACCAAATTCTGAACATTTTTTTCTTAATTTATGATTTTACCTAGCTGGAGAACTTAATTTTTAAAACGATATGTCATTTATCGATTTCAGCTAGGTATCAAAGAAGATAAATGGCATATAATAAAAACAAAAATTTAAAAAAAATCAACACGTTCTATAACTAATATTGATACTTTTGCCCTTTAAGGGTCGAATTACAAAATTTTCTTTTATAAAATATGGTGTGACCAAAGCAGCCACCTTGATCTTTAAAATGATACCTCATTTATCGATTTCGGTTAGTTATCAAGCAAGGTAAAAAAAAAAGTTTTGAGAAATGATGTTATTTTTGCCCCTTAAGGGTGTAATTTGGAGAAAGTTTATTCTTAAAATATGATGTGACGATACTGGATAATTTAATATTTAAATTGATACGTCATTTATTGATTTCGATTAGGTATCAAGGGAAATAAATAGCTCATGACAGAAACATGCGTTGTAAAAATATTAATACTTTTGCCCTCTAAGGTTAGAATTTTTAAAAATTTCTTACTTAAAATGTGGTAACGGAACCGAAGACATTACGAAGACCTTAATCTTTTAAATGATAACTCGTTTATCAATTTTGTTTAATTGTCAACGGAGGTAAATGACTTGAGACACAAAAAACGCATTTTAGAAATACTGATATTTACGCCCTTTAAGGATCGAATAACGAAAAATTCTTTCTTAAAATGTAATGTGACTATGGCGGAGACCTTAATCTTTACTATGATACCTCATTTATCTATATCTGTTATAAATCAAGGGAGATAAATGGCTAGTGACACAAAAATGCATTATAGAAAAATTTATACTTTTCCCTTTAATGGTTGAATTCCAAAAACATTCTTTCTTAAAAATTGATGTCACAAAGCTGAGACATTAATCCTCATAAACCTACTTGATTTATGGATTTTGGTTAGATATCCAGGGAGATAAATAGCTCAAGACATAAAAAACGAATTTTAGAAAAATTGACATTTTTGCCCCTTAAGGGTCCAATTACGAACAATTCCTTTCTTAAAATATAATGTTACCACGACGGAAACCTTATTCGCTAATATGATACTTCATTTATCTATATCGGTTAGATATTAAGGGAGATAAATCGCTCGTGACACAAAAATACGTTATTGAAAAATTTAAACTTTTTCCCTTTAAGGGTTGAATTCCAAAAACATTCATTCTTAAAATATGGTGTCACAAAGCTGAGTCATTATTCCTCATAATCTACTTCATTTATCGATTTCGCTTAGATATCCAGGGAGATAAATGGCTCGAGATACAAAAAACCCATTTTCGAAAAATTGATATTTTTGCCCTTTAAGGGTCGAAAAACGAAAAATTCCTTTCTTAGAATATAATGTTACCACGGTGGATACTTTAGTCTTTAATATGATATCTCATTTATCTATATCGGTTAGAAATCAAGGGAGATAAATGGCTCGTGACACAAAAATGCATTATAGATAAATTTATACTTTTTCCCTTTAATGGTTGAATTCCTAAAACATTCTTTCTTAATATATCATGTCACAAAGCTGAGACATTACTCCTCATAATCCTACAATATCCAGGGAGATAAATGGCTCGAGATACAAAAAACGCATTTTAGAAAAATCGACATTTTTGCCCTTTAAGGGTCGAAAAAACGAAAAAAAATTTTCTTGAAATATAATGTTACCACGGCGGAGACCTCGATCTTTAATATAATACCTCATATCTATATCGGTTAGATATTGAGAGAGATAAATCGCTCGTGACACAATTACGCATTGCAAAAATATTGATACGTTTGCCCTTTAAGGGTCGAATTCCGAAAAATATCTGTTTTAATATATGACGTCACTAAAGCGGAGATCTTAATCTTTAAAATGATACTACATTAAACGATTTCATATACGTATCCAGGGAGATAAATGACTCGTAACACAGAAAACAGCATTTTAGAAAGATTGACATTTTTGCCCTTTAAGGGTCGAATTCCGAAAACTTCATTTCTTAAATTATGATGTGACCAAAGTGGAGACCATAAGCTTTAAAATGACACCTCATTCATTGATTTCGGTTAAGTATGAAAGAAGATACAGGCTTGTGACAAAAAAATACCTTATAGAAATAATATATATGATAAGTAGTAACATGATCTTTTATGTATTATTGTAATTGCTTATTGTTTTCATTTTTTTGTTTTTCTTGCTTTGGCTGACACTGACTCGAAAAATAACTGATTAATGTAAAAATTTCAATAATAGTAATGTAAAATTTGTCCATTTAGATTTATTTTATTCTAAGCAAGGTATAAAGATATTTTAAAATTTTGAAGGCATTTTTTATTTTTTTGAAACAATTATTTTATTGTTAAATTTTTAGTAGTATTACAGTTTTGTATTTTAAATATGGAACAGCAGCTCACATTTTGTGAATTTTCTGGTAGCTCAGTGGTTAAGGCACTTGCTTTCAAAAAAATACTGCCTCTATATACCCCAACAATTCCTAGAATGAGATGAATTCAAATGTTGGTTTAAAGTTTGGTCTAGGCTGTGTTTCAACATCTGTTTAAAGTTGAAACATGTTCCATCTGGACATTAATACATACCATGTACATAAATCTGTACCTGGAATATATCTATTTGTTCCTTTTTTTTTTTTTAACTGCTCAATGTACCTTGACAGTTAGGTCTTTAGAGACGGGAAAGGATGGGGGGCAAGGAATGGGAAGGAATTCGGCCATGGCCTTTTTGAAGGAAGCATCCCGGCATTCACCTGTAGTGATTTGTTGAAACCATGGAAAACCCAAATCTGGATGCCCGGACGGGGATTCGAACCGCCGTCCTCCCGAATGCGAGGCCAGAATGCTGTTACACCACCATGCTCGGTATCACACAGAAAATATAGATTTTAATGGTTCACAACATGAAAGCTTGGGATCTGACGTACATTTTGAGACATTAGGACACAATTATTTTATGACTATTCTAGCATAACTTAAAAACATCTGAATTTGTTTTGATGGGCATTAAGACTGGGTTTCTATAAAAAAAAAAAAAATGGAAATTGAAAGGGAGTAAAGGGGGAGAGGGATTGGGCTTTTGTGTACCAAATGTCTTTTTCTGTTTGATTTAAAGTATACATGAGAAATTTTCTATTGGCATGGGATAAAATCTGTAAGTATGTATAAAAGAAATAATTAAAGGGGTGTAGAGGGGAGGAGTATTTAGTTTTTGTAAAACCAATGTTGACAGTATTTTTCTCTTCGTTTTATAGTATATGCGTGAAAAGTTACATCAAAATTGGATAAAAGCTGTAGCTTTGTATGAAGAACATTTGCAGTAATTAAATGGGGTTGGGGAGTGAGGGGTTGGGTTTTGAAAGCAGAATGTAGACAATATGTTTCTCTTTGTTTTTAAGTGTACCTGTGTAAGGTTCCATCGAAATATGATAAAAACAGTGGGTTTCCATAAAGAACAATGGAAATTAAGAGGGGTGGGGGTAGAAGTGGAGACAGGTTGGGCTTTTGCAAACCAAATTTAAACAGAATTGTTCTGCATGTTTTAAAGTATACTTGTGCAAAGTTTGTTTATAATCAGATAGAAAGTGATAAAAATTAAGGGGTGTAAAGGGGGAGAATGTTGTGGTTCTCCATGAAAAAATACATATGTGTGTCAATTTTAATGGTGATTGATCAAACGGTGTCGACTGTAACTTTGTGTAAAGAAAATTGACAAACGTTAAAGGGGTAGAAAGAGGCAGAGGAGATGGACTTTTGTAAACCAAATATTGTCACTATTTTTCCTTTAATTTTAAAGAATATGTGTGCAAAGTTTTATTGAAATCAGATAAAAAGTGTGGGTTTGTATAAAAATTAAGGGGTGTGAAGGGAAATGGGATGGTTTTTTAATTTTTTGGTCAGAAATCTTTTCCATGAAAAAATACATATATTGGCCTACTTTCATGGAGATCAGTCAAATGGTGTCAACTGTGGTTTTTAAAAAAGTACTTTTTCAAAAATTAAGGGAGTAGAAAGGGGGAGAATGGTTGAGTTTTTGATAACCAAATGTTGACAGTATTTTTCTCCGTAGTTTAAATTATATGTGTGCAAAGTACCATAGAAATTAGGTAAAAAATGTGGGTTTGTATAAAAATTAAGGGGTAGAAGGGGTGGTTTCTCGGTGAAATTTATATGGGACTGCTTTGGAGGTAAAAGCAGTCCACTAAAAAAAATTAACTAAAATTAGTTCACAATTGGTGAATATATATACAAAAAAAAAAAAAAAATCGAATTTAGAACCTCCTCTTTTTTTGAAATCTGAGGATAAAAAATATCATATTTTTTAAGTGGTTATTAAAGAATATTACCAATTTTATTCTGGCTCATAAGACATATTTTTATTCCATACAATGTCATGTAAACTGGCCACATTGGACCCGGTTGAAATAGATAAACAAAATACTTTTCATTGATAACTTTTTTGTGAGTAAAAGAGTTCTTTATTTTTACATCATAGAATAATTTGGATATATGTGTTACTATTTGATTTGGTGACAATTTGTGTTCAATAATTTCATAAGGTATCCAAGTTGTTTTATCCTTTCAGTAGTCTTCAGTGCTGAAATTTAAAAAGAAACATGTTTCAAAGGGAACTGTAGATTTTTATTCTTAATCATAATTACAAATGCATACAGTACTGTTACTCTAACTTCATGTTTTGCAGATGGATTATTCAAATGGACGGTGCACAAGGGACCCTATATGAGGGTGAACAGTTCCAGTTACAGTTCAAATTCAGCTCAAAATATCCATTTGATTCACCTGAGGTATGTTGTTTTAAATATATTTGCTGATGCTTTCTCATAACTCTATCCTCTGCCAATTCTTTTAATCACTTATGTAATAGCAATATGACCTTTTAATCTCCAAGTGTAATCCCTTTTATTGGAAAGCTAATTCAATTTGAATTTTCAGTCATTGATGCCAGTCATTTATCGCAATACAAATACTTCTGGTAATTTTTCCTTGGTTATTGTGATTAGTAACAATTATCAGTGGGACATTACAGTAATTTTAATGATGATGATGATGATTATTATTGCAATGGAAATGAAGCTCTATGGCAGTTTCAGTTGACAATAACCTACTTTTGAATCAAATGAATTTTCATAGTCGTGCACACCTGTACTGCAATAAATAACAAATTTGGCATGAAAATTTATTAAAATTACCATTGTAATTATTTATTTAAATCATTTTTATGAATACAATGGATTAACCATAAAACTTTTAAAAATCTTGTAATAAATAATGTGTTTTAAAAGATGCATGTTATGGGATTTCATTTTTACAGAACGCACATCTTAACATAATAACATCAGAATTATATTGAAGCTTTTATTTAATTATAGTGCTGGCCAGAACAATTGGCGGGTCTCCTAGAATGCGCCGTTGCCAAACCACGCGCTTAGCAGTTGTATTCACCTTTTTACTTGAAGTAATAGTTTATACTGTATTTTAAATAATTTATAATCGAAATTTTGTGATAAAATATTGATTTATGTCATTTCGTTAAGAAAGTTATGTTCGTGTAAATGCATTTGATATAACTGAAGAATACTTTCTCGAGAAATTAAAAAAACGTATTGAATTACTCTTCTTTATTTTATTTGTGGCTAAGCACGTATTAAATTTTATTTACAACTAAAATCAAAATTATACTTTGTTATCCTCTGCACTGAAAAACTTGCAAAATTGACGACAAAATTATATATATATATATATAGACTATAGAATTAAAATTGCTGTATACCAAAAAATTTATATGTAGAAAAGAAGTATGGCCACTGCAGTTCTTTTTATAAAAATCAACCATACTAAAAGTAAGCAAAAATGTTATATTGTCATCATGAATATTATTAGAAAGCCAAATGTTTTTAAGCAAAATTAATAATATCCAACAGTAATATCGTAACTTACTACCAACAATAAAACAAGTTAAATATGAGTTTGGGGTTTTAAATAACATTAACACAGCAAATGTTTATAGTATCTTAAACTGTTAAGTACAAGCTATTAAAGTTGCTCAGTAATTGATAAGTTTATTGCGTAATATGTTAAATGTTCTTTAATACCTTACTTGTCATTATTCATCTCCATCAATGCCTTCTTCTTCATCATCATCTTCCACTTCTTCGCTGCTCTCGTTCTCTGTCGTTGAATCTTCGTTGAGGTTGATTATAAGAGGCTCGATTACATTATCTCGGACCACTTCCTTTTCGAAATCTTCTGTTTGCAGTTTTTCGGTATGGTAAACACATTTCTGCCACTGTTCGACGGTGACGTTATCCAAGGCTTTATGCAACAAACGTTCGACATCGGCGATTTTGAAAGTGTTGTTTTTCTCCGCCACTTCTCTTTTGACTTGGGCCCAAATGAGCTCTATCGGATTGTACTGGCAATGATAAGGGGGTAATCGGACTACTTCATGTCCTCTTTCGTTTGCAAGTACATCCAACTCATACACCGGTTCTTCTTTATTCATGCGAACCTTCTCCAGCATCTCAGCTCTAGTCTCCGTAGGCAAAAACGAAATTTTCTTTTCTGTTAGCCAAGCAGCTATATCAGCTTTCGGCGATTTGGTTGTTGGAGCTCGGTTTATCACTGCCGAATGATATTTGGCGTTGTCCATGACGATGATAGAACCTTCCTCCAAAAAATTCAAAAATCTGTTGAGAAACCAATCTTTAAACGTCGTTGTATTCATTTCTGAGTGATAATCTTCAGATTTGTTGGTTTTGCTGCATCTGTAGACCAACTTACTTTCCTGGAGAAAGCCTGTCTTTGCTGAACCCGCATGCAAAACAATTAGCCTTGCCCCTTTTCCGACAGGTACCTTTAAGCCCCCACTTTGATTTGAATTCTGCCAGATATTTTTTAAAGAATGGTTCTGAGTTACCCAAGTTTCATCTAAGTAAAAAATGGGTCGCGTGTCACCTGAGCTACGAAGGGAGCTCATTTTCCTCAAAAATTTGACTCTTGAGGACACTAAGTCGTTTCGCTCAAGCAAAAATCGCCTACCATCATTCTGACGCCTGTATTTAAACCCTATATTGTTCAATATGCGTCTTACAGATCGTGCAGATCCTGTAAAATTTATCTTCTCTTTTAATATTTTTCTTAATTTTTCTGAGGTAGGGTACTCACCACGGTCGTAAAATTCGTGTACTGTTCTCCTGACAATGTCCCTGTCAAAGTCGTTAAGCTTTGTTATAGTGCTGTATTGTTTCACATTTTTCTTTGGAGAAACAAACGTAGGCGATTTTCCCTCACGACACACTCGCTGGACAGTTCTCAAACTAACACCACAAGCTTCAGCGCAAATAGCCTGTACATTCCCTAAATTTCTTCGCAATATGGTTGTTTTTTGCGGTAACAAATCACTACAGTTTTTTATTTCATTAACATCAAGTACGTCCATATTTTTCAAGTCTTTTCTTACCAGCGTACATGTAGAAGACAAAATTTCACCATCATTGTCCACAAGGAGTTTGAAATATTTATATACACTGTGAATGATAGATTTACTCTGCCGGCGAAACTCTGTTGTCTTCTTCAGCCGCGGTGGTTCTGCTGTCGATGACGTGCGTCTTGTTGGAGTCGTTAGTCCGGAAACACCTGGAGTAGGAGAATAAGTCTCTTCCTGAGTATCCATTTTTAGTAGCACGATTCTCTTGCTAAATTACCGTTATTACAATTTACTGCACTTTTTGTTCGGTAAAATTAGGACAC
Source organism: Vandiemenella viatica (assembly GCA_031002005.1). Classification (NCBI taxonomy): domain Eukaryota; kingdom Metazoa; phylum Arthropoda; class Insecta; order Orthoptera; family Morabidae; genus Vandiemenella; species Vandiemenella viatica. The sequence goes on along the minus strand of CM061920.1, from coordinate 383,828,763 downwards.
TAAATTACTGTAATTAATAAATAACTAAAACGAATTATTTAAATCGCAAAACGCTAAAATCAAAATATTCTCTCTCGAGCAAGCTCACCCTCACACTGACACAAACTCCGATTCACAGGTTCACACATTTTTTTGTGTGTTGAAAGGGAGGTGGAAGGTTTGGGGTGGGCTGCCGCTTGGACTAGGCAACACAGGCCGCACAGCGTTGCAATTTTCAGGTGATAGAAAGAGAGCGCATCGCGAGTTTGTCCCCAAGTACGGCAACAGCGCGTTAACACTGACCCGCCAATTCTTCTGTCCACAGCTATAGGACAGTTTGACTAATTTTCTCCGTCTCTAAAGACCTCGCTGTTAAGAGACGTTAAGCAGTTAAAAAATAAACTAATTTTCTTTTTGAAGTGCCTTGTCTGATCACTTGGACTTTGGCAATCACCGTACCAACTAAAGGGCAGATTGCCATATGGGAGGCATTGATAATTGTCAAGCATAAAAGTCGACGATTGGTCAGATGTGAGTCTTGTAATAGGATTATTACAGGAAAATCGGGATAATAATTGCTGAATATTTACGTGTTTATTTACACCAGTTTTCTCAAGGCATGTATACCAATAACTGCACTTACATGGAAATAACTGTAAATAGCATCTCCAGCTGAACTATGACTGTACTGTATGAAACTGATAAAGCCGATGCAGTGGCACCTTTCTAACCACCAACAACATTATTTGAGCGAGGAGAGCGAGCTTTGCAACATGGGTACCACTAACCAAAAAACGGCAGGACTCTTGCGATACATTGAAACTTCTGCAATACTGATTAACTAACTCGATTTGTTTCCACATCCAACCCTTTTCTCAGTAGAGCCTACCTGCTGGTTTGCCATCGAACATCTCTTGTGGCTGCAATGGCTCTGTTCCGAGGTGAAGCCCAGTAGCTTCTCGCATCAACTCCCAGCTGCTTTAGTGTTGCTTAATACAATGCGACAATCAGACACTGAGCTAGCTGTGCTGAGGGTTTTACTAGGATAACCCCTACTCTGCTCCAGCTGTCTGGAGAGGGCAAACCCAATCATGAACGTATTACATGTGGTCGTAGTGACAGTTTGCATTATCCTTTCGGCGCTTGGATATTGCTGAATCGCTGACTCATGCTCTACTTTGCCAGTAGTGACTCTCTTAATGTTGCTTAATTTTGCTCGCTCACCTGTACTTGATCCCAACCTTAAGAAATATATAAATTTTGCAAGGGAAACCTCTAGTTTCACTACAATATCATCTAGCCAGGATTTTTATACTATATACAACTCCACATTGACCACTGATTCTCACTTTCAGGATATATTGAAGCAGATATATTTGTTTTCTTGCAGAATGAGACACAATTACAGCATTTAAAGCTGATTGATCAAATTAAAAAGTTCCCAGCTTGTTTTGGCTTTCTTTATTTTATAACAGTTTTGCATCTTTTGATACGTGACATCCGAAGTAGTCTTCCTGTGAATCCACATTTCAGATGCAAGTCACTTCAATGACAGCATGAAGTGTCTGTATATTTACACTATACAGTAGTATTGACTAGTGATGTAACAGATCTATGCATTCGCAAACACGGAACTTTCGTGTGAAATCCTACATCTGCTTTCACATCTGCATCCACAATTTTTGCTGCGGAAGTTTTGTTTACATTGCAATATATATTATTCTTTTCTCTTTATTCAAGATTCTGCCCATCGTCGCTAAAGTAACAAGTTGTTTTTTTCTGATGATCTTGCAATAAACGTAACAATGAACTGAACGGTGTTATTACCTAAGCTACGAATTTATAAGTTTGAACTTCCATGTATAGTAAAGCAGCCTATTCATGGTCCAACTTATAGGACATCCATGTAGAACTATTGTAGGATGTGCCAACCTTTTCACGCTTATAGGAGAGCTCAAACAAAATGTTCCGAGCAATCCTTTCTGCCCATACTTTCTTGCGGCACACTATGTATCCTTGTCGCACACTCGTTTGATGTTTCCTCCAATATCCATAGCTTTTTGGACAGCAAAGACCCGTTTTGGTTGCCTGAGAATCCAACAACATCCAACACATCCTACATGTAGTCCTTTCACGGCCCATCAGGAACTCTTTATCGACAATTGGATCATCATAGCTCTTACAAGTTGTACTGTGAATGTGCCATTAGAGTGGTGAGAAGATGGGTGACGAGCACAGAAGCGTTCTGGCCTCGCATTCGGGAGGACAGCGGTTCGAATCCCCGTCCGGGCATCCGGGATGCTTCCTTAAAAAGGCCATGGCCGAATTCCTTCCCATTCCTTGCCCCCATCCTTTCCCGTCTCTAAAGACCTCGCTGTTGAGAGACGTAAAGCAGTTAAAAAAAAAAATTCCTTCCCATTCCTAGCCCCCATCATTTTCAGCCTCTCTTCGACTTGTGAAATCATCCCACTTTTCTGTGGTTGAAGGATGAGGCAAAAGATTAATCAGTATGGCAATATTATATGGAAATAGACTTCACTTATGAAAAAAAGCTCAAATTTGGCCTAAAATATATGCTTCTTTTGATTTTAAATTAAGTTTTTATAAAGTATTAAAATCTAAATAATTACAAATTTATTTTTCTACCTTCGCATCCGCTTGCACCAAACATCCGCATCCGTGGATGTCAAGTACTGAACATCCGCATCTGTAAACAACCCTAGTATTGACCAACTGTAATGATCACCAAACATTGGCATAAATTGAGATTGAGGTTGCCATTGCAAAATAGATCTCTGTTTCTGTTATGAATTCACCTAGGTGTTTGAATTTGCCAGCAGATATGTCTCACAGGGCTGGCATTAGGATTCTCGGGCCCCGGGTAAGCGATCTTAGGCCCCCTACCCCCCCCCCCAACCCCTCCGAAGATATTTTTACTTTACACTTGGGTTTTTTGGATAAATTCAGAACTTTTTAATACAAAAATTTTCAAAATTATTGGTGCAGATTTTAAAATTTGTGTTTGATATCTATTTATTTAGGCACCCAGGCAGGCGGCCCCCCCCCCTTTTGGTACCCGGGCCCTGGGTACTTTTGCCCACTGAACCCCGGCCCTGCTCAAGGATCTAATTTTTTTCTGAAACCAAACATTCCTAGTAGTGGAACCATTTTTTCCTTTTGATGAGTCATACACTGAAGTTTAGTAAACCAAATCAATAAGTTGGACAATTGAAGTTTATGGACTTTGTTTGTAAGGTTTGTCTTGTTTTTCCAAACTGAAAATTATTAACGTCATTACCTATGAGTGTGGCATCTTCTGCATATCTAAATAAGTTTATTAATATACCATTGGATATTATACCAAATTCTGTACCTTCGAGAGCCTTCTTGAAGATTCTATATGGTTACAAATTGAATAAAAGAGAAGACAGTGTTCATCCCTGAAGTATGCGTCTCTGAATTTTTTAAACAAATTTTGTGGTTTTTCCAATTTCAATAATATTACGTTTCTAAATTACTGACTGACACAGTTACAGTTTAAATTTCTGCCATTTGATGATGCAAATTTTGTGTAACTGTAATGACATTTCAGTAGTGAATCTTTTTCAAAAGACTTCATCTATGGATAATTTTAAACAACCAAATAGTTTTTTTTCTCACAAATTAATTAAAAAAATATTTATTAATGTGGGTGATTCATTTATCTAGTAATCCATGTGTTTATTTGTGTTTTGGAACTTCTGTTTGTATTACTTATTTGGGTGTTAATGTCTTTATTGTGAGATTGATACTAAACCATTTTTCCATGTTGTACATACAAAAACTTTTTTTAGTTATAATTTTTTTTTGCATCTTTAATTACTCTTTATGCGACCCTCTACGTGTAGCTGCATGTATTGAGATACCACTACAGTGTATATAGAAGTAATATGGGCATAGGTTTAAATCCCAGGCCCAGCATACCAGCCATTGTAATTGCAGTTTTTAGTCTGTTTTCCACAATCACCAAAGCAAATGCTGGAATGGTCTCCAATCGCCGCCTTATAAACTACGCATTTCATAAACAAAAATACAGTTTCTGCGCAGAACACAGAGAACAAATCAAAACTGATGGGCTTCAACAGATAGTAATAGATGGAGTCTTTCTTTGAAATAAGCACAGCTTCAAAAAGGGAATGTGCCAGATTACACACAAAAAGGTGTAAATGCTTAAAAATGATGATGATTTATGCTATGTGTTGATTTTAGAAAATATAAGTCAATCCACAGAGCAATTTGGGCACTATGACATTCTATACAGTGCCAGGCAGATTTTTTGCAGTAGTTTTTGCATAACTGTCTCGAATTAAATAAATGATTGAGAGAGGTACTGAACAGTTCACCTCAAATAGTGAAATAAATTAAAGTAAATATTCTTGTAATGGTAGGATAGACAAATTTCCACTGGAGCATATGGTCCATCACAGTTGATAGTAATACTACAGTAATAACTAGATGACCCGTGTGAAAATTTCGTGAATAAAATTCAACGAATAGTGATGTTGGTGGCTTGTAATGAAATGGGTAGAACCGCCTCATTTGCAACAATTGTTCGTTTGTTTAGTTTGTATGTTTGACAAACTGTCACTGACCTTAACCAAATACAACTAACGTGAACAAAATACAAACAGCATGTCATATCTCTGTGATATGTGTTGCTGTAATATGTTTCATGAATAAAATGTGTATATAGGAATTGTGTAGCCAAACAGAAATGTTTCAGTAACAGAAAATAATATCCAAACGGCTACTTACTGTATAAAAAAAACACGCAGTTTATTCATAAATCTGTGTGATATGTGCTGCTGCTACCTAGGGTCTTGGCTCTGAACTGTCTCATATGCGTGACCATCATAATTATTACTTTTGCCCATTAAGATTTATTTCTTAATTTACGATTATGACTTCACCTCATGGGATACCTTAATGATAAAAATGATACGTCATTTATCGATTTTGGTTGGGTATGGTAGGAGATAAATGGCCTGTAATTAAAAAAAAACACATTGTAGAAACATTGATAGTTTTGTCCTTTAAGGGTCGAATTCCAAAAAATTTCTTTCATAAAATATGATGTGACCAAAGTGAAGACCTTAGTCTTTAAAATGATATTTTGTTTATTGATTTTGGTTGGATATCAAGGGAGATAAATGGCTCGTAACAGAAAAATGCTTTGTAGAAATATTAATTCTTTTATCGAATTCTGAAAAACTCCTTTCTTAGAATATGGTGTGACCAAAGCGAAGGCTTTAGTTTTTAAAATGATACCTCGTTTATCAATTTTGGTTTGGTATCAAGGGAGATAAATGGCTCACGGGGAAAAAACATGTTTTATTAAAAAATATATATATATATTTGCCCTTTGAGGATAGAATTCCAAAAAAAAAAAAAAAATCCTTCCTTAAAATATAATGTTACCAAACGGAGAGGTTAATCTTCAAAATGACACCTCATTTATCGATTTTGGCAAGGTATCATGGGAGATAAATGGCTCTTGACAGAAAAACACGTAGAAATATTAATACCTTTGCCCTTTAAGAGTCAAATTCTGAAAAATTCCTTTATTAAAATTTGATGTGACCAAAGTGACCAAAATCGATAAATGGTTTGTGACAAAAGTTCGTTTTAGAAAAAAATATATTTTTGTCCTTTAAGGGTTGAATTCAAAAAATTCCTTTCTTGAAATATGATGTGATCAAAGTGGAGACAGTAAGTTTTAAAATGATACCTCATTCAAACATTTTGGTTAGGTATCAAGTGAGATAATGGCTTGTGACAAAGAAACGCCTTATAGCAATAATAATGATAATTTGTATAAGACTGGAGGTTTTTCGGCATTGAAAATTACACTTGACAGTGGCGGCAGAGATTGTGACTGCTGAAACATCGTGTTTGGTCGATGCACTAACTTGGCTAGTTACTCAAGAAAATTTTATTCATAATAATAACTTGTTTGATTATTTATACTTGTCAGCTTGCCACAGTATGCAAGATACATGGTATTGCCCTCTGTACATGAATCTTATTAATCACATATAGTGTACAGTATGTTATTTGTTTGTAAAATACATAATTATTGATGCATAAATTGTGATCATCCCAACCTTCCCCTAGATGAGGAGTTCCCAAAAAATTTCTTATTACATCTCCTTTCATCAAAAGAAAAGTTCCCACACTCCCTTCTCCCCAATTTTATTATTAAGAATGTTAATGCCTGTTTCTCATTACTCATAATGACATCTCAGAAGAAACTCAATAAGTATCTGATGTTAGAATAAAGGTTTGCAACTCTAAGAGGCAGTGAACGAGACGTAATACTTTCAACGGTGTTGAGCTAGGGTATCATTGCTGTGAAAGGGATTTCCAGTAAATCAGTACCATTGTTTCTCCGAGTACCAAATGGATTTGGATAAATTGGAAGATGTATTCTCATCATCAAGAGAAATGTAAATCTGGATTTCCCCAAGGGATCCATTGTATTTTTTGTTAATAAATATAAATAGTTTGTATTAAGTAACAGATGAAAAAATTATTACAGCCAAGTCACAAAAAGTCAAAGGAACCAACATCAATAATATTTTGGTTTAATTTTGGAATTTAGCATTGATATGTCTAAGGCACCAAATCACGAAGATAGCAAATTTGCTTTGGGAGACTTTAAAGTAACCAAATAGTTTTTTGTTATTTATTAATATTGTCACATATGTCAGTCCATTATGAAATTGAGTAATTTCATTCATTATCATTTAAAATAAACACAAAAAATCATTTTAGGAACGTGTTCCTACGAGCTAGTCCTGTAGAATAAAAAAGTAACTAGAACATCAAAAAAATGAATAAATAACTCCGCGAATGCTCGTTAAGACTTATTTCACCTCTTAAAAAATTATATTTCCAATTTTTACAAAATAACACAATAGTACCTAAAATAAAAATAAGTTTAAACTTGTCCGATGATGAATTCGTCATTTCAGTAAACGCATCCATAACTAAAGAATTTGATCAAGTTAGCGGTCAACTACTTTGTCACCAGCACATTAAGTACAATTTCACAGGAAAGTAATTTTTGATTGTATATTTAAACACCATTCCTGCAATGCATCTAAATATTTATATATATAAGAATTTATGATTTCAACGACATTTACAAATATTTATGTTCTGGAATAATGTGTCTTCTCGAATGCGGCTAAGTAAAAGAAAAGAGTTACAGATTTAGCACAAAAACTGAAGAAAGTATTATGGAAGGATATAAACAAATTCTAAAAATTACAAAATTAGGTGTTTATCTTGACTAGAGACCCGTTAGAAAATTTCGCGAATAAAATGCGATGAATAGTGAGGTTGATTGCTTGTAATATAATGAAAAGCAGAACTGTACTTTTGTAACAATTTTAATAATAATAAAAAAAACACGCTGCTTTAGAAATAATATTGATACTTTTGTACTTTAAGGGTCAAATTCCAAAAACTTCCTTTTATAAAATATGGTGTGACCAAAGCAGCTACCTTGGTCTTTAAAATGATACCTCATTTACTGATTTCGGTTAGTTATCAAGTGAGGTGAAAAAAAGTTTTAGAAATGATGATATTTTTGCCCCTTAAGGGTTGAATTTGGATAAAGTTTTTTTCTTAAAATATGATGTGACCAAAGCGGATAATTTAATATTTAAAATGATACTTCATTTATTAATTTTGGTTAGGTATCAAGGGAAATAAATAGCTCGCGACAGAAAAATGCATTGTAGAAATATTAATACTTCTGCCCTCTAAGGGTAGAATTTCGAAAAATTTCTTTCTTAAAATGTGGTTTAACGGAACTGAAGACCTTACGAAGACCACAATGTTTAAAATGATACCTCGTTTATCAATTTTGTATAATTATCAAGGGAGATAAATGACTCGAGACACAAAAAACGCATTTTAGAAAAATTGACATTTTTGTTCTTTAAGGGTCAAATTACCAAAAATTCCTTTCTTAAAATATAATTTATCATGGTAGAGATCTATTTCGGTTAGATACGAAGGGATATAAATGGCTTGTGACACAAAAATGCATTGCAAAAATATTGATAATTTTGCCCTTTAAGGGTCGAATTCCGAAAAATTTCTGTCTTAGTATATGACATCACTAAAGTGGAGATCTTAATCTTTAAAGTGATACTTCATTAAACAATTTCAGATAGATATTCAGGGAGATAAATGACTTGTAACACAGAAAACAGCATTTTAGAAATATTAATATTTTTGCCCTTTAAGCGTCGAATTCTCAAAACTTCCTTTTTAAAAATATGATGTGACCAAAAGTGGAGATCATAAGCTTTAAAATGACACTTCATTCACTGATTTTGGTTAATTATGAAGAAAGATACAGGCTTGTGACAAAAAATTACCTTATAGAAATAATATACATGATTACAATTTAAGAGTTAAAAATTCAATTAGCAAAGGAAATTCGAATAATAAGGAAAGATTTATATGGCATCTACTACTACAGGAAAGTTAAAATTGAAATGAATTTTTGAAATATGTTCATTTTTCAAAAAATTATGAGTAGTTAATTTTTTAAGATATGTGGGCAAAACAGTACCAATTTTTTTAAACTTGAGTCCAAAGATATTTGATACATTATATTTGAAAATATAATTCAAATTATACCCACATCATTACTAAAAAAGGTTGAGAAATTATAAAAATTTGACCCGTACCTGATCATTTTATGTATTCACATTTGAAACATGATAGAATATTGGAATAGTCCATAGTCAACTACTGGTACAATACATATAAATTACATCTGGCATTTTGGAGGAATTGAAATAGATGTCCTCCTTTGGTCAGCTTTTCCTACAGCTTTGTTTGATTGTTTCCTGGGATATTTTTCCCTGTATAAGTGCCTGGCATGACTCCTGCATCTATCAATTCCAGACTCTCCCGTTCACCTTACTTATCATGTGGAAACCATCTAAAGTAAATTAAAGGGTTTTCGAACTATTCATTTGTTTTGTTTCAGGTTACTTTTATAGGTCCTAACATTCCAGTACATCCTCACGTGTATAGCAATGGCCATATATGTCTGTCGATACTGACAGAAGATTGGTCGCCAGCACTTTCTGTTCAGTCCGTCTGTCTTAGCATAGTGTCCATGCTTAGCAGTTGTAAAGAGAAGGTAGGTTTTTGCTGTAAATAGTTTAATATTAGTTTACTAACATTAGTTTACATGATTCAACATCATGTGTTTATACTTAGTGTGATGCTATCTGGAGAAGATAATAGTGAAAAACTGATTAAGATAACTGTTGTTGGATCAATGATATTAAATATGCAAAGGACTTGATGTTAGTGTAAATGGGATTGAGTATAGATTTATCTAAGCTTTTTTCTGGGTTGCATCAGTAAATGAAAATTCAAAAAGAAACTTACAGTTGGAATTCAGCATATTCTTGATTTTAAATGTATTAATGTTTTCTTTATTAAAATTAATTCTAGTTTTGTATTTTTTGTTTTTAGAAAAGGCCTCCTGATAACTCGTTTTATGTTAAAACTTGTAATAAAAATCCAAAGAAGACAAAATGGTGGTACCATGGTGAGTATATTGACAGCACTGAAGTATTTATAATAATAATATTCCATTAATTTTGGAATTAAACTAAATGATTGGACCTGATTTGTAATAAGAATTTTCAGTTAAAATTTCATTATTTTCACATTTGCGTTTTACTCACTACACTGAATTCAGTTTAATAATAACAAGTATAATGGTTCCAGTTGCTATTAAATGTGACTTTTTACAAACTGTTGCTCCTAAAAAAAAAGGAAAATAGTACTGGCAGTTCAGTAATAGTTAATCAGCCTTTCCTATTGCGTGAAATCTTAACTTCAGCAAAAATGAAAAACCTTGGTGAGAATGGGTTTATTTTCCCTATCCTTTTTTATCTGAGATCTTAACTTCATTATTCATCGATGAGTAATGGTCACTTGAACTTAAAAAAAAAAAAAAACCTTCACTGAATGTTTGGACTTTAAAAATAATTTGTCAGGAATTTATGTTCATGACAAATTATTGAGACCTGTTAGGTGGTAAGTGATAAGTCTATATAATCCATCTATTTCAGAAACATTTTGAGTCATTTAATCAGGTAATTAATTAAGTTTCCTGAGTTACAAAAATAAAATAATCTTAAACTAATTAATCTTAAACTAATTCCTAAGCATAAGTATTTCTTATAAGATATTCATCACTTCATTATCTATTATAGCTTCTCTTATTAATATACTCGTATGAATCATCTTGGCAACTGTTGCTTTGTTTTGCTTTACTCATGAAAATCATATTCCCTCTTGCCATGTGTACTGGAATATCAGTGAACACCATGGTAATTATTATTCATGGAGTAATAATGCATTAATAAATAAAACTAAAATTCTGCTGATTATGGTGAAACATTTTCTGTAGCACAGTTTTTCATAAAATATCAACATTTTTATTCCTTAAGTATCATTCACACTTGGATACTTGTGCTGGAACTTATATTAGGACTTCTATATTTGACTAGTCGTGACACTTTACCTCATACAAACTGCTCATACATTTGGTAAATATTGGAGTATCTCATACAAGTCGCTCAAGCATTTTGTATATGCTCATTTCACCTTTGACTTGTATCTCATACACACGCATGTGCATTAGCCAAATTTAACATAACCAAAAACTCAAATGCGGAAATATAAACACCTTGTATTTCACATTTAGATAGGTTTTTTTTTTTTTTTTGCGAACATATACATTTCCTTTACAATTTTAGTATCAGGTAAGCACAGACACTTAAAAAAAAATCTTCCTCATCTCGCGACGTTTTTAATGCTTTGACAAGTGTATACTGATGTAAACGCAAGTTTCATACTCAGACAAGTCAATGAAGGCCTCAGACAAGTTTCGATACATGTGCCAATACGTGTTCTGAATTTGTGCCAGATGCCACATAATGTATCACCTTTTTCTTTGTCCAAAAAATTATGTAAATATTTTACAGTATAACTGCTATCAGCATTTAACACACATGAGTTCATTTTTTTAGTACCTTTCAGAGTTTGTCTCTAATTCTTAGTGGTTGTTCATCTGCTAGTAGTTGTAAGAAATGAGCATCCAGTGAAGATACTGGACCTCATTGTTAAGATTCAGGTTCATGTAAAAAAAATGCAGTTTGTAGTTAATTAATGTGCATTTCTTCCTGATTTGGTTTATTCTTCTTTTGCAGACGATGATGTATAGGGAATGGAAATAGCTTAAATTGAATGTCACGACTCTGATGTGGAAAGTGAAACTAGGATATGTGATCTGAAGAAAATTGAGAAGTTTAAGTGAAATAAACACTGGAAGGAGACATTAAATGTTTTGGATGATACTTTTTCATGCTGTTCATCTCATCAGACAGAAGTTTAGCAATTTAGTGTGGCTATACTTTTAATGAGCCATTCAAAATTAGTGTTGCAAAGAAACTGTTTTAATATTTGTGGCAAGTTAAGACATGTCTAAGGTCACTATCTGCACTACATTCACATGTATTTTATTTTTTCAATTAACGTATTTTTTTCCAAGACTGAGTTTTGATTTACTTAATCTGATGCTTATGCATTTAACAAAGTACCCAGCACTTGCATTATGGAAGCAGTCAGAAGGCCATTTTCAAATATTTGCACATTTCTGAAGCTGCAACATTTAAAGGTTGAGGCATTTGCCTTTACATTTCTTTTAAGTATTGATAGAGTAAGGTTAATATTGTCATAAACATTGGTGGCTTTCACAGATAATTTCTGGCTGCTGCACAATGAATATGGTATTTATGAGCTCAGGAGATAAAAGTTTCATATCTTAAACATTTGTGAACATGACTATTATCAAGATTTAATATTGAAAAGTTACTTAATTTCTTTGAATTGTAAGATATGTCATTTTATAATTTGTAAATGTAAAGAGAAAAAAAAAGTAATTTCAATTAAGTCTTGTATTTTGTTTAATTCAAAAATGTTTCAATGTTTTAATGCAACTTTTATAATTAGCTGATTCAAGAAGAAGCCACCATAATAATAAACAAGAGGTCCATTGTAGATTTATTTTTGAATTTTGTACATTTCATATTGTGTAAATATATTACTTTTATGTAGATGGCAAATATCTTCAGTGACACTCTAATTCCTGTTTTTATTAAGCAAAGAAATTTTTATGTCCTGTAGGTCACAAATCACTCTTTTCTGTTTATAGAAAGGAACATTTTTTGATATCAGGATTTAAATAACCCTAGATTAATAGGGTGTGAAAGTTGTGTGCATCAGTATGAATGAGATGATTCAAATTAAATTTTTAACAAATAATGATATTGGTCCTCCTCGCTATACAAGTGTACAACTGGCACACTTTTATGTTTTTTGAAGGTTATTTAGTGCGTATATAACAGATGTATACAGTGGTTGTTTGGAGATATTTCCAATTGTCATGAAATTGCATTCACTGGACTGACATATCATTTATCCATGTAGGAAGTGGTATCCAAAAATTTCTATATGAAATTGTGTTACAAGAATGCAAATAATATTGACTTGTTCCAGTAGGTACAGTTACCTTTTAACAGTGCAACGAGACAAGTTTCAATTTGCTAGCTCTTCAATTTGATCTGTGTCCCAGGTCACTTCAAGGTCTAATTGCTCTCCTGTGATTTTTACAGCAAAAAGAAAAAAGGGCATTGCATATGTGTGTAATTTTATTTTAAACTCATGAAAAGTGCAAGTGAAATTATTAAATTATTTGTATTGCATTTAGAGTCTAAGCCTGAAGTCAGGGAAGGCCAAACTGTTGGTCGCTTACTATGCACCATAGGTCAGCTTAATCTAGGGTTACCAGACGTCCCTGTTTCACAGGGACAGTCCCCGTATTTAGCTTTCTGTCCCCGGACAGATTTCGTCCCCGCAATGTCCCCGGATTTTTGCTGTTGTCCCCAGATTTTTTTTTTAATCAAGCGAGAGTTTTTTAAAAGCCCTTATTTGCTAATTCATTCGTTTAAAGAAAGAAATAGAAAGCGCACTTCTTTCCTTGTACGTGACCTTGGACACAACATCTTTGGAAAATCTTATATCTTCTTGCTGTTTGCAACAAGTCTGTGATCCTCTTTGGAATTGGTAGATAGTTCAATACAGTACTGACAATATGCACTTTTGCGCTACAACTAGTTATTGTTACATTTCATTCAGTAGTACCAAAAGGTTTTAATTTTAGTGTTACCTCTTTGTATTAAGCTCTATTTTATTGGTGTCTGCTCCATAAATGATAAATTTCTCTATAGGTATTTTGGCAGTTTTAGCACCTGTTTTGGAGCAAAGCTATATTCTAATTGCTACAGTTGGCGACACTACATTTCCCGGCGTTGTAAACTTTGCTTGTTGTTGAGGTGAAGCCTAAGTTCGCACAATTTGTTTTGTTCCTGTGTTTTTTAGTGTTTTAACGATGTCTTCATCTAAGAAAAGAAAATGTGTGGTTAGTGATGGAATGCTGAGGGATTTTCCATTTATTAGGCGAGGAAAATATGAGAGCACCGCGTTTTGTTCGTTATGTGAAATGTCATTCACAGTTAGCAGTGGTGGAAGATCCTCCATTACAGACCATGTGGATACTAAACGACACAAAAATGCCGTTCTTCGCGTCAGTAACAACACGAAAGTGTCTCAGTTTTTCAAGACGATCATATCAGATAAAAATGATATGGACATTGCACTTGAAGAAGGAACATTTGCTTTTCATATTGTGCGGCATTACCAAAGTTTCAAATCAATGGATTGCACATCGGGATTAATAAAGAAGTTCAACAAACCCAAGTTCTCGTGTTCTAGAACAAAAGTTGAGTCTATAATAAAATTTGTGATAGCTCCATGGGCTATTGCAGAAACATTAGAACAATTACAACGAGCCTCATTTGTGAGCGTGCTGTTTGATGCTTCTAACCATGGACATGTAAGGTATGTTCATATCAGTGAAGGAAAGACTGTTACAATACAAAATAAGATGATCGATTTTGTTGAAATTGCTGGAGAGACTTCCGATATTCTATCTGAGACCTCACTTCAGTCTATTAAAAACTCTTGCATACAAAATAAAGTTGTTGCCATTTCCGGAGACAACACAAACACAAATTTTGGAGGGCTTAAAAGGAGAGGGGTAAATAATGTTTTCCATAAAATTGAAGCAACTTTAGAAAGAAAAGTGATTGGTGTTGGGTGTGTAGCTCACATGATCCACAATTGTGCACATTCTGCAATTGATTCAATTCCTCTTGATATTGAGGGACTTGTTGTGAAGATATTTGTTTTTTTCACATATTCACAGTCAGAGTTACAAGACTAAAGGAATTTTGTGACTACGTTGGACAAGAATACAAAGAAATACTAGGCTACAGTAAAATTGGGTGGCTTTCTCTTCTACCACCTATCAGAAGAATATGTGAAATCTATCCTGCTCACAAATCGTTCTTCCTGTCTGAAGATAAATGCCCAGTAATGCTTAAGAAGTGGTTTGATGATCCCTGCACCTTCTTGTGGATGAATTTTGCCAACTCAACTCTGCCTCTTTTTCATGATGCAATAATACAGGCAAAAGGCAATGATGTCACAGAAATTGAGTCTTCCATGATACTGAGTAATTTAGTGAAGAAGCTTACTTCAAGGAAAGAAGAAAAGTTTATTCCTTCATCAGTGAAGAAGCTCTTGTTATCTCTAGAAGAAGATGGGTCATGTTCCACTATAGAATTCCTCAACACGTCATATGACTTCTACGACAATGCCATACAATATCTGCATGCCTGGGGTGTTCATTGTCAAGATTTGTGCCACTTGAAATGTATGCTGCTCAGATCTGTTCCTGAAAGAGTTAACTTCGAGGCAACAAATTAATTACTTCTTGTCAAAAGTGAGTGGAGTTGATTTAGATGAGGACAGTCTTTTCGATGAAATTACTTCTTTAAAGGAATTTGTATCAAAAGATAAAGTAGATAGATGGAATGAATCCAGTGTTGATGTTTGCTCAAGATGGAGTGAAGTTTTTTCACATTTTTCTGACTAAATAGTTCCATATGTACAGCTTCGCAAGTTAATAGAACTGTATTTGTGTCTTCCTGGGAGTAACGCATCTGTAGAGAGAGTTTTTTCCTCAATGAACATGATGTGGACATCACAGAGATCCAGAATGAGTACAGAAACAGTTCAAGCTATGTTAATTATATTAACAAATTTTTCATTGACGTGCCAAGAATTGTCAGTCAAGCTTTGATCCAGACAAGATCTTCTCAAGAAGATTCATTCTTCTGAGAAATACCAATGATAACAAGTTGGAGGTAAAATCAGGTACCATATCATTTAGAATACAAAATATATAACAATGATAAATATGATTCTTTTAAGTTAACCCCACCTTTAATCCTATAACTTAAAAAGCGCAACACGTCATTAGGAAAAATGCCGAAAGCGTCCCCGGATTTTGGTGAAAAAGTTCTGAAGTGTCCCCGGATTCGGAGAAAAAATTCTGGTAACCATAGCTTAATCATAATCATAAAATACGCAAACATTTAATTTTCAACGGTAATGTAAAACACTTTAACATTAAGTTAAGATATTTTAAACTAATATCATCACCTGCTTGATATTGCATGGATAAACAGTTGACTGTATGGGTGAGTAACAGAGCCTTATCACGACTTAGGTAAAGGTCATGTATCAAGCTGAAATGATTCTTGGATTGTTTGCATCAGTGATAGGTCTCCTAGCAGTGCGGTTAATAAATAGTGAACTTTACTAGATTGAAGAAGTTAAACCACCATTAATTTCAAGAATTCCTCAAGCATTTGGAGTCATAGTATAAAGACTTTACATTTTATACTTAAGTAAGATGGTTGAGTCGTACAAAAATGTTAAAAATAATGTTTAATTTGAAGCAAAAATAGTTGTTCTATGCAAGCAAGTCAAAAACTGTCCCAGAGTTTGAAGACATGGAGAGGGTTTGTGACTTTGCATTAGTAATCGACATAACTAGCCACTTAAATAACCTGAACATTCGTCTGCGAGGCAGAGACTAATTGGTTAATAATATGTTAGTTCTTGTTGCTGCATTTGAAATGAAACCTGAGCTATGGGAACGACAGAAAAAAAAAGAAAAAAAAATTTCACTCACCATATTACAAGCAGACATGACACAGGTGTTGGCGAATAAATACAGTTAATTGATATCAGACTTAAACCTTGAGTTTGAAATCTGATTTCAGGAAACATAGTGTTATTTTTATCTGCATTTTCAACACCATACTATGTATAGGTAAATTCATTTCCATAAAATGTGCAAATTGAAAATTGTGAAATAAAGTGTGACACATTGTATAAGTAGAAATTCCAACAGATTCGTTGGAAGAATTCTACAAAAAAAATATTTTGAAATATCTAGTAAAGACTTCAACAGAGTTGGGAAAAATGTCTTGCCTTTTACAAACATTGCTTTTTGATAATTTTGATATTTGGAAACACTTTTGTGTGAATAACATTCCAGTCAGATGTAGAATATTGTGAAACAACCTACAACACGCATCACTGATTTTTATTTGGAGAACATTTTTCAAGTAAACATCACTCCTTTTGACATCAACATTGATGCACTTGGTTCTGCTAAAAAAATTCAAATATCTCGTTAATGTTAACAATGGAAAGACAGAACTGCCAAGAGGCAATATTTATATGGAAAGGATTAATAACATACACCCAACACTCACCAAAGTTGAAGGGAGGAGGGCATTCTTTGAGTGGCTGCGTTGACTGCAAGGCTTGCGCGAGCACAGCCACTTACTTCTTTTAACTTTGCAAAGGATTTACATCGAAATATTGTATTTTCTGCGTTTGTGTATTGGTTTGTGTTGCTGCCGCCCTCCTACCTTACCAATCCTTTCCCTATAAAAGTCACATTAAGATAGTTATTTTTTTAAATACTTCATTAAATATGTACATTTCAATTGTTGTGTATTTTTTTCTTTCATAAAAATATTTAAGTATTTTTTCCAGTAAATTTTAAAAAATATTGGTTTGGATCACAAAGACTTGAGAATTATTGTTAACCTGAATTGGAACCAGTCTGTTCATTTGAGACTGAGGGAGAAAATACGGGTGAAGGAAAAATTCTTCATGGTGTAAGACAAGGTTGTCTACTGGCCCCTTTGTTATTAAACATCTGTTCAGAGTATATCTTTAGGGAGGCATTGAGCGACATGTGCTGTTGAATGGAAAATTGATAAACAACATTCACTATGCGGATGACACAGTCATTTTTGTAGACAGTCTGGAAAGTATACAATATCTTATAGATAAGGTGTCACAAAGTAGCCACAAATTTGTGATATTAATATAAATAAGACAAAGGTAATGGTCATTGTCAAAAACAACAACTCCCGTTGCCATATTATGATTAACCAGAATTCCACTGAATGTGTATCAAGGTATATGTACCTTGGCACCACAGTAAATAGCCAATGGGATCCATCTGATGAAGTAAAGTCATGTGTTGATAAAGCCAGGACTACTTTGAATAAAATGAATAATCTTTTTAAAAGTCTTAATTTATCGATTACCACAATGACGAGATTCCTGCGTTGCTATGTGTTGTCTGCCCTCCTGCATGGCATTGAAACATGGACATTAACGGAAACTATCAGTAAAAGGTTAGAAGCTTTTGAAACGTGGCTGTATGAAAGAATGTTGAAAATGCCATGGATAGTCCACACCACAAATGCTGAAGTGCTCCGCAAAATGAAAAATATTGACCACCATTAAAAACACGGAAGCTGCAGTACCTTGGTCACATCATGAGGAACAATACCCATTATGAACTCTCTGCAGTCTGTTCTCCAGGGTAAAATACCAGGAAAGAGAAGTGCTGGTGGGAGAAGAACTTCCTGGCTAATAAATCTGAGAAAATGGGCCTCCAAGACAACAACAGAGCTAATCCGAGCATCAACCAGCAGAGACAAGATAGTCAAAATGGTTGCTGACATCCAGAACAGTTAGGGACCAAAAGAAGAAAGTAATATGTGTGACCCGATATAAAAATCTATTTCTAAAATTTGGCCTGGCTGCTGCAAAGATTGATGACCACTGTCCCAAGCCTTACATAAGTTACTAGTGGTTTTCGTGATTTAGGGCCAGCTAAATATAAGTAGAAGGTGATAAGCCAGAGGCGATCACCAAAATTCAAGAAATGATTTATGAAGGTTTTGATCTGACAATTTGAAGTAGCACTGAAAATTTTTGTATGGGTTATAGAACATGTCAGTGAATGTCAAATTGCAGAAAAGTTTGTTCTGTGCCTGTTGACCAGTAATTGAAAACAGAAGCACATTGATGTTTGAACTGAACTACAATGCTTCCAATGATGAAACCTTTTTGCTGAAAGTCATTATTGGCGTTGAAAGCTAGATTTATGGCTACACAACATATGAAGTATCAAGTGTCACAGTTTACTAGAGTCCCAGTTTACCAAGATCCAAGAAATGCTGAGGAACATGCTCACCCCCCGCCTCCCCTCCCCCCCCCCAAAATCCCTCTTTCCGCCCCATGTGACAGGAATAACTCATTCAGAATTTGTGGGACTGCTTTCAAAGTGACAGGAGTCACAGTGCCTAAAAATAAGTATTTTGTAATTATAGTCTAGGAATTTTTGGATGCCACCTCATATTATGAAAATACCATTATTTTATGTCTTATGACAAAATAGCAGGAAAGGATGTCATAAGACAACACCAATATGAAAAGGCTACAAAAATTAAATCCGTAAGTTACCAAATATGAAATAATGCAGATTAAATAAAAATATATATATATGCAAAATTGAACCACAAAAACTGCCTTTGCAACTAACAAAAAACAAGTTTTTGGTTTTGCAGCCCTCCTATCTTCAATTTTGTTAAGTGGTAGAATTTCTTTCTTTACTATATTACTGTATTTCATGAAACAGAATATACAATCTCATTACAAATAACAACAATGCTTAAAAATGAAACAGATGCAAAACTGATATTAGTCAGATATATATCCCTTTTTTTATGTTGAATAATTAGTATGTCATGTTGAACACATTTTTGTTTGTCCCATTGTAGTTGCTATAATTTTCTAGTTTGAGGAATTGCCAAAACTTTTAGTCAGGCTATTTAGTCTATTATAGTAATAATATTTAATTAAATTGCAATGGAGCGCACACTCCGGTGGCAATTTCCCTATCACCCATCTTCCCCCTTCCTTGCACCCACCTACATTTGCCATCGGCAAATTTATTGTTGGACTGACTAATCAAATACAAACATCGTTTTTACACTAAAACCTTGCTTACTGCCAGATTATGGTATTGAATAGTAGTGACAATTAAGATGCCATTAGGCATTGAAAATAAGGAAGGATAGGGAAAATAACCCATCACTTGTGACAGATGAAGGTAAGAGAGTCAAAACAAACATGAATACACAAAGACACTTTGCAATATTTGGGTTCAAAACCCTGTTCATGTACATGGGGATGGCCCATTTGGCAAGGAGGGGTGTGCACCCACTGCGGCCTACCACAAGGTAGTGTTGTTTGCACACCCCTCTTTGCCAGGTAACCCAGTCATATGTACGTACATGAGATTTTAAACTGAAATACTTCACCGGAAGATGGCGCCGACGAATCAGAGCGCCGAAATATTGTGTGATTATTATAACACTTCTATAACTCGGCTAGTCACCCGAGAGCATTATTTGTATTCTCAACGCCGAGAAAGACTTCGTAATTATATATGAAATACTTCATGTTCGTTTGGCATTCATATGTTATAAGTGATGAATTATATTCCCTGTCCTTCCTTATTATGGTATGTCTATGAAAAATATAAAATAATTTGAGTGTTTTAGTATACTTTATTTTTGTTGCAAAAATAAAGAGAAATATGGCACCAATATATTATATTTTACTTCACTGGACTTGAAGTAACACAGAAGGTGCATGTTTAAATCATGCCACCACCATCACACCATACATAATTATTACAGTCTTCCTTTACCCAATTAAATTTACTAGAATATTATCTTTTTCAGAAATGTACTATTCACAAGTAAAATAACTCAAAGATCACTGTTACAAGCTTACACACGTCACAGATGATTAACAGAAAAATACAGTAAATCCTGTGATAAGTTCAAAAATTTCATAGATTAATCTCAAGTCACTTCATTTCTTAGTGTGACAGTAGTCCTTAAGAGCATTAATGTTATGGAGATAAAATAGCTACCGAACAGAAAAATCTTGGTTAAAGTTGAATACAGGATTCTACAGAAACGCAAGACACAAAGTCGAACAGAAAATTTGTGATCTGAAAACTGTTTTCCATGGCAAGAGAGGTTAATATACACTAACTACCAAAAAGTAATTGGATATCTGTCCACAATGTTTCCTTAGTGGCTGGTAGAACCTCTTAGTATCACCTCTTGTGGCTATAACAGGAGCGAACCTGTCTGGCTTACTCTATACGATTGTTAGCAGGACTTCCAAAGGGGTTCGTCGCCATTCCTCTTGTAGCCATTACACGAGTTGCTCAAAGGATTCCTTACTCAGGGATCCAGTATGTCCCTAAGATGTTCCATTGTGGTTTTGGGTGAGCCAGTCCAAAGGGCAAATACTGTGTTGGTGTACCAGTACATAGTGACCCTTGAAACTTGGCACCAGGCACTGTCATCCTGGAAGTAACATTGGTCCATTCCATAAAAATATTGCAATGTTGGGAGCATTTCATTATTGAGAATATTACTATACATATCTGTGTTCATGTTAGCACTGAAGGTGCTGAACAGCACCACACCTTGATTCCACTATCACCAAATTTCTTAGCTGCCACTATACACTCCAGCAGAAGCCGCGCCCCTGGTAGATTTGACACCCATACATATCCATCAGACCAGAATGATGTTAACATCAACTCATCACTACACAGAACAGATTTTCGCTGCTCCATTTTCCAATTACGGCAGTCCAAACATCAACTGAGTCACCAAGCCTTATTGCGTTTCATATTGTGGCTCTTCCAAACTATCCATGTTGGTGGGCCTCTGTACTCGGTGTTCCACTGAAAACTGATACTCCTGTTGCTCCATGAAACTCCTGTTGAATGGTAGCCCGGATTGTGCCCTATTTCAGGGTTCTGTGATTTATGTCAGTTAAATTTAGAGGTCACTGAGAACATGCAACATTGACATAACCCACATCAATCTTCCACTTACACAGGACAAATGCAACCGTTGATTTGAACCCGTTAACTTCAATGCAATCACCTGGCTAGAGAGCCCACTGAAATTGCAGCCCCTTATCGAAGTCTAATATCTCTGTATATTGTGCCACCTCCTTGTCAACTGATTTTAAACTTGCGTGCAGTGTATGGTGGCCATACAAATTAACTGATGTACTGATGATACATCTATAAATTTCTATCAGAAAACTGAGTGTACGAGAGGGTGTTCTTACAATTATAGATGATAAGGATGGAGAAGTAGTAACCAAGGATTTAAAACAGGTTATTATGTAACTGATTTAGTGAGACAATTAGGGACTATGGTTCAAGAATTGTAGAGGGTAAATTGGATAACAAGCATGTCCACACAGTTGGAAGTTATCAAACAAGAAAATTTAGAATTCAGTATGAAGATATCATGAAGGAACAAAGGAATTTAAAAAAGCATAAAGGGCCTGGTGTGGATAACATTGCTACAGATGTCTTAAAGATAGCAGAATGTGACATTCTACCTTATCTTGAAACATAATTTAAATTGAATCTAGATACTTGCTGCTTATCAGATGACTGTAAAATTGCAATAGTAGTATCAGCTGATTAGTTTGAAATCAGTGATAGGTAAATTAATGGAGAGATTGGTATGCAACCACATCAGATGTGTCTGAGTAATGTCAGTGGTTTTCAAGTTGATAACATGGCTTTAGTCAAGGATATTCATGCAAATCTCAGTAGTAGGATATATGTAAGATATTTTGGATGAAATGGACAGGGGATGTCAATTTGATACTGTAGCACTAGCTCTTTCAAAAGCCTTTGACAGAGTGAGCTATAAAATGGGGCTAAATAAGGTGAGAACTATTAGAGTTGAGAAGAATTCTTAAAAGGTATAAAGCAAAAAGTTAGGATAGGAAATAAGAGTATTAAAAGAAGTGGAAGGGAACATGGGAGTCCCAAGGAGTAGGGTATTAAGACCACTGCTTTTAGTTATTTTAATAAATTATTGTGTTGATGGTTTATTATCAGAAATTAGACTGTTTGCTGATGACATAATGGTATATAATAGAATCAAATCGGTAGAAGACTGTAACTGATGCAGGGTGATCTAGTCAGGATGGTCTAGCTGGGTGAGTCAACATGGGAGGAAGATAAATGCAAAGACGAATCAACTTATTAGGTACACAGATAAAAAGCTAAAGGTTGATTATGATAGAAAAGTGGGGAAGGAATTGCTTATTGAAGATTTTCATTATACATATCTCGGCATAATTGATAACAAAATTAACTGGGCAGGACACATTGAACAGGTAGTAAGAAATAGAGTTCAAAATCTTTCACCAGTTGGAAAGAGTGATGAGAGGATATACAAAAGAAGTAAGGGAAATGGGTAACAAAACTTTGGTCAGTCCATTGCTTGAATATGGTAATATACAAGGTGTATCAAAAAGAACCATCCACTTTTAAAAAATCATAACTATTATGTTATTTGAGATATGTGCATGAACAACATACTGTTGGAAAGAGCAAACTCTCGAGTTTTACATGGTTCCCGCTAGGTATCAGCAGTGTGCGCCCACTTCAGTTCTAATAAAAATGGCGTCGGGACAACAGAAAGCTTTTTGTGTTATACGTTTTGTGCATTGGTCAGTAACAACTGTTCAACGTGACTTTAGTACTATGTGTGGTGTGGATCCTCCTACAGCACAGAGCACTGGACGATTCTGAGAAACAGGTTGTTTGTGTAAAGGCAAATCGCCGGGCCGCCCCCGAGTGTCTTACGCAGATGTTGAACAAATCCACCATACATTCACAAGGAGTTCGCAGCAATCTTGGGGGGGGGGGGGTTATAAAAGACTCTGTTTATGTGCCTCCATTACCAAGAACAATGAATTAACTGAGACATCGCATAACAGCAGCTGTGGAAGCTGTCACTCAAGACATGCTCGCTGCAGTGTGGGAAGAATTTAAATACCGCATTGACATATGTCGTGCATCTTAAGGGGGGTATATTGAATATATATGAGAAGGTATGAAAAAATTTTTTTTTGAGTTTCCTGTTCATCAAAAAACAAAATTCATTCTATATGTTTATTAGTTTCAGAAATATAGACGTACCAAATCGGATGATTCTTTTTGATACTTCCTGTAATATGGGACCCACATTTGGGTATCAAATACAGGAGTTGGAAAGGGTGCAGAGAAGGGCTGCTAGAATTGTCTTTGGAAATTATTTCAGAAATAAAAGTGTCATGGGAGTGTACAAGGTATATATTGGCAATGAGGCATCGAAAGATGTTCGTAGAATAATTAAGACAGGTTTGTGGCAGGGTAAAAATGACCATGACTTCAAGCTGGCACTTGATTGGAGGCATAGGGGTGTGGGAAAATTTTATTTTGTAGGGAAGGGTGTCAGGGATTGGAATAAATTACCAGGCGAAAGGTAAAAGCAAAAACACTGAAAGAATTCAAAGTAGTAGAGGGCAAAAGTAGGTAGGAAGATGAAAGGAGAAAAATGGGTGTATGAAATTGCCACTCGAGCATGTACTCCATCGCAATTCTATTATACAGGGTCCGGCAATAAAACCTCCCACATTTCACGTAGCCGGCGTGCGGGTTGTAGTGAGGATACTGATGTGGAATGTGTTTTTTTAAAGAGGTGTACCTGCCATTTTCAGTGTGCGCCATGTCATGGCTTGGTGAGCATCGTGCGTTTGTTGTGGACGAATTTATTCGTAACAGTTGTTCTCAGATTTTCGGAGACGATTCGAACTTGGCCTACATGATCGTGTCCCGGATATAAAAACTATTCAGCTGTGGGTGTCAATCTTTAGAAAGACAGGTTCAGCACTAAAAAAATCCTACAGGCCGTTCTCGGACTGCAACAATGCCAGAAAATTTGGCACGTGTGAGTGTGTCTAAGCAACATTCACCAATCTTTGGGGACACTTAAAGCCTATAGTGTACAAACATCGTCCCACAACACTGCATGCACTCAAAGAGGCCATTACCCAAGAATTGGCAGCCATTCCAAGAGAAATGACGCGAAAATGTATAGAGAACTTTCTGGATAGACTTTGTCAATGTGTCAACAATGGAGGGCAGATATAATTTTTAAAACCAAATAATTAAAAATGGCAAAGTATGTATTTTTCATAAATAAAAGTAATTATTCTCTATCATATTTAGTTTTTATGTGACAACACATTAAAATGAGGGAGGTTTTATTGCCGGACCCTGTATTATTATTATTAGCTATCTTCACAGGGGTCCAATTAATTTTTGGTAGATAGAGTATTTTGTATCAGCCAAAAATTTGAACATAGTGTAACAGGACTACCGATTGAATAGGAGATGCTTTTAAAAAGTTATTTTGAGTTAGTACAAAAATTAGAAGAGATGAGCAATAAAAACCTGAACAAAATTCAAGGCGAAAATATGAAGAAATTAAACAAACAAGGAAGTTATTGTGTTCATAAAATCCAGAGAGAAATGTGGGAATTTTAATGAACTAGTTTATAATTTGGTAAATTTACTTGTAATCATTTCGTATATTTTTTATTATGATTTGAAATAGTGGTTTTGTCCAGCACAGTGGTTATGAGGTGAGGGAAAAACAGCATAGTCGGAAACAATATTTGACCAAGAAAAATATTATAAATATTTGTGAAAATGTTCACAAAAAGTCAGGAAATTGTGGGAATTTGCATGGGTGCCAAATAGCTGTTCTAGATTTTGTGAGTAAAGCTCTTGTCTGTGACCATTCATCCTGATGGATAACTGGTTTATGGTGAGACCAATGCAAAAACTTGGTGGAGGCAGCATGACCTAAGATGGTTTAGGTTTTCACCAGTCATGGTGTTTCAATAAATTGAAGTAGCTGATGCATTTTGCTTGCTTTGCAATGAGGGCTATTGTAGGGGAAGGATCTGTTGGTTGGTTTCAAAGTTACGGGAGAGGTATTTGTGCACAGCTGTATTTTTAAGATTGGATAGTCTTAGAAGCTGATGTGAGTTATTGTGAGAATTTTAATGGGGATCATTTCTAGAAATGATGGAAGCAAATCATAGCTATGATGAAGGATTTGGTTCTGCAAATTCAGGACAGGAGAGAACTGGGTGAGAAAGACAGGATTGTGGCTAATTTATGGGTTGTGCACAGTTATTGTTTTGATATGGTGAATGAACTATGTCACGGGATAACTATTTGGGGGTGTGCAATATAAAGGCCTGTATGAGGTGAGGGATTCAATTCTACAAAACCTTTTAAAAAAACCTTATAACCCCCTGATTTGGTCTTCAGGCAGATACTTCATCTACTACACCAAAATAGAAGCCATCCACTTCCCAAAACCACTAATCTTGTTTTTTGCACCCAGTTCTCCCCCAGCCTGCAATCCCAAAACCAAATTCTCTGTTATGACTGACTTTCTAAGAACTTATCTGCATGCACCCCATTATCTTTCCTACAGACCCTGCATCAGCTTCAGCAGACCATCCATCGCTACAAATATACTTATACACAAATACCAACTGCCAACACTTCAAACCACCCTATTACTTCTTCACCTGTAGCAGTTCCCCTTAAAACAAATGTACATCCAGCCACCACAACCTGTTGTAATCCTGCCATTGGTGAAACATGTCCTATCGTAGGTTATGTCACCTGCAGCATAACCTACATCACATACCATCTCATATGCCTCCATTGCCCAACTTCTTACATTGGCCTCCACACAAACCAGGATAAATAGTCAGAGACAAACAGTTTATCCCAAAAACTAGACTAGTAAGTTGCCAGTTCCCTAAACCTCAATAATTGTTACACTGTCAGAGTAATCAAATTATATATACAGGGGTTTGACAAAATAATATGAACACCTGACATTTTACATACTATTGATTTATTAATATGGTGTTCTGACACCTTTTGCTTGTAAAACAGTTGCAATCCTTCGCAGAATACCATAGGTTCGTAGAGTGTCTGAATATTTTCCAATGGAATATTGTTCCATTGTTGTACCAAAGCATCCGCCGATTGCTTCAATGATGTTGGAGGTGGAAATCTGCTCCCTATTCTGTACTCTAAAACTCCCCACAATGGCTCAATTATGTTGAGGTCTGGCGATTGTGCTGTCCAGGGAAGATGTTTGGTGGTATTCTGATACTGCTCGAACCAGGACAGAACCTTTTTGATTGTGTGTATGGGCACATTATCATTTTGGAAGATGGCAATGTTTGGCAGCAGTATGCTAGTCACAGTACGAACTTCATCATATAGGATGTCGAAATATTCATTCGCAGTCATCTTTTTTCTTTTCTTACTATTTCATTCCTCCCATCTGAAGGCTGGGAGGCGGGCTGCTGGAGGATCGCAGAGATCCTTTTCAGTCTACTACACTACGGGGAGGGAGGGGGGATGGAAGGTCGGCCGTGGCCTTGTAAGGAACCCTCCCAGCATTCGCTTAGAGTGTCTGAGGAAAACCACGGAAAACCTCAGACAGGATGGCTCATTCGCAGTCATCTGGCCAACGATGTGAATGAGATGACCAGCTGAATACCACGATATAGCCGCCCAAATCATAATAGAACCTCCCCCCACGATTGACTGTAGGACGCAGGAAGTCCGGGTCGTAGGCTTCTTTTGGGGTTCTCCGTACATAAATCCGGCCGTTAGTAGGAAAGAATGTAAACAATGATTCATTGGACCATACCAAATTCTTCTAATCATCAAGTGTCCAGTTTTTATGATCGTGGCACCACTTGTTTCGCAGCTTAGCGTTGGTTGCCGTTTTAAGGGGTTTTGCAATGCGGCCAATGCATGAATGTTAGCTTTGTGAAGCTCCCGCCGCACCATTTTTGTCGAAACAGTATTACTCAGCTATGTGTTCTGCTGTCACTTTTGCAGCGGTAATTTTGTGTTGTCTGCCCACAATCTTTTTTAATGTTCGTCGGTCTGTGTCGGTTAAGTTTGGTTTTCGTCCACTATTCCTCCTAGTCTACGATGTTTTACCATGTTTTGTGTATGCTGTCATTACCGATGATACGTCGCTCGTGAGACGTTAAACACTTCAGCTGTTTTCGTCCCAGACACTTTTGCTAACCGAGCTCAACGATTTGCCCTTTTTCGAATTCTGAGAGATCACTCATTTCACCGATCGCTTGTTATAACTGTCGCACAACAAAGCGTATAATACACTGAGACACAACCTACAAGACCTGCCACGTCAACTATTTCGCAAATGCGCATCGCAGTATTCACACGGAAGTAGTGGTGCCAACATGCAACAACCTGTACTCTATCGCATGGTGTTCATATTATTTTGTCCAACCTCTGTATGATGGAGTGATTAGCAAATATAAATGGAGAAATCGCCGCTTACCACTTTTGACAAAGCACAAGTCATTCTTCAACAATATAACATGCAATGAACAGGTGAAACTATCCTACCATAACCAAGCAATCGTCTGACCAAGGTTTTGTTTTCAATTCCCTCATTTCTCTGGTACATCGCTACATTATCCTCTCCATTAAATGCCGGATTTTGAAACCTCTCCCATCATCTGCCCAACTGTGTTTATTATTAAATGCTATACCAAGATATGCAAGTCTTCAACAAGCAATCGCTTCTTCACCTGATACCCATTCAAAAAACTTAATCGATTTCACAAAAGCGCTCGAATCCTTTTTAAAAATTTTGCGCATTTTAGCTTTACGGGTCGAAACAACTGTGGACGAACTTTCTACAGTTCAGAATGGCGTCACACCGCAAACATCTATCGATCGTACCGTGATGTACAAATTAGTACTATTTACGGCACGTGAGTCTCAATTTCACTGGTTATTCTATCCCTTATATACTACTTTCCTACTCACGAATAACGTTAATGTTATAGTGTTCGTAATTCATTATCCTAACTGTAACTTTTAGTTATTTAATATATATAAAGGAGCAGGGGCGCCGACTCTGTGGGTGCTCGGGGGCTCCAGCACCCACGAGAGGTATACAGTGGGTGCGGAGCACCCATGAGCATAGACATCAAAACTAATCAGTATCCAACTTCGAGCGGAACCAATGTCTCAAGAGATCGCGCATGTGCGATGAGAGCGTGTGCTACTTACTGCGCGTCAAAGGATAACATGAACACTACGTTATGTCATATGTAACACCATCTAGTGTGTGGTAAGTAAATGTTGGTTGGATTTGTGAAGAGTAAGCACAGAAGCAAGCGAAACAACTCGCCCTACGCGCAAGTACAAGCATGTACTTCGAGATTGCGCCACGCATATTGTTATCGTGTCTATTTCGGGAAATTGTTATGGATAAATTTTTCGTTCGAAATCGTAAGGTACCCAAACCTGAAGTACTTGTAGCTCAGCTTAATGCAGCTTAGCAAATCCAACCAGAAAACGTTATTTCACTGAATTAATTTGAAGAGAAGAAAAGGTGCAGTTTTAAAAATGAATGTCAGATGATAATGCAGATATAGGGGAACTGTTTTCAAATGTGTAAAGAAACCATGTCTAATGGCGTTTCTGCGCCGAAAAAATCATCAAGAGATTATTAGTCCATCAACGCATTCACTCAAAGTGGTTCTTCATCATGGAACAAAGCTTTAGAAAGGTATGAAAAGTTTGACGTTCACTGTTTTTGTTTATCGAATAAAGCCAATTTAAAACGTGGCGTCAAGATATATTGCATGTTATCTAAAAGTAAACTTCAAGATATAAAAACAGCTAGACCCACCCTCTTAAAAATGATTTCAACTGTTCGTTTTTAAATGACCGAAGTTCTAGCCATAAGGTGCCACAAAGACGACCATTCAAATTACATTCGATTGTTGAAGCTGCGATCACAGGATATTCCCGACTTAATTTGCTGGCTTCAGCGTGAGGTATATAGGCCGTTGTCACACGATATCACTAAAGAGCTATATGCAATTTTGAGTAACGAAGTACTACATAAAAAAAAAAAATCAAAGCAGAACAAATTCCGGTCTGTTACTCAATTATGGTTGATGAAACTAGGGCATTTCCAATAATGAACAAATCACTTTCTGCTTTCGTTGCGTAGAAAGCTTAATATAGTTATAGATGAAACTTTTAACGGTCTCTATAAAATGGTATCAACAACATCCGAGAATTTGTATAAAATTTTCAGTGACGTGCTAAAAGGTTAGACATATTATGGAGACGTTTGGTTGTGCGTACAGATGGCGCTGCTTCTGTTAGCTGAGCGCATATGGGCCTTGTATTGCATCCAGGGGCGTAGCTACTATGGGGCTAGGCGGTGCAGTGCACCGGGGCCCTCACGCTCAGGGGGCCCCCAAGCATACCTCAAGGGGCCCCAAAGCGCACCTCTAGGGGCCCTCAAGCGCAGTTTAGAGGGCCCCACGAGCCTTCACGGCAAACTGGCGACCTTTTTTTTTTTTTTTTTTTTTTTTTTTTTTTTTTTTTTAGCTCTACCGTCGTCTAAGGGGCCCCTGAGAGTACAAGAGCCCCTCACTAAGGGCCCTCCCTGTGCTCAGGGGGGCCCCTAAAGAATAATTCAAGGGCCCTCATCCTCAGTTCAGGGGGCCCCTACCAGCACACAAAGCAAAAAAAGGTCGCCCGTCTGGCCTGAGGGCCCAAAATAAATTTTTTGCACAAGGGCCCTTGTTGACCTAGCTACGCCACTGATTGCATCTTAGTAATCGAAGCAAGGGCACATCATGTGCATTGCATCACTCATTCTTTAAATCTGGTTGCTCGATAATGAAACAAGTACCTGCAACAAAAGATTTTTCAGTATTAATGCAAGAGTTTATTGTCTTATGTGGTTCGCAGAAATGCCAATCTTGTTTTGAATCACCACAAGCAGCTGGTGATGCTCAAAACCTTTATCTGCGATCGTTTTATACTAAAATGTCGCTTATCTTCCTTGAAAACTATTCTAAACAATTACAGTGCACTGCTATGTTTTTTAAACGACACAAGAAATCAGAAAGATGATGCCGGCGCGAAAGCAAAACTGTTTTCAAAAAGTCTTCAATGTTTTGAATCTCTTTTTACTATCAGACTCCTGATATAAATTCTGGATCGTTGCTATATGTAACTTTAGAGAAGATTTCGCGCTTTACTTAAAAAAGCTTTGACACATTTGAGTAACATGGAACAATTTCTCAGTGGCAAAATTATACAAGCAGCAGTTATGTGGAAGAGATGACTTTGACGTGGATCGTTTGGTTCTTCACCGTAATTTGCTTTTACAACAAATGTCAGACTGAATAATGTGGAAGACATTGTTTCTTTTATAATTTGTCATTGCGGATATATACTAAAGATTTGATACCTGAAGTCATAAAATTGTTAACAAAAAGTTTTAACCATTCCATTATCGACACCTACCGCCGAACACAAAAATTTTCAGCATTACGGAGAATAAAAACTTATTTAAGGAGTAAGCTACTATAGTCAGAGAGGTGGTAAACATTTTTAGGTAGGTATTTGGGGCACCGTGAAAATTTGTTTAGAACTTCTTTTGTAATGTCTCAGAACAAAATCGAAGACCTGACTAATGGGAATGGGGGTATAACCGAATTATTAACTTTTCAAAATTTTCTTTCTTTCAAAATTGTGTTTCATAAATATCGAAAAAACATAATTGAGGTATGCTGAGGTTGGCACAGAATAATATTTACACCTAGGATTTTTTTTTTTTTTTTTTTTTTTTTTTTTTTTTTTTTTTTTTTTTTTTTTTGAAAGACTATTTTGGTGGGACTTTTTAGCTGCTAGCTGATCGGGAATGTTATACCTGTGCGCAAATAAGCGGCGGGCCGCCGATATACTGCTCACACGCTTTCTGTGAAGCTCATTTACTCTGCAATTTCGTATAGTTAAATGTAATACATTGCATAAGGCGAGTATTATTAGGGTTAGGGTCCTAAGGTTTGATCCTCCCTTCGGAATATGTTTAATTTGTTTTCTTTTGTCGTTTTCTTTGCATACTAGTTGCTGTTGGTTGCATCGCATAATCATTCTTCCCAAAAATCCACCAAAACATCAATTTAATTTTAATTTTATTTTTATCTGAAGGCTTCACAACTTTTTGGATATTAAGCGAATTACAGCCATTTGATACTACCAAAGAAGATTTCAAAAAGAAAATTAGACGTTACTTACACACCGAAAAACAGGTTTTCTTTTTTAATTACTTGCACATTCAAAATAAATACCGCCTAAATAGACGCATTTATGTCAGGAAGCATGGGCGCCGGGAGGGGGGTGCAAGGGGGTGCACTTGCACCCCCCTGACATCTCGGGTCGCCCGTAAATTTTGGCCGATAGGGGGTGGGGAGCACCAATTACGGCCCTGGTGCACCCCCCTGCATCCCGGGTGCAACCCCCTACATCCCCGCATCCCGGGTCGCCGTGTGGGCAATAGTAGAGCTAAAAAAAAAAAAGGTCGCCCGGAAATTTTTGGGCGGGTCGATAGGGGGGGGGGCACCAACGCAGCCCTAGTGCACCCCCCTAGAAGCAATCCTGCCGGCGCCCATGTCAGGAAGGTAACTTGCAGTTGGATCGTCATATAAAAATTCCAACGAAAAGGACACAAAGCGTTCCGAAACTGTTGCAAGATTAGCGTGAAATTTCTACAAGTAATCTCACTTCTAAAATAAATTCCATTATTTACTGCCGTGCACTTGTATTTTTGCATTATAATCCATCTCTGGTAAGTTTAAAAATTAAGTTTTCTTGTATGGTAGCAATTTATTTTAAACGCTTGCATGACTCTTAGCAACCATTACGAATTCTTCGAATAAAAACATCGTTCTGTAGTGCAAAAACAGCAAACAAAAACGGAAAAAAATGCACGAAAAAAATATTATCCCAACCACGGTTCGAACGTTCTGAATTTCATTACCACTCTTCAATGAAGCAGCTACCTGGATACCACTTCTTAGTTGCTTCTCTTTATGTTAATAGTAAAAACTTAAACATCGCAGTTTCTCCATGTGAGATGAATTGAGACGAGGTAGGTAAATGAATAAACAAACAATTTATATTCAAAGTAGATAAACCATATTACTCGGAACAAAGTTTTATATTCCGCGATTTCGCACCTAACAATAGAAAAAATAGTTTGAACAATGGGCTTCCTGTGATCCACCGATAAAGTGCTCCAGTCGGCCGCGCCATTCGACTGAGCTTGGTCGATGATTGCGCTGTTTCTGCGTGCTAGTAGTGATTTGTGTGTTGCTATTGCTTTTGGCGAGTATGAAGGTAAGCTTACGCATGATTTTTCCGTAATACCTACATTTTTAAACTTAATCATTAGCATCATTAATTTAAAAAATGCTGAGTAAATTTCATGTTGAGTTTTAGTTCAATATACCATATTATAGCCATATCTTACTATATTTATTTGGAAGGGCTACTTATTAGCTACAAGAAATACCTTCATTTGTTTGCGCATGTTTGCAACACCCATATAACTTTTCTTTATTTTCAGTATGACTGCACAAATTTCACCTACAGAATTTTTCGACGTATGGTTTGCTAACGCAAAACAATCAATCTCTAACTTTCAATTTATATATAAATGATTCTCAAATTGAAGCTTTTACATTTTTAAGCTCAGCAGAATAAAAGTCGGTTTTTTTTTCTTCTATATTTTTTTAAACTGCTTTACGTCTCTCAACAGCGAGGTCTTTAGAGACGGGAAGGGATGGGGGGCCAAGGATGGGGGCAAGGAATGTGAAGGAATTCGGCCATTGCCTTTTGAAGGAAGCATCCCGGCATTTGCCTGGAGTGATTTGGGAAACCACGGAAAAGCCAAATCTGGATGCCCGGACGGGGATTCGAACCGCCGTCCTCCCGAATGCGAGGCCAGAACGCTAACCGTTACACCGCCACTCTCGGTTTTCTATAGCTAGCTCCACAAATAAGGCATCTATTTTTATATTTCCCGCTGTAGGCTTTTACAAATTGTTCTCGATTTTGTGTTCAAAAAGAAATTTCATTAATAACAAGAAATGACCAGCAACAAACAATAAAAAATAGTTGAAAACTTGGACGCTCTATTCGCAACCGCAGCTTTTACATACGTGTGACGTCACTCAAGCGTTCACCAATCCTAGAGTGTTTTCTGTCATGTGTTCAGAAGTTGTTTTTTTTTTTTTTTTTTTTTTTTTTTTTTTTTTTTTTTTACCAAAAATAATCCATTTTTCTTTTCAAAGTTCAAAAAATTGGCTTCCTGAAGCATTAATCTATGAGAACGACTACAATTTATAATATATTTTTAATACTGTCAAATAGAATATTGTTTAGATTAAGTAGGTATTAACAAATATCTCCTGCTAGGAAAAATTATGTAACACACTGTTAATAATAATATAATGGTTTGGGTTTTATATTATTATGATAAGTAACCGTTCTTTATTCTTCAATCTAGCATCTTTTACCGGTCTTTTCTTCCTTCTCCTCTGCATGTCTATTTCATTACCAACTGTACCCGAGACTTCAATCACGATGCCGATCTTTGCGGATGCAAATCAAATGCAATAATAAAATTATGAATTTCAGTAGGAGTATAAAAATAATTAATTATCTTTCCTCTATTGCTATAAACTTGAAACTCTGTAAGTTTATTACTCAGACACGTCAAAAACGCTGAATCATTTTTGGTGAGAATAAGTACGTTTTTTGTTCTGGAATAGAATTTAGAAAATGAAAAATACTGTATTTCTGTCCTACTTTGCCTCTCTGTTCGCTTATAACTGGATTTTCACAATTATGTAAGACTAGCTGGTGACCGCGACTTCGTTCATGTTTGTCAAGAATTCTGAAGATTTTTTTTTCTTTTGCATGGAACATTAAACATTTTCAGGATAAAAAGCAGTCTATATTACTACCTGCCAAATCAGTAACCCTCCAATGAAAGTCCCGTCAACATTGATACACAAGCGTCGCTATTTTTTTAATGAGTCATCAAATTCAAATGAGTATGAGCACCCATAAGGTTTTCTGAAAGCCGGCGCCCCTGTAAAGGAGCAAATTGTTCTGAATGAAATAGAAAACGCCGATTCAAACATTGTTGGTGCCACAAAATACGAAGTGGTCGCCATGATCGGTCGATATGGCCCAATTAGTGACTGAGTTAGTCAAATAATTCATTCAACGAACTTTGTACATGACTGAATTATGAACTAGAAGGTTTTATTATGTATTTTAAAAGGTTAGTTAAATATTTACTTTATTTATTAACAAAAATTAAAAACAAATCGAAATTTAAAATGTTACAGTCAAATTCACTCGGGCTTCGAGCTGCGTCAGAAATTCACACTCATGAGTCGTGTTTCGAGAATCATTAGTTATCTGTTTTCATCATCAACCGAACTGCCAAGAATCGATGGTGGCAGATCAAATAGCAGTAGTGACCCTTTCCCCCTCCCCTTTCAACATAGCAAAATTGCTCACTGCTCATTAATGATCGTCAGCTATCGATCTTAACTGATGACGTTATTATTGTTCTTGATACAATGTCATCGTACGGCTATCTGAAGTCGAATACTTTAATGCCGCATTTACACTCGCCTCGCGTCTCGTCTCGCGCCTCGTGCACGAGCGCCGACACGAACTGCCGTTTACACTCTCGCAAGAATTCATTCATGGATGACTAGTGGGCGTTCCAGCTGTCGTGGTGGGCTGTGGGGGTCCACAGTGAAACGTTTCCGTTACTTTTTAAAAAAATTAATTGACTTTTTAAGGTTTTTTAATTAGATTTAATGATTTATTTATAAACGTTTCTCGGAAACAAACCGAGTAATATTATTATTGATGCACAATATTACTCGGTTTGTTTCCCGAGAAACGTTTATAAATAAACAACGCCGAGAAAAATTGCATTCATTTATAGATTTATTTATGTTGATTTGCACCTTATAGGAGCTAATAAAACTCTTATAGGTTACCAAAATGTTCTGTATGTCATTATTTATTGAAAACTTTTAACTACTGCGTTACAATCTATTAAGAAGAAAATTTCAATAGTTTCCTGAATTATTATCTATAAACGATAATAACTCCAGAGGATATTGACAGATTCAGTACCCACCTCAACTAACTTTAGACATGGAAAAACGATTTGTAGATATTTTGAAATTCGATGTGTATGACTGGATGAAAAATCCTTCTACCGCAAAAATTGAAGAAGCTGTTAGAACTTGACAGGAAGAAGGTTTAGAAATCGTATAAGACGAAGAAAGTAAACATAAATTCGATAGTGATGGATATGAAAATCTGTGGGAAAATAATAATAATAATAAAAAACAACTGTCATATCAAAATGTATGACAACTGAAATTCAGTTTAATGAAACCTTTTCCTTCATGTCTCATGTAATCAGGCATTTGTGCTGTTAATCATATTATAGCCACATTGCAATTAAATTAAATTAAAGAAAGAAACCGAAAGAGAAGACCTTCGTTTGTTCCTTGCAAAATTGACCAAGATATCCAGTTTTTATTTTATCAGCATCTGCCTTAAGAATCTCATTAATAAATCAAATAATAAAATCTAATTTCACCTAACTTCGTTCTTTTATATACGCAAAGTATAAGTAAAAAGACAGATTTAACTACAGTGAGTAGTTTTATAAAGACTTATTGTGCCAAACGTAGCGAAAGTCAGACAAAGTATTTGGCAATTTATTATTATGGGCTTTAACTCGCTGTACGTCTGTTTCGTAAAAAGGTTGACTACCTCTGCTGTAAACAATGTGCTCGCGCCTTTGACTCGCGTCAAGAAACCGCCACTGAGGCGAGCGGCACTCGCGAGCTTAGACGAGGCGAGGCGAGACTACGCGAGTGCACCGTTTATACTCTCGCGTTCGCGGTGTCTCGCCTCGCCTCGTCTAAGCTCGCGCGAGAGTGTAAACGCGGCATAAAGGAAAATTCATAAACTCTATCGTTGTGGATGCGGTACAATTTTTTTTTATCTGCTTAACGTCTCTCTAACAGCGAAGTCTTTAGAGACGGGAAAGGATGGGGGGCAAGGAATGGGAAGGAATTCGGTCATGGCCTTTTGAAGGAAGCATCCCGGCATTTGCCTGGAGTGATTTGGGAAACCATGGAAAACCCAAATCTGGATACCCGGACGGGGATTCGAACCGCCGTCCTCCCGAATGCGAGGCCAGAACGCTAGCCGTTACACCACCACGCTCGGTGCGGTACAATTAGCGCCCCTTGCAGAGATTACAAATTGTCTGTAATTACCAGATATTCTTTCTAAGTGAAGTTATTGTAGACGATCAAATATGTCCCTCCCTCCTGTGAATCTCTCCATGACGTCACACCTTCTAACAATCATTCACCAATAAGGATTACACCGTTGCCTGGAGACGACAGAGGAGTGCATGCGAAGTCCATAATGCACCCGTGGTGGTGGACACCTCAGCCGCCGACGCTGTTTCAGCGCTTTGCCAGTTGGATACCACTGCTGGCGCTAGGTGCGGTGGTGGGCATTGCGGCAGCACTGATTCGGTGGCTGAACAAGAATTCGGGCAAACAAAATCTTAGAGCGGTGAGCAGCATAGTCACAGTATTTCAGTAGCAGTAGTGATAGTCTTTGGAGGTAATTGTTTCTGGCTTGTCTATCAAGTTATTCTACAAGTCTTCCTGACTGTACTACAAGTCTTGCTTTCTATTAGACGAGTAAATACAAAGCATAGGCTATTAACGGAAGTTAAAAAGCTGGAATTCGGGAAAGAGCCATATAACGTGTAAAAAGTAGCCAAAAACGCTTATGAGCCTAGACCGAGCCACGTAGTTTTTGGCCGCTCCCTGGAAAATGAATAAAATTGTTTAACATGCCAAGAGTATTAACCATTTCCCATACCATGGGAGCAAACTTAAAATCTTTGTCTGAAAAATTATCAGCTTTGAACACAGATTACTCTTTTCCCTGTTCTGTGTTGTGATGATAAAATGTTATAAGTATTTCATTTTTGTTTGCAGAGAGTTATTAAAACAAACTTCATTATCTTGTGCATTTCGCCTATGATCGAGGGCGAGAACTTCCATAGAATCTTCTAATTACACTATCTTGTATGTCAACGTTTATGAAATTAAGTAGAGAATAGTAGATAAATCTTCCACTGTCTGCCACCCCACCCCTAAAAAAGTAGACTCAGTATTAAAGGTTTAACTGGAATGACTAAATATTAAACCGAGCTTAGAAGGTGAGCTGCTAATGTTCGGACCTGGAATTTTGGAGAACAAGGGCTTAATCCACGGTCCAGTCATACAGATTTTAGTGTTCTGTAGCTCCAGACATCATTACAGGCTAATGCTGAGATGGTTCCACCACACAGTTCGTGAAAAAACTCCTTCCTGTTTCTTGTCGACAATCCTATTCTGGCACTTAATACCCAGACGTCGATGATCCATAAGCCTCTAATAAATAAAAAAAAAATAAAAAAATAAAAAAATAAAAAAAAGTGGGGCCTTGTTTGCAAATATTACGTTGTTGTTGCATGTCGGATGGCTTTTAGAAATGAATGTAGCGTTTAGGCAGAGATTTTTTTTTTTTTTTACTGTTTACATAATTCCTGTGCACAGAGAAATAGGCTTACTTATTTTAGGTTGGAGATGATCTAGACTAAACGATGGTTGCTGTGTTTTGTATGAGAATGAAACAAGGGATGGGGTTGGCGTCAATGGCGGATCTAGGATTTTTCCGAACCGGGGCAAAAACTTCACGCTGGCGATCCCCCCCCCCCCCCCCCTTACAGAAAACACCACACTCAGTTGGGTACTATTCAACTAACGAGATAAAAAAACAACAGACATAATAGGAAATGAGTTCTTTTATTACTTGCATTATATATAATACACACAATCAGAATACGTAACGCACGAGCCAGACTGTACTCACAATTGAATCGTTTATTTCAGAAACCCGTCAACTGACATTTTTGTCAAAATTGAGATAAATACATATTATGGCTCATGATGTGTAAACCATGGAGGAAGGAATACATGGAGACGACGCAAGGGACCTTCTCCACATACTGGAGTGAAACCGGGTGGAGACAAGTGGGGAGGGGAGGCCGCCATATTGCTTGACCAGAGAAACGGAAATATGCACAAAAACCTCAAGGGAATCATAAGACAACCTTGGCACCGCAATTTGATGATGGATTATTATGTAACTCGACGAGACACATCAAAAATGAAGAATAAAATTTTTTGATATCGTGCTTCGTTCTCTAGATATACTGTCTCAAAAGAGTGGAGTTTCTGGTTGAAATTCAGAAGAAACGTGTCCCCAAAGTCAAATTTGGTGATAGATTCTTATGTAACACGACGATACAAATCGAAAATAAAGAATAAAATTTTTCGATATCTCGCTTAGTTCGCGAGATATACTGTCTCAAAAGTGAGGTTGTTAGGTTATGAGGGGATTCATCGATAACCGTAGCGCCGCAATTTGATGACGAATTCTTATGTAACTCGATGAGGGAAACTGAAAGTAAAGAATAAAATTTTTTGGTATCTCGCTTAGTTCTCGAGGTATTGTACCTTAAAATTGACGTGGTAAGGTTGAAATGCGGCCTGGACCAGAAAAAAACTATCGCCATATCCATATTTGATGACGAATTCTGACGTAACTTAATGAGCAGGTAATTCTTTTTAACTTGAATAACAAACTGTTTATTTCTACAGTACTTACATTTTAGTTGATGTTCAAATAGGTTATATTTTCACATTCTATTTCAGTAATTGACAAGGAAGATTTCAAAATCTAGAAATATACTTGTAGACATATTTACAAACAGAAACAAGTCATATCTGAAATTTTTAAAAAAAAGCATAAGTCAATGTTTAGAGCATTAAAAAAAATTAATACTTCATAAAACCTCATAGTTTCTGAGCTTACTTAGAAGATATTGTACTGGTAGTGGCCTATATAATTTTGCTAGAAAAATCAGTACATTCAAAAATCAGAAGCTAACAGCTAATAATAAATAAATTGTTTGTTCTCTTCAGATATACACCGGATTTCAACCTGCCAACATTTCCATTAATATTGCCGCTACAAAACCAAACTATGTAGACACATCACATCTAAACACAAGAAATGCATCGCGAACTACATTTCCGTCAACAAAGTTTATTTCATCACGTTTAATAGTTCGCACAGCACAAATTATCACGATTAATTTCATCGTGCAATTTCAGTGCCAACTTAAACGTGAGTAATGCATGCAGAATACCATATTCACTGTGTCGCGATGTAAACATGACCCGTTTAAATTAAATTTCCAACATTTGTCTACAATAAGGCTAGCTTTTCAGGTGCAAAATAGTAACATATGCTAATTGTCTACACTACACAAACAAAAATTTGAGAATAATATGATCCTATTGAGAGCAATGAATAAATTTATAGCGAATGGCACTAATGTTGCGGTTGCCTGTCAGTTACTTCAAGAACGATAATTACAATGTGACTTACTTATGAAACGCTATTCCAGGTTTTTTGCTATCTCGTCTGTTTGTGCAACCATATGCATCACAACTTGGCATTATAGAAAACTTTAGAATATTAGAAAATGAAATATTCTCAGCAGCTGACACTGTGCAAACAGCCCAATGTTTTGGTACTCCTACGATGTCCGCCGCGCAGGCACAGTTTTTCACGAGGTTTCACGGATTTCGCGTTATCTCGTCTCCATATATTCCTTCCTCCATTGTGTAAACACACATGTTTGAGCAGAAAACCCTCAATGGCCAAGCCTCTGTATGGGTTTTTTCAAACATCGAATATTGAATTTAGTGCAGAAACCCGCTAACCGGCATCAGATGGCGGGTTTCTCCACTAAATTTCGTGTTCGTCTTGTGGCACTCCTGCTTGTTATTATGTTCCACCACCTGTTTTAACCAATCGTTCTACTACTTCAAGAGGCAGTTGTTGTCAAGTGTTCAAGTGTTAAATTATTTAACATTTTGTGTGGTTTCACGTTGTTTTTGTGACAGTTTCCTGTAAGAAATGAATAGTGTAAGTTCTGATGATAAATCTCAACCAAAAAAGAAACGAGGCATTTCTAATGAAGATAAATACAAACGTAGTGTAGCGCTATGGTTTGACATCATGCAAAACCTCCCGCTTCCAAATATTCCAGTTCAGGAAGTCTTCTACATGTGTCAGCTCTGGCTTAATGTATTTTGTGTTCACGATATGAAGACAAATAAAGCAAGTATGTACATTTACCATGAAGGTCAATCCAACATATCTCCGGACAAGGTGTGCTCAATGTTATCACATTATTTGAAAACTGAAGTTCCTGTTGGAGTTAAACGTATTGTTGTCTTCAGTGATGGCCCATCAGGCCAAAATAAAAATCATTGTGTTGTTCGGTTTCTGATGAACCTTTGTGATATAGATGAATATTCGAGACGGTGACTCACTATTTCCCAGTCAGGGGACATTCATTTCTACCCTGCGACCGTGATTTTGGTTGTGTAAAACGTTTTGTGTGACAAGTGGACAGAATGTACACTCCAGAGCAGTATGCTGAGATGATTATTAGAGCCAGTAAAGCAGGGCGTTTTTCCGTCTACCAAGTAACCAGTGACATGATCTTTAGTTTCAATATGTGGTGGTCCCAGTTTTATATATATATATATATATATATATATATATATATATATATATATATATATATAAAAAGTGAGCTCAGATGAAACAAATAGAAGGGGTGTTCCCAAGGAAGAAAAAATTCATTTTAAACTCTCAACCTATAAAGAATTTAAGTACAGCAAATCTGCACCAGGAAAATTTGCGGCCATAACTTTATCAACGGATTCATATTTCCAACTTTTACCTTGAAAAAGTATGTTGCTGCTCCTGAACTGCCAACAGTGCAAGCATACCTGACTGGAAGAGTACAAATCAACGTAAAGAAGATCAACGACCTGAGGAAACTTAGCAAATACACTAAAGGATATGAAGCTTACATCCTCCAGTGGCCAACTACAGCAGCGGAGTGCAACGTTGATAGGCAGTACTAAGATGAGTAGTCCCATAGAGAGAAAGGAAAAATGAATAATGTTGTAACTGAATCCGTTTAAATTCTTTATATGCACAGAAGTAATTATGGAGTTTTTGTTGCTTTTAATAAATATTTTAAGTTTATACTATTATGTTTTTGTTTTTAAACATCCTCCTGCTATTTAAAAAATTAAAAGTTAGCTTCAAAATAACAGTTTTTAATAATGTGAGGTAGTTTATTGCAGAAACCCGTCAACTGAATTTTTTTTTAAAAATTTTTTTGATGAAAGTAAACGAAATAAAATTGAAATACAAGCAACATTTGTTTTGAGAAGACGTTAAGTATTCATCTAATTTTTTCAAGCCAAAAAGCTCTATTCAAATAAAAGATATTAAGTTTTTTCTGTTTTACCGAAAATTTAAAAAAGTGCACTTAGCGGGTTTCTGAAATAAACGATTCAATTGCAGTCCTTAGGCCCTAGCAAAATTTGCACTAAATGTTCCTACAATTTCCCTCGCCGAGCTTTCATTTCCGCTAAAGAGTCTATAACTTCATCAAAATTCGTCTCATAAGCTGTTCTATTT
Source organism: Vandiemenella viatica (assembly GCA_031002005.1). Taxonomy (NCBI): domain Eukaryota; kingdom Metazoa; phylum Arthropoda; class Insecta; order Orthoptera; family Morabidae; genus Vandiemenella; species Vandiemenella viatica. The sequence continues at coordinate 383,786,804 of CM061920.1, read as the reverse complement.
TCGATTGATAATATCGCGAGGCTAGAAAGACGTTCCTGGCTCATTGTTGATCGCAGGTAGGTTTTTATGAGTTTTAGTTTACTAAAACTCCGCTCGCACCTTGCGGATGTCGTTGGTAACGTGCAGTATATTCTCAGAGCTATACAAATATTAGGAAAGGCTTCCTGCAAGTCATTTTTACAAATGTGTTGCAACAATTGGAATGGACTAGTTGTTTCATCGATTCCAATTACAAATGGAGCTTGTTGTTTAAACACGGCAAGTTCTTGGCAGAAATCAATTGCGTTTAAGTCCTTGGAGTATCTGCTTGCTAGAACGGCTCCATTTTTTTGGAGATCTTCTGTGGACATATTTACTAACGTGTGGCCACCAAGGAAGGCAAAGTTTTCATTTAGTTTTATTGCACTTTCTAGCCTTATTCCTATTTCTGTTAAAATTCTGTCAAATACAACTTTTATATCTTTGGAAAACAGCTGTGTGGGGTCTAATGCTCTTGATTCGTCCTCGCAGATTTCGTCGTGTTGCCTCTTTCGTTTGGAAATTCGTTTACTTTCGAGTTTCGGAACGATTCTCAATTTTTGTGCTACAGGTGTAGCTTCTTTGATCCAATACTCTATCGGCTTTAGTCTCATTTCTTGCAATATCTTCATAAGCCCTTTCATTAGTGACACAGAACGCGAAAGGATTATGTCCTCCTTTTGTATTTCCACGTTTACTCTATTAATTTCTCGAAGAAGGTTAGCCCAAATTGTTAATTTGAGGATAAATTTAAAATTCAATACATCATGTAAGAGAGTAGCGGATTCATACTTAGATTCTGCAGCTAGAGAAGATTTTTCAATTTCCTCCAGTGCTTTGACAACTTCAGGTAAATTATTCAAAAGGGCTGTAACAGCAAGGTGTTTGGCCGACCATCTTGTCTGGCTACTACCTTTTAAGTTGGTTTTTGTACACTTTTTCATTATTTCCCACCGTGTAGTGGATCCAACGAAGAAGCAATAAAGTTTTTGTACAAGTCCAAATAGACTAACTGTTTTAGAACATGATGACGCTGCATACATACCTACAAAATTCAAAGAATGTGCTAGACATGGTACAAAATCTGCCAACTCATTTATTTCCATAACCCTGGCTTGGACTCCTTTGTATATGCCAGCCATATTTGATCCATTGTCGTAGGATTGTCCTCGACATTTTTGCACATCCAAACCATCCAGTTCCAGTTTTTCTAGAATTCGCTGTGTGATATGCTCTCCAGTCTTTCCTCCAATCTCTATTAAATCAATAAAGCTCTCCTTTATTTCACATTCGGTTCCTGTTATTTTTACATATCGAATCACCTGGCTCATTTGTTCTATGTGTGATACATCTGGAGTACAGTCGAACATGATGGTGAAATAGTTGCTTTCCTTGATGTCGTTCAGAATGCTATTACGAACTGCTTTAGCCAGTATATCAATAATTTCATTTTGTATCGTTTTAGACAAGTAAGATACTTGTCCTTTCTTTAGATGGTCTAATTGGTATTTGAGAGTAGGATTATGTTTGGCGAGCAAAGTTATTAAATTAAGAAAGTTTCCTTGACTTGGCTGAGGAAAATCAGTAGTGAGGTCACTCGGGGTTTCTCTGGAACCTCGAAAAGAAAGACATTTTGTGGCAAGATACATTACAGCGTCTATTATTACATGTAGAATCTGTCTCCATTTTTCTTTCTCTGAGTGACTTAGTCGCTCAATATCGCGATCGATGCCCTGACTCGATTTCATTTGCCGCAATCGGGTTTTCCAAGTTATAAAACATTATTTGTGCATTTGTGATGCTTCGTGATCAGCTAATCTCTCTGTTGCCTTTTTCCAATTAATGAGACCAACAGTACGCAAGGCTGATTTAGAAGAAATGGAAAATAACTTGCAGGCAGTACAGAAAATTGCATTTTTCGTCTTAGAATAAGCAAGCCAGGTTCTTTTAACATTTTCGTTATTTTCCATTCTTCTGAACCACAATGAAGATGTCAAATGCCTACCATCCCGCTCAGTGGACATAAACTCTATGTTATTTGGATGTTTTTCATTTATTAAGACAGCCTGGATGATGAAGAATGACCTTCGTTGGTTTGTCATTTTTTCTGGATCTGGCCAAGTACCTGGGTCCATAATATCTACGCCTTCTTGTTGGTTACCCGACTGTAACAACTCACTAGTTGCTGGCTTAACGTCATCTTGGCGCTGGCATATAACCGACGAAAGTGACTGTTTACAATCATCTTAGTCTTGGAAGTCAGACGGTTCAGCGATGGTAGGTGAATTATCATGGATGTCGAGATTACAAGACGTACTTGTACTACCTGAAGTCGTAGCGTTGGCAGCGTCAGAGGGGACCGATGATACGCCTGCTCCGTGAAGCCATCTCCTCATCTTAGCAGCACATTGATTTCCTTGTTCAGTTTTATCTTTAGCTCTTTTCCTGTATTCCGCCCCAGACGGTTTTTTACGTGTTGAGCTCATCGATTCCACCTAATAAATACATACATTTTAACTCCAACATGTAACCAGGTAAATATTTATGTAGCAAACATGGATGACTGCACCGTCAGCGGAACTTCGCCGTGACAGTCCATATCACCGAGTTCAAAAAAAGAAAAATCCTTTCTAAATAAGGTGCCATGTATAATGTTACTCTCCTTGTTTTGTTATGGCCAGACTAAACAATATAGAAGACACCCACTACTATTTATTTGACACACCCTTTTATAGGTACAAAATGCGCATTGATCGTCTAAAAGAAAGATTTGTAAACCTTATGGTTCAGATAGCGGCTAATTAATAAAATAACAAACAATACGCAGTTACTAGTTCACTATTAAAAAGTTATGTGTTTCGAGATTGAAGCAAACCATAGAATTTATTTTAAACAGTTTTCTAATCATCCAAAAGTCATTAATGACTTAAACGCCGTTGCCTGCTTCTTATACGGACAAAAAATTTATTTACTGTCGAAATTCGCGGTTGATTCAATACTACAATTTCAGGAACCCTAAAAGGCACAAAAAATAACTCCAGCTATATCGTGTGATATTTCCTAGGTAATTGGGTATAGAAATAGTTTTAATGCGATAGACTGCTTCTTTTAAAATAAAAAAAACTATTTGTGGCCAGAAACCACAATTATGCCGATTCTGGTGAATCAGGTGACTTTAGCAGCACAATAAACAACTTAAGCTGTATGCTAAACATGTACCAAGACTGTGCATCCCCAAATCGAGTCAACGGTTGCACTTCCTACACTTTTCTCGAAGCGATTAGAGTTATATTAGTACCTCAATTTCTTTGGTCTTATTGATGCTACATGTCTCAAACTTCTGTTATACATAGATATCAGCGACCTTAGCAAACATACCAAATCTTGTTTCGTTCATCTTATTTATTTGGATATTATTACTATGAAAATTTCACATATTTCACTATATACTGACATGATTATCAAAACTCTAAGGTAATTCCGTAGTTGTAGAATGCTGAAATTTGGTACACAGATAAAGTTTTAGCCCCAGATTGTAAGGAAAGTCTGAAACTGGTACACATTCGCATATCTACGTGAAAGCATTTTTTACCGCAATAACTTTATATGGTTCAGATTTTCATTATAGACGGAGTTTAGAGAGGTTATCTAATGTGTTAAATATTACTTTGTTCTTTTCCTTACTTTGGAAGTTAGTGTAATTGAAAAAAATGTGTTAAATTTTACTTCGTTCCTCTCCTTACTTTGGAAGTTAGTGTAGTTAAAAAAAAAAATCGACTACGACTCAACATCAAAATACCACTGATTTCCCGTGGTACTAGAGAACCATTAAATTTGGTACACAAATATGGTTGCATCCCCAGACGATAAGTAAAGTGTAATACTGATGATTTTCTACGTGTTTATTAATTAGCAAACCGAAACGTGAAAAATTTTGGCGCCTATTTGCCAGTTAATTGCTTTGCTCTGGATAAGGCTATATGTCTGAAATTTTTTTTATCTGTACAGACCAGTATGTGTAACTAACTCCTTAAAATTTACTTTATTCCTATTTTTAGTTTGGAAGTTACTCGTTATTTACTTATGGCGTTTGTTAAATCTGGAGCAGTCGGCATTGCTTTACCATGACGAACGCCGATTGTTTGCAGAGTGTGGAGGCATTATTGGTAATGTGTATTTGATGTCTTGAATTCTGAAATGACCTATATCCACCGATTTTCAAATGGAATCTTTAAATTTGAGCGACGACTCAGAATAAGAGGTCAACTTACAAAATGAAATCAGCTCCTTCTTGGAGTTATAGATCGTTTATTTAGATTAAACAAAACTCTGGTGACTTTGCTGTTACACATTTTGCATAGTTGTAAAATTGATAAAGCAACACATTTATTTAGATTTACTAAAACATGGAACGCGTAATGGCCAAGTCACAAGAATTTTGGCTTATTCTAAATAAATGATCTGTAACATCAAGAAAAACAATTCTATTTCAGAACATAAAGTGACTACACATTACAAAGTGTAGACTTGGCTCAGAACAAGATCTCATATCTTTTTGTCACTACACAAGCACGAGACTTTGTTTATTTTTACAAGAATAATTGGTTTTTTTGGGGGGGGGAATTGATAAACTCGATTCGATACTATGAACACGGTTGATTGCTTTTATAACAATAAGCACTGTTTCCCAACCAAAATGTTACAAACATTGCGATTATAATTTAAATAATGTTATTATTCAATGTACATTTTGTCAATAACAGCAGTATACATCGATAAAGTAAATCATAAGTTCATTTAAAGAAGTAAAACAAAAAGAACGGTCGTCTTTGGCGAAAAATTTAAACATATTTCAAATAACTGAGAAAACCAAGAAACAGTTGAAACTACCAAAGGCATAAATTCAAGGCATGCCCTTCCCAACATACCAAATTCAATCATCTTAATTTATTTGATGTGAGAGACAAGGCGTGGGCAAAATTTTCATTAATTTATATTGTGGATTAGGCGCTAACAAAAACAGTAATGAGCCAGAAAGAAATAAGTTAAAGTTATGATATATTTCAGCGTTTCCAATCTGTGGTATGTGAAGATGGTGCAAGTTACCCGAAAGCAGAATTTTAATAATTTGATTAGTGAAATACAAAAAAAAATAATGGATATCGTCTCGTCCTGCATAAGCTGTAAGCGAGAATAAGCTAGTAATCCAAACTTTCTAAAAACAATTAATATTTCAACTACTATCAAAAATCTAGTATTTTCAGGATATGGTTGTTTAACAGCCTATTCCCTAAATACGTTTTCGGAGAGCGACGTTTTATGAGTACTTTACTATAGGTAGGCCTATATGTCTTGAGAAACGGCAACATATGCTAATAACAATTGGTAGGTTTGGTTCATAATATATACAGTGGTAAGAAATAAGGCACATAAGTTAATGATCCGAATTTTTTTGACATTTGACTGGTCCTCGGATTGACAAAGGATGAGAAACGCTGAGATATTTGATAACGATAGATTTTTCCTTACCTGTTAATGGTTCGTATCCAGTAATAAATATTTAAACTCGTTCAGCACAAAAGTAGATATTTATACAAAACTGGGCTAATCACTCGAATGCAGCTACAAGAATGCGGACATCAGATGGAAAAATTTATAAATCCAAGATTATCGGGAGTTCCCGCTAACAATGACGGAATGAATTCCATTCCGTGAATAGAGGCCGCTCCGTCACAGAACAATGTATTTTCCGTCCTTTCAAGTTGCCGCCGCGGTCAGTGTACCACGGCGCTTTACCTAAAAAAAGGGTCGGCAGCACATGAATATTTCGCCATGGCGCTTATAAAAAGATGCCACCATTCCACCAACACATGATTTTGGCACCTCCCTGAAGTTGTCGCACAGGGCAAGAGCCCCGGTTTGCCCCCCCCCCCCCCCTAGATCCGGCACTGACTCCGACCGAAATAGTGATGGTAGTACTGATACTAGTGAATGTGGTACCGACTTAGAGGATGAATAAAAAATTATATTACCTATATAGATACATTTATGAATCATTAAGTAATACATTGTATGATTTAGTAAGATTTAAAACACACATGTAAAATGTAAGTTCCATAAATAAAACTATAATTTATCAGACATATTGTTCTCTAAAAAAAAAAAAAAATTTAGAAAAAAAACAAAGGTGCTAGGTTTTTTTTCATGTTTTTTTCACAAATCTGAAAAAAAAAAACATTTTTTCTTTCGATTTGCAACACTAGGCTCACCCCTTTCGTGTTCACACTTGTCACTAGCTCGTCGGTGTGACGGACGTGTTTCTACTCGGTCTTCAGCCGCCTTTAGAGTTTTCACGTGGTCGTTTCACCAAATCAATGTTCACAAATTTTTGTAAAAGTGAGCTGAGGGTCAGAGCCAGGGGCGCCAACCGTAATCTTTTATAGAATACTATTCTTTATTTTGCGTAAGCGTGCTATATAAACTTCGAAAGTAATAAAGTACGTTAAAATACTTTCTTTAACTGACTCACTGGTTGCTCTTTTATATACAAAAATGGTATTTAAACGCAGTCGTCACAAACCATCGTTAAAGTTTTTCGCACACTGGATTGAAAGATTCTCGCGTTCCTGAACGCAATCGCAATGAAATGTCAATCACTTCGCACTTTGCGTGTTTCTTCTGTTTGTGATTACTTTCGATTAATTAAATATTTTTAATAAAGAATGAGATCTTTATATATTTCAATTCAAATACAGGCCGTAAAGATGCAGTGTAGTAATTTCACGTGGTCTCAAAGACCTACTCACAGAGTTTCTTACCGGCTGCACAGTGCACCTCTTTCGTAGCTACGTAACTTACTCTGGTAATCCTACCAGCAGTCGAGTCTCAACCTTCGTAGCGATAACTTCCGTGTATCCGCGAGGCAGTGACTTGTGTGGATAAGTGTTTACGTATACCCGTCTGACTCTTCCCGAGACCGCACAACAGTCTCTCGGGACTCTAACCGTGTGTTTCACTACAGCCACCGAAATAGTGATAGAAGCAGCAAATAACATCTAATACAGCTCAGCCCCAGCCCTCATCCGCCATGTACGGCGGTGAATATGGCGAAGGGGGACAATACCTGATGCAGCCAACGATGCAACGTCAGCCAAATGGCGTAATAACATGGTTCCAGCGGTAGAAGAAAACAACACAGGTAGTCAGGTGCAGTAATATCTGCACAGCGCAGACGATGAACCGACAGCAACCATGGACGTTATAATTGCAACGTCTAACACATCGATTACATCGCTGCCAGCTGACAACAGTGCACTAGATCAACGAGATGCACCGCTATCAAGAGAAGAAGAAATGTCAACATACGCACCCCAGAAACGCCCATGCATCCCGGGATACGACAACGGCAGCGGAGGTGAAAACATCAAGGTCCCCAGAATAACACCACAAGACACATCATCGGCAGACATCAACATGGAGACAACGCCGCCGGAAAGTGTGCAGCGCCAACAGACAGCAGGGACAAGCGAAAACATCGGCTTGCAGGTAAACAGTGCAATGGCAGCCTATTATGAAAGCTACGACTTGGGCCCTTATTATGTGTTCATAGAAAGTTAAGATAGAAACATAGGTAGGATCCACCCCATGGCCATTGGGCGCCTCCTATATTCCCTCAGCCACGAAATAAGTAACAATATTATACAGATAGCTCCAGCGGGTCGAAACCGGGTCAAAATAGAGATGAGATCGGTCGTATCGGCCAATAGCCTTGTTCAGAGCACCATCTGGCAGCATAATGGCCTACTGGCCTACATTCCTCTCTCCTGCATCTCACAACAAGGGGTTATAAGAAATGTTATGACTGAGCTAACGGAAGAGGAGATAAAAACTGTGGCAAGGTGCGAATATCGCGTGGTAAAAGTTAAAAGGTTTACAAAAAAAAAATTAAAGAAGATGGCCAAACAAAAGAAATCCCACTCCCCGTATGTCTACTGACGTTTAAAGCACAAAGGCGTCCGAATTACGTGTACATACACGGAGTGCGGTGCCTGTAGAACAGTATGTCAAAACCAGTAATGCAATGCTTCAACTGTCTCCGGTATGGACACCCTAGCAACCAGTGTAGAAGTAAAAAACGTTGCACCTTCTGTGCAGACCCGCATGACGGAAAAGAATGCGATAAACAAAACTCCCCAGTATGCGTCCACTGCAATGGTGGACACCCATCTTTTGATAGATATTGCCCGGAATATATCAGACAAAAGAAGATAAAGCAGGTAATGGCCCAAGAAAATGTAGGGTACAAGCAAGCTTCAGAGAAAACTAACACCGCATCGTATGCCAGTGTCGCGGCAAGATTAGAAAGAACTAACAGGCAACATCAAAAAATGACAACTTCTCAAACAAATTATGAGAAAAGAAACTACAATACCGGGCAACACATTACAGACGCTCCCCCTGTCGTCCTGGCACAACCACCTCAACAGGATCCACTTTCTCAGCCTATAATTATGCAGTCAAACACCCCTAATGAACCTGAGAATTTCCAACTAAACCCCGGATCCAGGGACCAGGTGCCCACTCCTAACATCGGAAGTCACAGAATAACTGACAAAAGCACAGGTAGTGGGGGAGAAACTTCGTATAAAGAATACTGGATCCCATCTAATAGGAACATTGAACCCATTGGCCACAATCCATACTCTCCTCTCCCTGGCAATAACCTACAGGACCCTGTAATAACAGAATACTATGCGAACAAGATGTTTGAAATAATAATGTGCATTCTAAATCAGTTTGCAGGAAATAATTTGCTCAATCCAACGCAATACGCCCCAAGCGTAAAACAACTTCTGCTAAGATCGTTATCGCCAAACAGATGGGAAAATGGCGGCTCCCTTTAGAAACACGAGAGCAACACTGCAGGACGACACAATCTTCAGTGGAATGCGAGATCTATCCGGGCTAATAAGGGAGAGCTTGCTACAGTATGCTTCAAAGAATAACATAGCCGTATTGGCTGTAAGCGAAACTTGGCTGAAACCAGACGAACTATTCCACCTCAAAGGATATAATGCCATCAGATCCGACAGAGCAGACGGTTACGGGGGGTCTGCCATCTTAATTAGAAGCGCCATCTATTATGAACAACTCCAACCCTGCACTGGAACCCAGACTTCAACATATGTGCAGCCAGGGTACGTCTTACCAATAAATTAATAACCATTGTGGTCAGTAATAGAGCAGCGAATAAGAAGACAACCAGCAATTTATCACGAATATCCTCAGACAATTGCCAAAACCGGTCATCTTGTTGGGAGATCTCAATGCACATAATACAGTATGGGGATGCCAAAGCACGGATAAACTGGGGAACATAATTGCGGAAATATTAGAGGAAGAAGATATGGTGGTACTGAACAACGGTAATCCAACCAGAATTAATGCGCCAGGGCAAGCACCATCAGCAGTGGACATCTCCTGCGTATCGTCGAACATAGCTATAGACATTACCTGGGAAGTAGTAGACGACACACTGGGATCAGACCACCTTCCTATCCTACTTCGCCTCCAGACTGACTCCCCAGCCAGGCGGTTGATATCCTCTCCTTATAGATCTCCCTATAGATGGAAAATACACCAGGCGAACTGGAATAAATTCCAAACAACTATGGAACGGTTGACAGCTTCATGGAAGTGTAGCGGTAACCCCGCACTGGACTATAAATCCATGACCAACGATATAACCCAAGCTGCCATATCTTCTATTCCTGCTCGGAAACCAGTACATATTATGAGGAACAAAAGCACTCCTTGGTGGGATAAAGAATGCAACGAAGCCGTCCAAAGACGCAGAGAGACACTACGGGCATACAAAAGCTGTCCCACGATCGAAAACTATCTGGAACACCGTAGAGCTCAGGCAAGAGTGAAAAAGATGGCCAAGAATAAAAAGAGAGAAAAATGGAGAGAGTTTTGTGGAACCTTTAATAAAGAAACGCCATTATCCGATATATGGCAAAAGGTCAGAAAATTGAAGTTCTCATCCACCAGGCAGAAGCAAAATCACCCCTAACAACCGAATTATTAGAGAACATCCTTGAAAGGCTAACCCCACCGTGGGTAGAGACAAATCTCACAGAACCAAGGGCAACTGAATCACACTTCCTCCTGCAACCCTTCCAGCTGAACGAATTCAATATTGCATTAAAGCAAGGCACGGACTCATCACCAGGACCTGATAACATCCACTACGGCATGCTAAAAAATCTGCCAGATTCCGCAAAAACGAAGCTATGCGAAATACTTAACAGGATATGGTCGGAAAGGCTACAAATAAAAGAGATGAAGACTGCGCGGGTAGTTCCCGTGAAAAAACCTGGAAAAGTAGGCAACAACGCAGAATCCTATAGACCCATAAACCTACTGCCATGCACCTACAAAGTACTGGAGCATATGATAAAGCGGAGACTGGAATGGTGGCTGGAACACCACGCATTAATTCCGGAAACGCAGTACGGCTTTAGAAGAGGCAAAGGCACCATAGACACCTTAGCACACCTCACTTCCGAAATTCACTCCTGCCTTACCAAGAACAAATATATGATGGCCGTATACACTGATATAAACAGCGCATATGACCACGTCTGTGTACCGATCCTAGCCAAAAAACTTCGGCATCTAGGGATACCGGACACATTTATAGGAAATCTAATCGCACTACTTTCGGATCGATGGTTGGAAATAACGCAAAGAGGAACTACTGTTGCTAGCAGAAAAACTAATCGTGGCCTGCCGCAGGGCTCTGTTCTGGCTCCCCTGTTATTTAACTTGTATACGCATGATCTTCATTACTCCATGAACAGTAAAATCGTCATTCTCCAATATGCCGACGATATATGCATATTTATCATTGGAAAAACATGGGAAGAATGCCTTATGGTACTATCCGCCGAAATGTACAAATTCAATCAATGGCTATTCAGCAACGGGCTAGACATATCACCAGCGAAATCGGCAGTATCGATTTACAGCCGACACAGAATGCCCGCGATGTCTAACATAAAATTAGGACCCTTTACCATCCCAGTTAAAAACGCTGTGAAGTACCTGGGCGTTTGGATCGATAACAGACTCAAGTGGGGTACTCACGTAAAAAATACGGTCAAGAAATGCGACAAGGCGATCAACCTCATCCGCGCAATAGCCAACGTAAAGTGGGGAGGGGATACCTCAATATTATTAAGGCTGTATAAATCTCTGGTGAGACCACATATTGATTACGCCTGTGTATGTTACGGTTCTGCAACTAACACCGTGCTTAAAGAACTGGACAAAGTCCAATATAAAGCTCTGCGCACTTGTATTGGCGCTATGAAATCAACACCTACCAACGCGCTCCTAGTGGAAGCACACGAACCTCCCCTAGAGATCCGCAGAAGCTTCTTAACTGCAAAATTCCTGATCAAGAATAGCCAGTACCCGGGACCAGACTGCTCAACTCTATACACAATCTCTCAATGCAATGCCTAACTGACAATTACTGGAGTAAGAAAAAAATGCCTCCCATTGCGGCGGAGTACCTAGAAACATATAAGATACGAGCCAGCATACGTCAAAGCAGGAAAATGCTTACCTTCGAGACTCCGTATTGGGAAACTGTCACGAATCTGGAAGTAGACACAAGCGCGGAAGATAACACCCAGCTGGAAAACTACAGAGCAAACGTGTATCAGTACCTACACAACCGATCCCACATGGAACAGATATATACGGATGGCTCCAAGTTTCCAGATGCCACTGGATGCGCCTACTGTATACCAAGATCTGGAGACAAGGGTTTATTTCGGTTACCAACAGAATATACCATTATGAGTGCAGAGCTGATGGGAATCTTGGAAGCACTAAAATACGCAAAGACCTCCCCTTATAGCAACCATGTAATCCTATCAGATTCAAAGTCAGCATTGCTTTTAATAAAAAACCACCATAGGAAAGTGCACAACGACTCACGAGTACACGACATCGTGAATGCAGTTCACGAATTAAAACTAGCAAATAAGACTGTAGAGTTTAAATGGATCAAATCACATTGCAGTCTTCCAGGCAACGAGATGGCAGACCGATACGCCAAACAAGCCGCACACAGCGGTGCGATACGCAACAGTACGATCCCCCTACCCGACGCTATTCGACAGATCAAAAGAACCATGACAGCCAAGTGGGATAAGGCGTGGAAGAGCTCACTCTCGATAAAAGGCCTACATTACGGTCGTATCCACCCGGAAATACCCCCTCTCCAGTGGTATGAGATATATAAGTGCTCCCGCAACTTCACTATAAGTATCGCGAGACTGAAATTCAACCACGGCTGCTACAAACAACACCTCCATAGAATCCACCTCACTGACTCCCCTAATTGCCAATGTGGGGAAATAGAGGATACAAACCACTTGCTGTTTGGGTGCCGCCGAAACAAGTAGAGACAGACCTTCTAATACACTCTCTCAAGAACAAAGGAATCCCTCTCCCCACATGTGCTGCTACCCTCTTGTCAACGGAAGACTACGACATATATCAGCTCCTATACCAACATTTGAAAAACATTGGTGTCTCAATTTAAACAAGCTGATATGATATGTGTTTTAATTATACTCTCTGGATGTCATTTTGTAATATATCATTATTGTAATAATATTGTAGATATCCTGCAAAATGAAAATGAATGGTTGTGTGATTTGAACATATGGGTGACTCATTCACAACAAATGTAAATAACTAGTTTTAAATGTATCATACTTCTGGTAGAATATTATTGTAATTATTCCTAAAAATGAAAATCTCAAGTTGCTGGATACCAGCATTTGGGTGACACAGTTTATAGTCAAGTAAGAAGTTTTAATTGCGGTATATCACTATTGTTATACTATTGATGTTTTCCTCTCCTTTAAGTGACACAATTCAAACAAACTCAAACAATATGTTTTAACTGCATTATATCATTACTGTAATATTATGGACTTTGATTTGTAATGTATATTGTATACTACCATTGTAATGCCATAGTGGTTATTCGGTAAAAGGAAGAAGGCTAATGACATGCTATTATTATTATTGTTATAACATCGACGTTATTCGGTGAAATGTAAATGACTAGTTGCATATATCATTATTTGTACGTTAATGATGCTATCCTGTAATATGAAAATGGCTGTATGGGCGCATGCCTAGATGCCAATAAATTAAAAAAAAAAAAAAAAATCCTACCAGCAAAAAGTTACCAACAGTTCAACATGGAATTCCATTTACGGAGTGTCCTAGCACTCGCATTACCAAATCAGTGCTTTGCAAGAGGAAAAATTAAATTTTAAGTCACGTAAAAATTACAACTGATTTTAACCGGGGATCTTCTGTACCCCAATCGCACGCCGTAGCCATCTGAGAAATTAGGACAAATTTATAAATAATTAATAATAAGTTTTCAAACATAATCAAATAAATGTACTCGTTTTCTATACAATGTACTTTGTTTTTGTTACCCCAAACCACAAAAAAAAAATGGGTGCTAACTATCACAGTATCTGATAGATGGTGAAATCAAATTTCATGAATGCTTTAGAATGATGCAATCTACATTTTACGATCAGCTGATGAATATGGAAATGAAGCTGAAGAAGACACTGTTCTAAGGGGGCGTCCATTAATTACGTGGTGTTTTTTCGGTAATCCGGACTCCCCCCTCTCCCCTCCGATGGTGAGATTTGCTGAGATCTGGTCGGACCTTCCCCATGGTGAAGGGGACTCCTCCCACCTGCCTACGACCTCGTAGGTTTTCGAGACCCCTTTTTTTAACTCTACTTTTTTTTTGTTTATGGCTTTGTGCCTCATCGACGTCGAGATCATTAGAGATGGGAAAGGACTGGGGACAAGGTACGGGAAGGAATTCGGCCATGACCTTTTGAAGGAAGCATCCCGGCATTCGCCTGGAGTGATTTGGGGAAACCATGAAAAACACAAATCTGGATGCCTAGACAGGGATAATCGAAGACCTGATTGCAAGAACCAGATAATGACCACTTTTGGGGAAAATGACTTTTTCAGCTATAATAGTTGCCATTGATGCCATCTATAGGATAAAGTTGTAGCTTCTTGAAGTTAGTGCTTATTTTGGGCACTAGATGGCATCAAAAGTAAGTTTATCCATTTTGAGTGCAAGAAACAGATAATAACCAGATCTTGTTCTCGCAGTCAATCATCAGCAAGAAGGCAGGGATGGAAGTTGCTGCTTCTACTTCAAATATTCTTACAGATTGAAAAGGTTAAACGAAGGAAGGAATATGTTTATGTACCAGAACAATGGTATGACATTGTATCTTCCGCCTCAAAGAATTTTTCAGTTGTTCGAGTTCAGCAGGAAATGCTATTAGATTTTAAACGAACACTACAACCATTTTTCAAAAGAGTAGGCCTAATAAGAAATACAACTGATTCCTTTAGAATAAGTCATTATCGGAAATTCATTTATGAAGGAAGGGAGCTATCCGTTTCTCCTGAACAGAATAGTCTGTTTTTCAGTAAGTTCTGTCTTTTTAAATCAGTGCACATACAGCCAAACATTAATGCAACCAGATTAAATATATGACGGTGCCTTGCCTTTGGATTCCAAGAAATATGATGATGTCATGAATATAGTACAAAAATATGTACCACCTGTCCACATGGAGTACTACAAGCAGCTTACATCCAACAGGTTGAACGAACTACAGGGAACAGACAGTGAGGCATCTTTTTCCGATTGTAATAGAAGAATCGTATTGTACTATACTAATTTTTTTATGTTAATTATAATATTACATAAGAGGACTTGTAAAATTGTTATTTTCAATAAATTTGGCAGTTTCAAATAAAATAACTTGGCTTTTTAAGATATATATATATTTGAGTGCAAGAAACAGATATATCCATGCCGATTTTCTCATTTTATTTAGTGCTTCTACATGAGATATCAGCTTCAAAATTTGTGAAGTGGCACAAATTAAGGTATACTTTCATCATATGCAAGAATTTTCACTGGTTTTGACGCTTAAAGTACCATAAAAAGTTTTTCTCGTTTTTCTCAGAAGTTTAGTTTTGGTCATTATCTGGTTCTTGCAATCAGGTCTTCAGAACCACCGTCCTCCCGAATGCGAGGCCAGAGCTCTGCTGTTCCTTAATGAATTAAAAAGATGATTTGAGATTTCTTTCAACACCCTCCCTTTTTTGGTGAGATTTCCATGACCCTCCCCCACTCTATTTCACCTCACGTAATTAATGAACACCCCTTAAGATAATCGATAACACGAAAACAACATTTGGCCATAAAGGACCGAAAATTTCCTTACTGCCTCCATATGGTTCTCCGCATCTACCAGCCAGACACGGGACTACACCGTCAAAAAGTAAACCAAACTAATGACGGCGGTGCGTCGACCTCCGACACGCTGTGTCGTATGAACTAACTTCAATCGAGTGAGCGCTAATAAGAAGAAAAAGAGTCAGTCGCTGAGGTAACTGTGCGGACCAGTGTGGGTCTAGTATGGTCCAACCTGTAAGCATTACAAAATTGCTTGCATGGCATATATCTTTCAGCAGGTAAATAAACATTAAATGATATTAAGTTTTATAGAATCTTACGTTTTTAAAAGTACTTAGAGTTAGTTATTAAAAAATGTGTGAAACTACTTGTAAATTGTTTCCGAGTTAGATTCAGGCGCAAAACAATATTTATGAAATAAAATCGCGTAATCGTGATACCGGTAAAAAATTTGAGTTTGGTAGTTCAAAAAGCAAACGAGCTGTCAACAGGAAGCAAGTGTTTTAAATAAAGATGTTAGTCTTAGGAAAAGCCGAAAGCATTATTTTTAAATCTCTGCGCAGCCTATTTCTTTTAAGACATTTATATACCTTAGTTTACCATCATTAATAACTTGTCTATATGTTTTGTTAACTTTTATAAATATTCTAATCTTATATATATATATATATAAAAATAGACGTGTTTTTTCCTATATTTCACTTTTCAGCCACCACTACCTAGCACAGATCACTGATGTTTGTGGTTGGAAGTAGCATGGAGTTTCCTGTCGTGCACAACGTTGGCCGAATGCCGATAGCTGTGGGGATGTGGGATGATATAATGATTAAAGTTGGTCAGTGCAGGGCGTTTTCATATTTCTACCAAAAATTCCTATCTCCGTATACTTCTCTTTC
This sequence comes from Vandiemenella viatica, assembly GCA_031002005.1. Lineage (NCBI taxonomy): Eukaryota > Metazoa > Arthropoda > Insecta > Orthoptera > Morabidae > Vandiemenella > Vandiemenella viatica. Next base: position 383,770,538 of record CM061920.1, on the reverse strand, counting down.
CTGCCACAACTACATAACATAGACTTTGGTGATTGTGTGTGGTAGTAGAATCGTCTTTCCTGTCGTGCACTATGGTTGTTAGATGTCGGTAGCTATGGGGATGTGGGAGATATGGGGGTTGAAAGTGGTCGACCTGTGGCAGTTTCATACTTCTGCCAAAGACAAAAGTGTCATGGTGTATCACTTTTCAGCGAAAACTATAGATCACAGATAACTGGCAGTTTGTGTGTAGTAGTAGCACAGAGTCACCTTTCGATCACAACAGCGGCCGAATTTCAGAAACTGTGGTACTGTGGTAGATATGGTGGTTGTAAGTGGCCGACCAAGGATATTTTCGTATTTCGACTGTCTCCGCATATGTCACTTTTCTGCCACAACTACATAGCATAGAGCATTGGTGTTTGTGTTTGGTAGTAGAATCGTATCTCATGTAGTGCACTATGGTTGTTAGATGTCGGTAGCTATGGGGGTGTGGGAGAAATGGGGGTTGAAAGTGGTCGACCTGTGGCAATTTCATACTTCTGCCAAAGACAAAAGTGTCATGGTGTATCACTTTTCAGCGAAAACTATAGATCACAGATAACTGGCGTTTGTGTGTAGTAGTAGCACAGAGTCACCTTTCGATCACAACAGCGGCCGAATTTCAGAAACTGTGGTACTGTGGTAGATATGGTGGTTGTAAGTGGCCGACCAAGGATATTTTCGTATTTCGACTGTCTCCGCATATGTCACTTTTCTGCCACAACTACATAGCATAGAGCATTGGTGTTTGTGTTTGGTAGTAGAATCTTATCTCATGTAGTGCACTATGGTTGTTAGATGTCGGTAGCTATGGGGGTGTGGGAAGAATATGGGGGTTGAAAGTGGTCGACCTGTGGCAATTTCATACTTCTGCCAAAGACAAAAGTGTCATGGTGTATCACCTTTTCAGCGAAAACTATAGATCACAGATAACTGGCGTTTGTGTGTAGTAGTAGCACAGAGTCACCTTTCGATCACAACAGCGGCCGAATTTCAGAAACTGTGGTACTGTGGTAGATATGGTGGTTGCTAAGTGGCCGACCAAGTATATTTTCGTATTTCGACTGTCTCCGCATATGTCACTTTTCTGCCACAACTACATAGCATAGAGCATTGGTGTTTGTGTTTGGTAGTAGAATCGTATCTCATGTAGTGCACTATGGTTGTTAGATGTCGGTAGCTATGGGGGTGTGGGAGAAATGGGTGTTGAAAGTGGTCGACCTGTGGCAGTTTCATACTTCTGCCAAAGACAAAAGTGTCATGGTGTATCACTTTTCAGCGAAAACTATAGATCACAGATATCTGGCGTTTGTGTGTAGTAGTAGCACAGAGTCACCTTTCGATCACAACAGCGGCCGAATTTCAGAAACTGTGGTACTGTGGTAGATATGGTGGTTGTAAGTGGCCGACCAAGGATATTTTCGTATTTCGACGAAAGGCATGTGTCTCCGCAGATTTCACTTTTCTACCACGACTACATAGCATAGAGCATTGGTGTTTATGTGTGGTAGTAGAATCGTGTCTGTTGTCGTGCACTATGGTTGTTAGATGTCTGTAGCTATGGGGGTGTGGAAGATATGGGGGATGAAAATGGTCGACCCGCGGCAATTTCATATTTCTGCCAGTGACGCATGTGTCACGGTGTATCACTTTTAAGTGAAAACTATCAATCGCAGATCACTGGCGTTTGTGTGTGGTAGTAACACAGAGTCTCCCATCGATCACAACGTTGGCCAAAATTCGGTAACTGTGGGAGTGTGTGAGATATGGTGTTTGAAATTGGTCGATCATGAATATTTTCGTGTTTCATCCAAAGACTTGTGTGTATCCGTAAATTTTACCTTGCTGCCGGAACTACATAGCGCAGAAGACTGGTACTTGTGTGTGGTAATAGTATCGAGTCTCCCATCGTGCACTAGGGTGGTTAGATGTCTATAGCTGTCAATATGAATTCTTTACAATCACGAACGAAGTCGTGGTACCAGCTAGTATAATATATTAAAATTCAAAATTTATTTATTTATAACTTTCGCATTTCTCGTCAATCATCAGAAATATACCTACTTTCGATTCGCATACTTTGCACAAAGGACAAGGCCCTCGCAAAGATCTGCCGCCCGGGGCCCTGCAATGGTTAAGGCCGCCGTTGGTAGAAGTAAATATGGGAGTGCCACAGAGAGGTGTATTGGGATCATTGCTGTTCATCATAATAATTAATGATTGTGTTGATGGATTACAGTCAGAATTTATGTTGTTTGCAGAGACATAATGGTATGTAACTAGGATCTAAACTAAAGAAGACTGTGATGGCTGTAGGGTTACCAGGATACAATATCTAACTGGGTAGGTCAAGATGGAAGAAGGTAAATGCCTTTTTTCTTTTGCATATGGCTTTAAGCCTCGCCGAGGTCATTAGAGGCGGGAAAGGACTGGAGACAAGGCAAGAAACTGGAAGGAATTCGGTCATGGTCCTTTCAAGGAAGCAATCCGGCATTCGACTGGAGTGATTTCGGGAAACCATTGAAAAACCAAATCTGGAGGCTTGGTCAAGGGTTCGAACCCGCATCCTCCCAAAAGCGAGGCCAGAGCGTTACCGCTCACCCACCACGTTCGGTCAGCTTATTAGGTATACAGCTAAAAAACAAAATGTTGTTTATGATAATAGGGTGGGGACAGAATTGCTTGTTGAAGACTTGAAGTTTAAATATTCATACATTGATAATATACTCAACTTGGTAGTACACATTGGGCAAGTGGTAGGAAAAAGTTACAGAATCCTTCATTTACTGAAGAGCGTGACGGTAGGATGTACTAGAGAAGTGAGGAAATTCGGTTACAAAACTTTCGTCAGACCATTGCTTGAATATGGTGGACTAGGGTTGTACGGAGGTCATCTTTGCGGATGTTCAGTGCTTGACATCCGCGGATGCGGATGATTTGAGGAAACGGAGGTGGAAAGGAAGTGGAGGTGGAAAAATAAATTATAATTATTTAGATTTTAATATTTTATGAAAAATAAATTTAAAACATTTTCATAAGTAAAGTCTTGCCATATAATACTGCCATATTGATTTATTTTTACCTCATCTTTCAACAAAAAAAAAAAGTGGGGTTGATTTCACAAGTGAATTAAATTACTTACATAACTCCGCACACGTCTAAAACCAAGCTTTGTCATATGAACTTTGCGGGGTTAATGGCTCTACTAATTCAAGTGTCAAGCACAATTTTTTTAAAAAAAATCTGCTTTACGTCTCTCAACAGCGAGGTCGTTAGAGACGGGAAAGGATGGGGGCAAGGAATGGGAAGGAATTCGGCCATGGCCTTTTTTTAAGGAAGCATCCCGGCATTTGCCTGGAGTGATTTGGGAAACCATGGAAAACCCAAATCTGGTTGCCCGGACGGGGATTCGAACCGCCGTCCTCCCGAATGCGAGGCCAGATCGTTAACGTTCACCCACTACGTTCGGTTCCGTGCTCGCCACCCGCCTTCCCACCTCTCTCAAAGCGCATCCACATTACAACTTATAGGACCTACGACGATCCATACTTCGATAAAGAACTCTTGATGGGCCGTGAATAGGGTTAAGGGACTACAGGTAGGACGTGTTGGATGTTGTAGGACTCCCAGGCAACCAAAATGGGACCTTGCTGTCCAACAAGTTATAGATATTGGTGGAAACTATTGGAAGAAACATCCTACGGGTGTGCGATAAGGACACGTGGTGAGCCGCGAGAAAGTACGAGTAGAAAGTACATTTTGTTGGACCCCCTTCTATTAGCGCGTATGAGGGAGCGCATCCTACAGTAGTTCTACATACATGACTGTTATACGTTACATGCAAGTTCAAACTTGAAAATTCACCGCTTAGTTAATAACATCGTTCATTACTTTTATTCCAAGATCGTTAGAAAAAAAAACACTTTGTTGTTAGCTAAGCAACAATGGGCAGAATCTCGTACAAATAGAAAAGAATAATAGGCTATAGATTTCAATGTAAACAAAACATTCGCTATACATCCGCATTAAAAATTTCGGATGCGAAAGTGGATGTAGGATTTCACGCGAAAGTTCCGCAATTGCGGATGCGGATATCCGTTACATCCCTATTTGGGATTCACATTTTTGGGTGTCAAATACAGGAGTTGGAGGACGTGCAAACGAGAGCTGCTAGAATTATTTTTGGAGATTACTGCAAGACACAGGTAATAACAAATATGATAAAGGAGCTGGTTTGGGAGTCGTTAGAAGCCAGGAGAAGGATTAAAAGATTGCTGAGAGTTTAAAAGGCGTATGTTGGTGATAGAGCTTTGAGAAATATTGATTAGAGAATTAGGTGTAGTGTATGGAAAGAAAAAGTACGAAAATTTTGTTTTGTGGTAATAGGCGTCAGGGATTGAAATAGACTATCAAGCGAAGTGACGAATAATTTACCAAAAACTCTGAAGGAATTTGTGAATGATAAAAATAGATGGGTGGAGGGATGTAACATTCTAAATATATAAGATGATAATTTTTTAAAAAAAAAAAAAAAAAAAAGTAAGAAAGGGATATTTAGATGACTAGAGAAGTTGCCACCGGAGCATTCGCTCCATCGCAACTATAGTCGATTCAAAGGTCTAAATCATTTACTTTTTGTAACGTTATCATTAAAATAGGTATCTAGTTAATATTCATTTAGATACGATTAATTTGTGGTACAAATGAGCGTTGTGTACATTTAGTCAAGCCAATTTTAGCTACATGTAAATATTGTTGTCAGTTAGAAATAAGGGCCTAAATTAAAACCCTAGGTATATTGGAAGGAGATATAAATAAAAATAATCATGTAGTTTATGGTCTACAGTTTTCGCATCAATAACTATACGATTCATAAACAAAATAACACAAATCACCTTTCACAGGCAGATATCGAGCGTGGTGGGTGAACGGTTAACGTTCTGGCCTCGCGGGCATCCAGATTTGGGTGTTCCATGGTTTCTCCAAATCACTCCAGGTGAATGCCGGGATGCTTCCTTCAAAAAGGCCATGGCCGATTTCCTTCCCGTTCCTTGTCCCCAGTCCCATCCCGCATCTAATGATTTTAGCCGTCTACGAAGTGTAAACCCATAAGTAAAAAAAAACACACAGGTAGATGAGGTCACTTGGCTTTGTCGTATCTACACAATAAAAAAATAAAATCCGTATGCTAAAAGTGAATGAACATTTTAAAAAAGAAACAAACATCAATGATTGTAATTGCTGAAAGTTGTTGTGATAAATAATTAATTTCTCCATTATGTTGCAACAGGAATACCCACAGTTTGTGATTCAATTGCTTAAAAAAAAAGTTGAAGAAGGGTACTCGCTATAAGTATGTATATAATACCCATACGATATTATCTAATTCACAGATTAAAGAATAATAATCTCTAATTAATTTGCGTATAATATGATAAAATATTAAATGAAGTTTTTACCCTGCAGCAATATACATGCTTTCGATAATAATGATCCTTCTTTTGCATTTGTATGAAAAGCAAACCCCGCGGAAATAATGGATAAAAAATGCCATTTAAAAAGACATGTTACAGCTATGGACATAGAGTGACAATTGCCAAACACATGCCACCTTAGAAGTCGCGAGGGACTGGATAGGTGTAAATTTTGTAAGGGTTATATCGTCGCTGAATTGACCAAACGTGATTCGATCGGTTGAAATTCGAAGAGGGCCTGGAAGACTGACTATTTTACCCCAAACAATAGAGACAGGTATTGGTCCGTCACGAGATTACTGAATGGCATTATCCATGAATATTCCCGTCGATGAGTGGGCGACGAAGAGCCAAACTTGGCAGCGACAAATACTGTCAGGCTATGCGCGTCACGGTGTATGGTCGACCATTGAGGTGAAGATAAAAGAATTCAGCACATGCATCAGTGTCCGTTGTCCATATTCCTGCACAGAAGACGACTTGCGTTAAGTGACCGAGAATACACGTGAAATAACAAACTATAGTGGAAAGAAATCTGAAAAACGTCCAAAGTGTATCTTATTGACTCAAACAGATCTGCATAAAAATGTTAAAAAAATATTTTTAGAGGTAACTCCATGCACAACTAACCCAGCCATTGTTTTTTTCTTTTTTTTTGCGTATTCCATGCAGCGTGGTGCCGTTGAAAGACACTCAAAACGAAGTCATTGTTTGAAGAACGAAGACTTTCCCGGCGTATGACTGCAATGTAGTCTTCACGGGTGTACCGCCGGATAGTGTTGTGGAAACACAATATTTCGACGGCTAGCTCCGCCGTCTTCTTCAGGTGTAGAGACATCTGCACTGATCGGCTGACCCACAGATACAGTGTTGTGGAAACACAATATTTCGACGGCTAGCTCCGCCGTCTTCTTCAGGTGTAGAGACATCTGCACTGGTCGCCTGACCCACAGATACTGATACACTGGTCGGCTGACCCATAGATGCTGATCAGTATCTGTGGGTCAGCCGACCAGTGCAGATGTCTCTACACCTGAAGAAGACGGCGGAGCTAGCCGTCGAAATATTGTGTTTTCACAACACTATCTGGCAGTACAACCCGGTACAACCGTCAAGACTACATTGAAGTCACTGTTGTTTTGGGACATTTTTATTTAAGCGTATTTCTCATTGGGCTTCCCTAGTTGTTAATAATGTCTCTAGCTTCCCCCCCCCCCCCCGCCACCCTTTCCCCCTCACCGTCTTTATGTTTCGTCAACCCCCAACGCTCGGTATGATGGCATTTAATAACAGTATAAATTTTATATACATATATATATATATAAACAGACGTGTTCCTATATTTTATTCTGCAGCCACCACTGTCCAGCGCCGACCACTGGTGTTTGTGTTTGGTGGTAGCCTTGAGTCTCCCATCGTGCCCTACGTTAGTTGGGGGGCATTCACAAATTACGTGAGGTGTTTTTCCGGATTTCTGGACCCCCCCCTCTCCCTGGTGAGATTTCGTGAGATCTGGCCGGACCCCCCCCCCCCCCCTCTGGTTAGATCTGGTCCGTGAGAACCCACCCTAGAAATCGCCCTGGCAACTTTTGTAGACTTTTTTTTTTAGGTCTCACCCTAACTTTTTTGACGAAATACCCTCCTAAAATCGACTTTGGCGCAAATTGTAGACCTTTTTTTTTGGCTCTACTGTCCCCAAATTTTTCGCTAAATCTCACGTGAGATTTCCGTAGAACCCCCCTCCCCCCTGGTGAGATCTGGTGAGATTTCGCCGGACCCCCTCCCCCCCTATTTCACCTCACGTAATTAATGGATGTCCCCTTGCATGTCGGTAGTTGTGGGGATGCGGGAGATATGGTGGTTCATATTTCGACTTAAGACGTGTTTTTCTATATTCATCTTTGTATCCACAACTGCGTAGCGCAGACCACTATGTTTGTGTGTGGTACTGGCATCGAGTCTATCATCGTGCTCTATGGTAGTTGCATGCCGGTAGTTGTGTGTCCCTAAATTTCATTTTGCAACCACATAAACTTAGCGCAGAACACTGGTGTCTGTGTGTGCAGTAGTCTCGAGTCTCCCATCGTGCACTGTGGTAATATCATGTCGGTACCTGTGGGGATGTGAAAGAAATGGCGGTTGAAAGAGGTCGGACTAATTTTTAAATAGACGTAAAATTACAACCGATGGCCGAAGCAAGAATGATTTTAAAAGCAGAACAGCACTAGCGAAAAAAGAGCCTTCATGAAAAAGAGAAATCTTTTAGTTTCATACATTGATCTAGGAATTAGGAAGAACTTTTTAAAACTCTATGTGTGGTAGCGAAACATGGACTTTAGGAATACCAGAAAGAAAGAAATTTGAAATGTGGTGGTACAGAAGAATGCTGAAAATTAAATGGATCAAGTACGAAATGAACGAGTTTTAAAAATGATGGGTGAGGAAAGAAGTTTGTGGAAGAAGCTTACAGAAAGAAGAGACAGGCTAATAGGTCATATTTTGAGACATGGTTGATTTGTCAGTGGAGAGAACAGCCGAAGGTAAGAACTGTATAGGAAGACAGAGATTAGAGTATATGAAGCAGATAATTGAGGACGTGGGTTGTAAGGGATATGTAGACATGAAGAGGTTAGCACAAGATAGTAAGGGATGGAGGATTGCATAAAATCAGTCGATAGACTGATGACAGAAATTAAAAAAAAAAAAAGTTTCGCTATATTTCACTTTGCAACCACAACTACCTAGAAGGGGCCGCTTGTGTTTTTGAGTGGTAGTAGCCTGGATTCTTTCATCGTGCACTATGTTGACTGTATGTGGGTAGCTGTCAGAGTGTGGGTGATATGGTGGTTGAAAGTGGTCGACCGAGGGCGTTTTCTTATTTCGAATAAAGAGTTTTAAAAAATCTTTGGAATCTTCTAGAAAGTATTAGAATGTTACTGAATATACTAAAATGTGAATAATGTTTTAAATACGACACATTTACAGCTTTTTCAGCTAATAACAAATATTTATAATTCATATGCAACACATTTAGTGAGTGGGCCGATTTTGATAGGACTTTCACTGGAGTGTTGCCGATTTGGCAGACTACTTTTTATCCTGGAAATATTTAAGGTTCATTACAAAAACAAAGAAACCTTCAAAATTTTTGACAAACAGGAACGAAGTCGTGGGTACCAGCTAGTTACTTTGTATAAGATAAGTTTGCACAGATTTGTTTCGATTTTTTTCGTATTATTCAATTATCAACAAACTTAAATTTACTGTCAAAAATTAAGACTTCCGTGGTCACGTATGAGCTGTAATATAACGGGGTTTAGTAGGGTCTTAATTGTCATTACATTTATTTATTACTGAGTAATTGCGAAAAAGGTGCGACATGAATTTAAAACTATTTGTAAATCTAAAAGTGTTACAAATTTACTGTTTATTTTAATCACAAAATGACCAAACGGACGGAAGGTGTATTCAATTTTAAAATGAAATAAACAATTTAAAAAATCTTAATAAAAACAGCATCCCGTCCTACAAATAATGGTCGTTACGCTAAGAAATTGATTGCGCTCTGATAACACTGAAAACATCAAATTTTAAAGTCAGCATTACTTTAGAATACAGTTAATTGATATCCAGTTGTCTTTATAAAAAGATGCCACATAACAAAAACATGAAATCTTTGCAAAAGGGACACGCAATAGTATATGGGCATAATGATCACCATTAAGGCTCTCAATTAAAAATTCAATTCAATCTGATGTATTATCAATGAAATTGTATCTGAAGCATAACATATGCACGCGACTAATTTTGCTCAGCTTGGTATTTATTTTCCGGTAGTGAAACTCTTTTCGGGTCGAGCTATCCACTCAGGGCGTCATTTGGGTAGGCTCTTCGAGAAAAATATTCATGTGCAAACATTCGTTGTTAAAGTTCGAGGAAATGTTATTACCGTAAAATAGTGTGCAGGCCTCGAAGTCACAGACTTATCAATCGTCCTCATCCTCGCAGTACCATGTGAAAAAAACATTGTTCAGAGTTTAGAGTGAAAGTAATTCTGATATCCACTCTTTATACTCAAAGTCTGGTCGCTTATTACTGTAAGCTCCAGCATGGTATTATCTCGGCCGGCCAAGACACCTTTCGGGAACCAAATCCTCGATTTCTGCCGCCACAGCTCCGATGTCGATAATTCCGCTTCCAGTCTTCTCTTCTGTCGTCCAATCGCCATCCTGATACACACCATATGTGGTCAGAATTTTGCAAACAAAATAATAACAAATTCTCAACAAATCGCTTGTTGAATGAAACATTTTCTCTCTCCCAGATGCTCACGGGATTTCCAGGGCACCTTTATCGTGATTGGCGCTAAGACTTCGTGTTATTTCGTCAAAGATTGTTGCTGTTAGTAAATACTGCGGCTTGGTGACTGCTACAAATCTACACAGATTGACAAGTTAAAAGCCGAGTGTGCTTTCCAGCTAAAGCCACATTCCCACGATCTCTTGTAATGGAGGCGGGACGGGACGGGACCTCATTAGCCGAAGTGTAGGGACGAGCGCGCGCCGCAGGTTAGTCCTAGCTTACCTCGCCGCCACCTCCCCACCACGTTGCCTAGTGTCGTTTGGCACAGAGCACATTACAGCAACAGAAGGGGTGCGCACCGCTGCTGCAAACCGATGACAACAGCGTACCTCTACACTCGCCTGTGATGTTTACCGACACAGAATGGATAGCTGCGTCTCATCTCCGCTAGCAGAGGCGGCCCTGTTCCCACGACGTGTTGTTGAGTATTCGTCCAGTCTCGTCCCTTCCCACCTCCGTTACAAGGGATCGTGGGAACGCGGCTTCCTAATTGTGAAGGCAGGTATACAGCACTGGTTCTTTGAACTGTATCCCCGAGGAGCAATGACCAAGAATTGTTCCGTTATGCTTCAAGGCGAACTTAGATTTTCGCACACACGTTGTGGCCGCTATTAATACACTGTTAAATAATTGTGTGATAAGCGTAAGTCTTGTTATTACAGAGCACACCTTGAAAGTGCTCCATTCGAATGTCGGTTTGGCCAGAATTTCAGTGGAAACTTTTCCTCTGGCAATGTTTTGCTTTGTTCATGTGAACCACAGTAAGAGGCTCCGGGTATTGGATTCCACGCTGAATTTTCAGTGTAGCCATGACAGAGGCGAAATGTACAACAAATTGAAATACTGACAACAAATGATAAAGCAACAAGGTTTTATTGTATTTATTTAAATGAAGTACATAAAGAACAATTATATTTTAAAATTACAGAGAGCCAAAATTACTTTATTTTGCGTAATCCTGTAGTATCCCGACACGCACTTACTTTTATTTCTATTATTTTTTTCCATTTGTTTGAATTCTTCCCATATTTCCTTTCACTACCCTAGCTCCCTTCTTTCGCTTCTTTTTATGCCATTCCTTCGTTTCTTCCTTTCTTTCCTTTTTATCGCTTTTTATTTTTCTTCCTTCCCTCGATTCACCACGGCAGGGCCTCGCGTTTAGGGGGGCGGGAGGGGGGAGGCGTAGGGTAAGTGAGACAAAAGTTCCCCGGGCCACCGGCCAGGATGCTTACTTTAATAGAAATCAAAAATTAAAGAAAAGTTCCTTAAAAAAGGTATTATTTGAATTTTTTGCATTAAAATTTTCTGACTTTATCAACAACAAAAAATTAAAGTTTAAAGTAAAAAAATTTGTCGGGGTGTGGAGTCCAAGAATACCCGAGTCCGAGAATCCTAGCGCCGGCCCTGTACTTTGGTGAGTAAAGTAAATTGTAGTGTGACACTGCCGTGGGTTTAACGTGGATACACCAGTGTTAGCACGTAATATACAGGGGGAGGACAAAATAATATGAACACCTGTGAAATAATGGAAAATCTTCATTAATAGGGGGTTGGACCACCCTTTGACTGAAATACAGATTTAATGCGACGTGTGATAGATGCATAAAGGTCATGGACAATATTTAAAGAAATATTAAGCCATTCCTCCTGCACCCCTATGCTTCAAAGTCGGCAAGAGGCATTCAGGATTAAACGCTTCTCTGGGCGTTCTCCAGACATAAACGCGACCGGTCGTCTGAAAAATGGTGACTGACGATTCATCTGATCATATTACCTGTCACCACTGCTGTGGGGACCAGTCTTTGTGATCTCTGCACCACTGACGTCGTTTGAAAGCATTAATTGCTGTCACCAAGGGTTTACGAATCGCCACTCTGCCATAAATGTTCGCAGCATGAAGTTCCCTTTGGACAGTTCTTGCTGAAACGGGGTCCTGGAGATGACTGTTCATTTCGGATGTTGTCTCGGATAACGATTTCTTGTGCTTTCGGGCTACTATGCGCTTCAAGACCCATCAATCCTCATCAGTAAGCTTTGACTTTCGGCCACTGTTGTGCTTTGAAAACGCCGTCTTACCCTCTTTCGTGTACGCTGTCATAACGGCTGATACCGTACTCCTTGTGAACCCCAAAAGATTTGATGTTTCCGTAACCGATGCTCCACTTAAACGCGCTCCGACAATCATTCCTCTTTGGAATTCTGACATATCTGACATTTCAACTTATCACAGACAGTTCGATAGACCCATGCAACGCAGGTGACTGCTGTTGAGAGACTAATACCTTCCTCTTCACGCTACACTAGGTGGCAGACTTCTGTTGCATATTTCGCGGCTGTACTGCAGGTATGAAATACGTCATACTTTTTCACAGGTGTTCGTATTATTTTGTCCTCCATCTGTATTTGTGAGAATTGAGTACGAAGAGAAGGTTACGTGACTAATAGTCCTACATTTGAAAGTTTAATCTCTAAAATGACAGATCCATACGGCATCTTTGTGTTAGTAGTAAAATTATTGCATCACCAAGTGGGAGTAGCGGGATATACCAACCCGATTCAGCTATCCTGGTTCCCGGAATCATTCTAATCAAATGCAGGGAAGGTTGCTTGATAAAAGTGGCCAAATTCCTTCTCTTTGCTTGTCCGAAATCCCCTCCAGGCCCTAATGCCCTCGACGTCAGTGAACCACAAATTCAAAAACTATAAATCCTACTCGTTTAGAATTCTAAGTAGAAGGCCGCGACGAAGTATACACTAAAGGAATTTAAATCGTTTACTTTTACTTCTTTTTCTATTACTCTGCAAGAATGGGAAGCGTTATTTATCTACTACAAATGGCAAAGATTTAATAAATGAAGACAAGAGTTATTCAAGTTGCTAGGAAGATTATCTGGGTTGGTAATAATGATCCTGCAGTTAATGAAAATTATTTGGGTCCATAATAGAGATATTGCCGTTTACAAAAATACCATTTTTTGAAACAAACAAATATTCTTCCGCGGGGTGCACATTAAATTCATTTTATTTTCAGCCGGTAAATATGAACTGTGATTGCTTCAGTGTAGAAACAAACACTTCTGGGCATAACAGGTTTGTCGTAGTAAAATTTGTGCAGAGTTATCACAAAGTGAGCTTTCTGCCTCATCCGATGACCAAGTTGGCAGCTCAGAAACCGACGCGACGTTGAGTATTGAGGCTTTTCGGCTAAGTATTTAAACTTGTAAACTTTGGTTGGGAGGGAGGAAAGGGTCAAAACTAGTGTCTCATCCGGAGTTGCTCTATACCCGTACACAGCGAGAAAAGTGTTATTTTTTGTGTTTCAGGGTATACGCGCCGAGGTGGCGACGATGACGATGGACCAGGGTCAGGAACGCAGGCAGACACGCTCTCCCCCTCCCCCTGCCAATCGCCGAGTTGGTCCACGCCTCCGGTCGTCTTCAGTCTCCAGGGAGCAGCGACCTGTCGCCACCAGATCTTCCATCCGCTGACAGGTCAGCCTGGTCACCTCACCACAAAAGATACATAAGACAAAGTAGACCTTTCACTACCAAAGCTGGCAGGAAAAATTCGTAGATTTGGTTGTAGAGGTTGTCCGCGAGTATGCCTTTTCTCCCGCCATGCGTTTTCTAAAGCTGCGTTCCCACGATCTCTTTTAACGGAGGCGGCAGCTCATTAGCCGAAGTGTAGGGACGAGCACTCCGCAGCTTAGCCCTCACTTACCTCGCCGCCACGTTGCCCAGTGTCGTTTGACACAGAGAACTTTACAGCAACACTAGGGGTGCGCACCGCTGCTGCAAACCGACGGCAACAGCGCACCTCTACACACGCCTGTGATGTTTACCGACAGAGAGTGGGTAGCTGCGTCTCATCTCCGCAAGCAGAGGCGGCCCCGTTCCCATGGCGTGTTGTTGAGTATCCGTCCCGTCCCGCCTTCGTTACAAGACGTCGTGGGGACGCGGCTTAAGACGCCTCCTGCAGGATCTTATTCTTTCGGCAGTGAATTTTGGGAAAGCTTTGAATTATGCACAATAAGTTTCCCGGTATGGTAGTAAAGCTACGGACGTTTTCTGCACGAGTGAAAGACGCAATATAATCCTGCCGTCCCATTCACGGCGGAGAATCTGAAGGGTCAGTAATCGGACCTGTGCTGTCAACCCCGCACCTGCCCGGGGTAGTCAGTTTGTATAATGAAGATACGACACTTTTCACCATAATCCGCAATAGAGCTGGTGTCACGAGTAAACTACACTAGTTGCTTCAGAAAAACCAAGATGACGCTGACAAATCACAGGTCTTTATGTCGACTCGGCTATAAGAAAGGCGCCAAAGTTGCAGCACAGTGGTGCGGACATCACGTGGTAAACCTCAGCTAAATAATTGTTGATAGTAATCTGCAATGGAGAAGACACATTCAGGACGTAAGTGCTGTGATGGCTGTATGAACTGTACCGGTGCTTAGCTTCAACAGCTCGCTGTCTCTTAAAGCGCGTTCCCACGGCGTGGGATGTGGTAGACGCGCATTTCATCTTTGACCGCCTGGCGTCGTCCTGTTAGCATATGCGGCAAAGATGATAGGCGTCCACTATCACACGCCGAGGGACGCGCCGTGGGACCCGCCGTGGGAACTCACCTTTTCACCGCGCAACTTTGCAACAGGACCTCATTTTACAGGATTGCACAGAATTTACCCAACCCACTAATTTCGTGACTTGGTAATTACATTATCGTATTCGATAGACACAGGCGCCAGTTAACTCTTGTTTAACAAGACGAAATATATGCAAAACATAAATTATTTCAGCAAAACATAATGACAAAACAAAAGAGAGGAGACGATTCAGAGTTAAGTTTCGAACAAAATCTTCTCAGTCGTCTGCCAATGAATGAAAAGGCAGACATTGTTGTCTGCTACAATTGTTCTGTTGATTGATGCATGGCAAGTCGATTTTGATTCTCTGAAGTAGAGGTACTTGCGCCTTAGCGATTCCCTTCTTTTCTGTTTGTAGCTTCAGGCTTTGTTGACGTCGAGTTCACTAGAGACAGTAAAGCACTGGAGGCAGGGAACGGGGAGGAATTCGGGCATGGCCTTTTGAAGGAACCAACCCTGCATTCACCTGGAACCATGGAAAACCCAACGATGTGCTGTGCTCGGTGGTGCAGCGGCTTGGAACCGCGTCCTTCAGGTCAGCTGTTGATCCGTCTCGCGGGTAGAGTAGTTACCGTCTAACCTTAAGGGGTAACATTGTGCCGTCTTGACACCAGACCGCCCGCTTGGGTGGATGTTTTTGGTAAATACCCGCTATAGGAGAGTTTTCAGGCACCAAGGCTAATCTCCCCAACTTGACTCTCCCTCTCGAAAGTGCAGTGTTCTCCTCTTCCACAATTCGTAAGCACATAGAAAATAAATATAAACATTTTCGGTAGTAAAATGTGGGAATCGATGTAACCAAAAATTTATCACAGCACGCCACTTCCCCGTGTTCTGGCAATTCATTCCTTACCTTTGCTTAACTTAATAGATTTGTTATTGAACAACTCTTATAACCTTGATTTTTTAATGATGCATATATTTTGGTTACACTTCGGCATGATATACGAGATAAGTAAATTGCCGATGTATGTGCCATGAAATGTTTTGTGTTTTAGTGACATTGGTTAAAAAGCGGGACACATTGCTCTTGATAAATTGAATTCCTCTGTTTTAGGCAAACTGAAAATTTATAAACGTTTCTCGGGCAACAAACCGAGTGATGTTGTTATTAATACACAATATTTCGGCGACTTTATTCTCCGTCGCCATCTTCAGGTGCAGTTGCAAGTCTTGAAGTCTGCCTTGAAGTCAGCCTTGAGCGTGTTATTTGTAAACTGGCATGGCAATGACAGATGTTGTTATGTTGCCTAGCAGCATCTCAGATGTCATTAGACGCCCGCGGAACACAAAAAGCAGAGCGTTGGTGATGAGCAGCCTCAATTACAGGAATCCAAGCATCACTTATCTGGAATCCGCAATCCCTGTTTACCAAATCAGACGCGAGGCGAATTTCAAATGCTTCTTTAATGACGCTGTCCCAGAAGCCTCTCGCATGTGTCAACACCTTAGTCGCTTCGAAATCGAAACCATGTCCTTCTGTCAAACTATGTTCCGCCACTGCTGATTTATCTTTTTGCCCCAAGCGAACATGTCGGGCGTGTTCCAAACAACGTTGTTGTACGCACCGTATGGTCTGACCGATGTATTTCTTTCCACATTCACACGGGATGCAGTAAACTCCGGGTGTACGCAGGGCAAGGTCATCTTTTGGAGAGCGCAAAATGTTTCTCAATTTTGGTGGTGGCAGAAAAATGGTCTTAATGCCATTTCTTGCCAGAACTCTTCCGACCCTAGATGTTGTGGCGCCAGAGTACGGCAAGAAGGCTAATTTATCGTGTGGACCATTATCGTGTTTATTAGGCCTACGATTCATTTCCCGGAATGACAACTGTATCTGATATTCGTTGTATCCATTCTTTCTGAAGGTATCACGGAGATGTTTTAACTCACTAGGAAGGCTGTCTTTATCACATATTGCCCGCGCTCTGTGGACAAGAGTAGTTAGTACTGTATTGCGCTGTGCAGGGTGATGATAACTGTGCGCGTTTAGGTAAAGGTCTGTATGCGTTGGCTTCCTATACACCGTGTGTCCCAAAGTTCCATCAGATTTCTTTATAATCAGAATGTCCAAAAAGGGCAAGCGGCCTTCCTTTTCAACCTCCATCGTGAATTGGATGTTTTTGTTGACACTGTTCAAGTGAAGGAGAAACTTATCTAGATTGTCTCTGCCATGAGGCCAAACAACAAATGTGTCATCTACATACCGAAAGAAGGCACTGGGCTTCAGGGGGGCACTTTCCAACGCTTTCTCCTCAAAATGTTCCATATAGAAATCAGCTATAACAGGTGACAGGGGACTGCCCATTGCAACTCCCTCGACCTGTTCATAGTAGTGCCCGTCATACAAGAAGTACGATGATTGTAATGTGTGGCGGAACAGCTCAACTAACCTGGGCTCGAAGTGCTGTTGTAGTAGAGCCATCGTATCAGCCAGAGGAACCCTGGTGAAGAGGGAAACCACATCGAAGCTCACCATCAAATCCTGTTGACGTAGGTGAAGTTCTTTAACAGTATTAATAAATTCCACCGAGTTTTTTACATGGTGAACACATTTTCCCACAATTGGCGATAACAACCCGGTCAATTATCGAGCCAGATTATAAGTGGCCGATCCAATAGTACACACTATTGGCCGTAATGGTGTTTCTTCAGCAGTGGCGGAACATAGTTTGACAGAAGGACATGGTTTCGATTTCGAAGCGACTAAGGTGTTGACACATGCGAGAGGCTTCTGGGACAGCGTCATTAAAGAAGCATTTGAAATTCGCCTCGCGTCTGATTTGGTAAATAGGGATTGCGGATTCCAGATAAGTGATGCATGGATTCCTGTAATTGAGGCTGCTCATCACCAACGCTCTGCTTTTTGTGTTCCGCGGGCGTCTAATGACATCTGAGATGCTGCTAGGCAACATAACAACATCTGTCATTGCCATGCTAGTTTACAAATAACACGCTCAAGGCTGACTTCAAGGCAGACTTCAAGACTTGCAACTGAGGATGGCGACGGAGAATAAAGTCGCCGAAATATTGTGTATTAATAACAACATCACTCGGTTTGTTGCCCGAGAAACGTTTATAAATAAACAACGCCGAGAAAGATTACATTCATTTACAAACTGAAAATGTTTCTAGACCACTACTGGCTAGCTGAAGTAATCGGATGATGCCAAGTCACTGTCGAAATAGTGGTTTTGTGAACTCTAATGGTATGAATTGTTTCTTTCCTTGGAGATATGTCTTTTGTTTAGAGAAGAATGAAAAAAACTGTGAAAAATGTTAAAGAGGACTCTATATACAACATTTTTTTAAGGAAGCTCATTTTTAAAGAGACGTTAATGATGACTTGGTTAATTAATTAATAACCAAACCAGCGAAATTCCTTAAAGGCGGCTACAGACGAATCAATTTCGGTCCCCATCTGCAGGGGCAATCTGCAAGGCGATAATATGAGGTTTCCCTCCTCATTACAATTTCGCGCCCAATTTTAGTTTCCATTGTGATCCTACGGATGTTAGTTGCCAGCGCTTAACAATGGCTCCTTTTCCATCAAAGCAACAAAAAAGTAGACATCGTTTTAACATTAACCCGTACTGCAAAAAAATATTGGGTGAAGAATGAATAGTAATAATAATTCATGCATCAGGATCTTTCCACTGTTACATGATTTCCTTTATTTTGAAAACAGAAATACTTAGTTCTGAAATGACTCTGCAGAAGAAATATCACGCCGCTATTAAGTAGAAGGTGAAACAGGTTCATTTAGATCACACACACAGGTAGCCCTGATACCAAATTATAAATCTGCGTAGTCATACCTGCGTAATCTATTTGTGAGATCTGTTATAGGAGTGGAGTTGTTAAGCTTTACTTGCCTAAACATTTGTAATACTAATTACATTCTGAAACACTTTCCGAGTATTAACAGGAAATAGATAGCGAAACGATGGTTGGTCGCAACCATAGACAGATATTAGCACAACCGTTGTGTAATTAAAGAAAGGTCAAAGGTAGTTTTTTACCGTCAGTACCCGGGTGACCGATCTTCGCTCGGCATCTTTCGATTTCTGTTCCATATGCAGGATTTTAAGTAAAGTTTGATCAATGTTAAACGTTTTTCTTGAACGCTTCCTAGGCATTTTGAAGTGAACAGTTCTTTGTTCTAACCGAAGAGAAGCTTAAATAGCATCAGTAGGCTTAATGGTACTTGTAACTTCTACGAGATGAGTTTAGAGCCGTTTCAAAGATACCAAATACAAGAATCGCTCTTTTTTTTTTTTTTTTTGTAAAATCGTGTTACAAACGTGAACAGCAAAACGTTATCTACATATGCAATTTCATCCAAGTCGCTAGAGCCATTTCCGAAATAGTCTGGTTTACCGCCTCATACATTGCTTTTAAATAAAATTATTATTATGTTAAATAAAAATCTTAATGCTAATCAGGGATTAATTAATGGTGCAAGATTAGCGGTAGTTCACTTAGAGGAATACATCAGTGCTAAATTCATTCACTCCGACAAAATTATGCTCATATCTGGCGTTAACCTCACATCTTTTGATCCAACCGTGTGTTTCCAAATGATAAGAAAATAATTCCCAATAGAAGCAACCTTCGTTATGAACATTAATAAAGCACAAGGTCAGACTCTCAGAAGGGAGGATTGTATTTATCAGAACCTGTTTTTTTTTTCGCACGGACATTTGTGCGTGGCTTTCTCACGATTTTGTAGGTTCATTTGTGTTAAATACACATAGGGTCATAAAGTCAACGAAGATTACTTTCATAACTGCTAGTATGGTTTTCAAAGACGTTTTGTAAATAAGATTGAAAAACATCATCGTTTGGATATCTACAAAGTCTAAAACACTACATTAAAAGAAGAAAAGGCTGCAACTTTTAATTCCTGCTCCAATTCATCGTAAATTTCTAGCAAAACTTGAAATCCTTCTTCCGCATTTTGCGGTTTATGTAATTTTTGTTGTGTTGGTCCCATAATTGGGGCATATTATTATTAATTTCAAAAATATTCGTCCACACCTCTTTCTCTTTAGACGCTTTTAACGACACACACAACTAATGGCACGAAAAACACTCGCTCCCTGCTCCAAGACGACTGAGTCGAAATCGTCTCAATCGTTGCAATCGCTCTAAAACAGTTTCAACTTGCTCCCAGTGTGCAGGGACAATCTGTAAACTGTTTGTCGAGCTCTGTCAATCTCCCGATATCGAGAATATCAGACCCAATTTGCCTACTTACGTGGTAATCTGCAGTGCCCCTGCCGGATTGCCCCTGCAGATTTGGACCGAAATTGGGACTTCTGTAGCCGCCGTAAGGGTGGTACACACAATGCCAGATCTAGTGTGAGGCAAACCGGAGTGCTTGCCCCGGATGGCAACTTGCAGGGGGAGGCAAAATTATGATTGAAGGCGGCAAATTTATGTCGCCACGACCTTTTTTTTTAGCTCTACTGCCCCGGGGAGAGGAGGGTGAAAATCGGGTGGCGGCGACACTCGGGGTGGCAATCTACATCTACATATATACTCTGCAATTCACAAAATTGTGGGTGGCAGAGGGCGCTCAGCACCAAAGCTAATCTCTTTGCTGTGCATTCCAATCCCTAATGGTTCGAGGAAAAAAGAATTCATACATATAAGAATCAGTCCGGCACCTTATTTCTCTAATTTTATCTTTCCTGTCCTTCCGACTCAAATAGGTTGGTGGAAGAAGTATTTCACTACACTCAAAAGTGAAAGTGGGAGTACGCATGTTTACCAATAAGTTTAAACGAAACGTGTGTCGTCTATTTACCAGAGACTCCCAACCTAGTCTACTAATCAGTTCTGTGACGCTTTCATAAGGACTGTAGCAAGCGGTCACGAATCGAGCGGCTCTTCTCTGTACTTTTTCTATACTTTCGATCAACCCCTTACGAAACGGATCCCAAATGGCACAACAATAGTCCAAATGTGGACGCACAAGAGATTTGTACGCTATATCCTTTGTTTGTTCATTACAATTTTTCAAGATTCGACCTTATGAATCGTAGCCTAGAATTTGCTCTACCTACTAACGAATTAAATGTCCCATTTCATGTTCCTTTGTACCGTTACTCCCAAATATTTCATAGAATCGACCATATCAATAACTGTATTGTTTAACTCGTATTTCTGGATTCTTTTTGTTAGTTATGCTCATTGTCTTGCACTTTTTACAATTTAGAGTAAGTTGCCACTCAGCGCACCAAGCCAAAATAACATCCAGATCGCGCTGAATTTCTAAGCAATCGGCCAAATTTCTTACTTCCCTATAAATAACCGCATCATCAGCAAACAATCTAAAAAGGCTTTCCACTTTGTCTCCGAGATCGTTTATAAAAATTAAGAAAAGAAGTGGTCCAATTACACTTCCTTGAGGTACACCCGATGTAACATCTGGATTAGAAGAACTTTCTCCTTCAACAACAACACACTGCGACCGACCAGTTAGAAAATCCTTTATCCATTCTCAAAGCTGATCCGATATACCGTACGCTCAAAGCTTCGCTAAAAGGCGGTTGTGTGGCACAGAGTCAAAGGCTTTCTGTAAATCTAGAAAAATTGCATCTACTTGTGAACCTGCATTGATAACTTTCATTACGTCGTGTGTAAATAGGGCCAGCTATGTTTCACATGATCTTTTCTTCCGAAATCCGTGTTGATTTGTTGTAAGCAAATTAATAACGTCTAGAAAATTCATAACGTTCGAGCATATAATATGCTCCTTAACTCTACTACAAACAGATGTTATAGATATGGGACGATAGTTCCCAGGATCACTTCGATCACCTTTTTTGAAAATCGGAGTTACTTGCACGATTTTCCAGTCTGAAGGTACTTTTCGCTCTTCTAATGATTTACTGAATATATCAGACAGAAATGGCCCGATTTCCGCCGCATACTCTGAAAATACTCTTACTGGAATTCCATCCGGGCCCGGTGCTTTCTCCCACTTCAGGAGCTCTAATTGCTTAATGATACCTGCAGTATCTATTCGTAATGATTCCATCACCGACTCGCCACGGCGTGGGAAAACGGGAATAATATCCTTATGTTCATTTGTAAATGAATTTTTGAATACAGTATTTAGTACGTTAGCTTTATCGCGGCTTTCATTAACCTCGGAACCTTCATGAATTAGTGCTGGAATATTGCTGTTGGTACAATTGACTTTTCGTACATACGACCAAAATTTCTTTGGGTTTTCGGTGAGACTCTTAGAGAGAGAGTTGGAGTGAATAACGGTGGCGGCAGTCTCACAGTTTTTGCCCTGGTTAGGAAAATCCCTAGATCCGCCACTGGGTACACACTAAGCCTATGAAACCCAACAAGTGACAAGCTGGACGTTATTCGCCAGTGTATTGGCCTTCGACTTCTCATTCTCATCGAACCAAAGGGTTGGGACCAAGGGATTCGGCCAAGTGGAATCGCAGTTTGCTCTGAGAACTCGTCGAAGTTAATAGCATTTTATACAATAAAAAATTCAACGTCAATAAAGATTCAATTTTCTTCTTCACATCTTGTACATTACCCTCTAAAAGCTCACTTATTTCCCTCCAAGCGTCTGATCTCTTTAATTTGTGTTTGTATTCACAGTTCACCATAAAAATCAACCAGTTTTAAGGCAACTTCATTCTTCCACTCCATACTCCATTGTTTTTCAACACACTTATTAGAAATTAATTCAACACACAACACGTTGGACAAGGCAAATACATGACAAAAAGCAAAACAGAAAACCAACTTTGGTCCTCCGTCTACACCAGCGCTACCCCTTTGCTGCTGCCGCCAGAAGTCCGAACCTCAACCAATGCCAGTCGCATCGTTGGCTCCGATTTGCCTTCCGTATATACAAAGCAAATCTCTGCCAATGATGAGGTTGGCCGCAATTCGTTGGGCGGGATTTGTTTAGTATGTACGCGCCTTAAGACGTGTGATGATTCCTTAACACAGTGATCGATTTTGTCTTGATAACGGTCCTCTTCCAACTATCACGTTGAGTACGTGCGAGAAACAAAACAAAGGAAACTGAATCTTTCATAATACGTTTGGGTGGAGATGGGGCAGTTACTAACGAGCATTTTGGACTCAGCAACAGAATAGCTTATTGCAGTCGAAGGATTCAGCAACCGGAGTAAGCAGTTTCCAAGCTTCTCGGGTGGCACTGCGACTTTAAGGCTTATCTCCTTCGGCTATTTTCTGGGGCAAAACTACACTGAGATGTATTCAGAAGCAGAACTTAGGCTTTTAATATAAGGATGCGGCGCCAACCGGGAACCATGGAAGTTTGTCTTCCATTTTGAAGTTTGTGTATTTTATTAAATATCTTGTTCTTGTTTTGCAGGAGGAGTTTTGGCCTCGGAGAGTGGCTGCAGGCGATATCAAAAACCTTCATCGCATGGCAACTTCCCCGGCCTTCTTTTGTGGTGTTTCATATGTGCTGTAAATTTTTTGCATTGTAAACATAAACATAACAAAAACTAATGAAAACTGAGATTTGATGTTTGGTTTTGTTATTACACAACTCGACCGCTGCTTTCGATGTCTTCTCAGTACAGGCAAGACTTATTCACTGGTCCATAAATTTACATTTTTATATTCTTTCATAGACTTGACCATATTTTTTTTTTAAATTGTTCTTTTTTGATATTACTTATTACAAGAGATGCGCAATATCAACAGCGAAGCAACAATCTACGAAGAATTGTGAAAACTTTCAATATACAGTATCTTGGAACTAGCTCTTTAGCTCTACGTAATACCTTTTTATTTCAGTGATAGCCTTGCGTTATGGCATAATTCATATTGCGATCCTTCGAAATGTTATGCCAAAAAGTTCAACAACTTAATATACTTCGTTTACATTCATCTCTTCTTGCTGAATAAACATGAAAACAACGTAAAAAGTGTAAAAATCGTGGATTTAAAAATAATTAGAAGAATTTGGGGGGGGGGGAAGTTGAAGTGATTTTTTTCCTCAGATACCCTGAAAAGAAAGTAGGCAGAGTGTGCTCAACAGAAAACACAAGTTTTTACAGCACAGTGCAAAACAGTGATGAAACAGGAACCTTAGTCACCGGAGCTGCCTGTCTGTCGGCAGCTGGTCAATTTATACCACCATTCAAAGCTTCCTACATAATATGAATGCAGAACTCCGTCTAGGACACAGAAAGAGCCACCAGTCTGGTTGAATTCAATCCGACTTTATTTTTTTTATTTTGGCGTTTGCCAAGTAGCCACGCAGCCATGTCATTACATTTTTGTTTACATGTTTAGCTATTTACATAATCAACTGTTTACAAATATAACTATGCGCAGATTTAACTATATAAGTAGCCATAAAGCCTTGTGACATACATTTATAGTTACATATTTGATTATTTACATATTTAACTATATACATATACTCCTGGAAATTGAAATAAGAACACCGTGAATTCATTGTCCCAGGAATGGAAAACTTTATATACACATTCCTGGGGTCAGATACAACACATGATCACACAGACAGAACCATAGGCTCATAGACACAGGCAACAGAGCATGCACGATGTCGGCACTAGTACCGTGTATATCCTCCTTTCGCAGCAATGCAGGCTGCAATTCTCCCATGGAGACGATCGTAGAGGTGCTGGATGTAGTCCTGTGGAACGGCATGCCAAGCCATTTCCACCTGGCGCCTCAGCTGGACCAGCGTTCGTGCTGGACGTGCAGACCGCGTGAGACGACGTTTCATCCAGTCCCAAACATGCTCAATGGGGGACAGATCCGGAGATCTCGCTGGCCACCTTCTAGAGCACGTTGGGTGGCACGGGATACATATGGGCGTGCATTGTCCTGTTGGAACAGCATGTTCCCTTGCCGGTCTAGGAATGGTAGAACGATTGGTTCGATGACGGTTTGAATGTACCGTGCACTGTTCAGTGTCCCCTCGACGATCACCAGAGGTGTACGGCCAGTGTAGGAGATCGCTCCCCACACCATGATGCCGGGTGTTGGCCCCGTGTGCCTCGGTCGTATGCAGTCCTGATTGTGGCGCTCACCTGCACGGCGCCAAACACACATACGACCATCATTGGCACCAAGGCAGAAGCGACTCTCATCACTGAAGACTACACGTCTCCATTCGTCCCTCCATACACGCCTGTCGCGACACCACTGGAGGTGGGCTGCACGATGTTGGGGCGTGAGCGGAAGACGACCTAACGGTGCGCGGGACCGTAGCCCAGCTTCATGGAGACGGTTGCGAATGGTCCTCTCTGATACCCCAGGAGCAACAGTGTCCCTAATTTGCCGGGAAGTGGTGGTGCGGTCCCCTACGGCACTGCGTAGGATGCGACGGTCTTGGCGTGCGTCCGTGCGTCGCTGCTGTCCGGACCCAGGTCGACGGGCACGTGCACCTTCCGCCGACCACTGGCGACAACATCGATGTACTGTGGAGACCTCGCGCCCCACATGGTGAGCAATTCGGCGGTACGTCCACCTGGCCTCCCGCATGCCCACTATACGCCCTCGCTCAAAATCCGTCAACTGCACATACGGTTCACGTACACGCTGTCGCGGCATGCTACCAGTGTTAAAGACTGAGATGGAGCTCCGTATGCCACGGCGAACTGGCTGACACTGACTGCGGCGGTGCCCAACCGCTGCGCAGTTAGCGCCCTTCGACGGCCAACACTGCAGTTCCTGGTGTGTCCGCTGTGCCGTGCGTTTGATAATTGCTTGTACAGCCCTCTCGTAGTGTCCGGGGCAAGTATGGTGGGTCTTACACACCGGCGTCAATGTGTTCTTATTTCAATTTCCAGGAGTGTATATAGAGACAAATTATCTTGAACCTCAAGTTTTAATGGAATATGGGTATTTCCGTCTATTTCACCACTGTCTGATCTTTTGTTAGATCGTTATATTGTTTCTAACAACAAAGTTGTACAGAAGCCGGTATACACTTAAGTTATTTGAGGCTAGAAGAGTTGGTATAGATGTAGGCAGTTGCTGTTCCTCCCTTACCAAGGCACTTACGAGGGTGTCGCTGGCCGCAGTGTATTTGCTGCAGCCAAAAAATATGTGGTCTGGTGTTTCTTCTTGATTGCTGTCACAGTCGCAAGTTGGGTTAGCGACTAAGTTCAGGCGACGGAGGTGGTGTCCCAGCGCCCGTGATTTGTTCTCAGGCGAATTATCGTTGTTACTAATTTTTTGGGCAATGTGTTTTTGTCGAACCACGGTTTGGTAGGAATGTGTTGCTGTACTGATTTGTAGAATCTTCCTTTTGTCTGGGCTTCTGTCTTCCAGTCTACCTCCCAAAAAGTCATCAGTTTGTTTTTGAAGTAACTAAAGTAATCGGAGTAGGGTACATTGAGGTGTTTCACTTCGCCATTATAGGCTCCTTCCTTGGCAAGCGCATTTGCTGTTTCGTTTCCCACCACTCCACAATGTGCTTTGATCCACGCCATAGTGACTGACTTGTCGCTGCATCATTTCGATTCAATAGTAAAACAGAGCAAAGAAGACCCAGTTGTTCTAGTTTTAGATTGTCATGTGATTAAACAAAGCTCTGAATAGCTTATCAGTTGTCTGCCTTCTGACTCATTCGACTGGTAAACTCCAGCCACTGGGTGTAACATTTTTGGTTCCGTGAAAACATTATTTACAAACAAAAATTAATAGTTTTTAGCTAATCACTGTGGCTGAATCATAACCTATTACCAAACCGGCAAACTTATGGGAAGAGCTTACCTGGGAGGTAGTAATACTGACACAGCCATCAAAGACTTTAATGCAACTAGTATTTTTCCTTAGAATTACTACAGATGTAGATTTTATTTTAAAAGACTTACAGGCTAACACCACTGAAAATAAACGATATCAAACCTCCTACGACTCATCAACCACGCATTATATTGAATCTTTATCCTCATCATCTCTTCCTATAAAACCAGGTGATTTAAAACCTCAGAATCAATGGCAAATCTTCCAAACTGGTGACAGGGTCTTATCACAAAAATATTTAGTTAAGTCTGCATAAAAAAATACAACGAATAAAATTGCAATAGAAGGAAAAAACCTCATCTAAGGAAGAAGTATATCCTGTCGTTCACACTGATGAATTGAATAATGACGCAATGTGTCCTTACTGCCAAAAATGTTCAGGAAGGATCAAGCGGTGAAAAATGGATTAGAAACACCAAAGGTTTTCTCGAAGGTGCCAAGAGGACTGCGCAGAAGTTGATGATCAAAGATTACCAGTGACCATACGACTAATCTGTGATACTGGTTTGAATGTTTTGACTGATTTTATAACGAGGTATACGTACATGATTAGTAATACCTTTGTTGAAATGCAATGATTGTGTGTCCCTAATTCGTACCCATGAGTCAGTATTAGGGAGACTCTATTTTGAAATTCCTATTGTTTCAGACTTTTGCTCCTAATGATGTTTGTTTGTTTTAGAAATAGAGCTTTGGTTATTTTTTAAATTAAACGACTATTTTAAAATAAAACTTGAGCACTGCAATTTTATTTCAAATACCTAATTAAAATGGGTTGCGGCATTTACTAACATTACCTAGATCACGACATTGGCTGACAAATTTATAGCCTGATGTTTTCAAAATAAAATCCATTTTATTTCGCCTCATTCATCAAAACTTCGTGTTTATTTGCTATATGTATATATAAAAACACCAACTTTAAACGACGAGCTACCAGAAATAGTGACTTACTAACACAACTGTAGCGAAGGGATAAGGAAAGTACTCATGAGGTGTCTCAAAATATGTTAATAGAACGGCCTGGCAGCTGAGTGGTTAAGACGATAGCTATCAAAATTCGAGATATCGGTGTTAACTTATGATGGGATTAGGAAATTTTTTAAATGTTCTGGTTGATTTTTTTTTTTTTCGAAAACAGCAGGACGTTACGAATTTCGGATTCCACATTAAACTGTAAGTCCGAGCAACGAAAAAGGAATATACGACAAACTGGTAGATGATTAATGTGCTGGATCTCAATTTTTATGTGACACAAACCCATTTTTACACTTTCTAATTGACGCAGTATGGGGCGAATGTGATCTTAGAAACGACTACACCAAAGCCGACTAAAATCCGCAAAAGAGTAAATTTGTCTTGAGGTAACTCGTGTGGGAGATGTCACGCGTAATGATTGCAATTTCACAGTTCCTGCATAGGTATTTAAAGTGTTATTACATTAAACAATAATCTATTTAATAAATTAATAAGTCATATTTAATGTATACTACATAATTTCGTAAGCTCACTCATTCCCTCACCTCGACAGCTATTGGTTGAAGAACGGTGTCACGTGTCAGCTTTCACTCGCAAAACAGCGACCAGAGTTACCATTTGAAGAAGTTCGTTGTTATGTCGACAGTTTAATAGCTAAGCAACTGCTATCAAATTAATTGCCATAATACATTCATTAAGTTTGTTTTTTTGTAGCTTGTCATAGTTAAAAAAACATTAATAAATTTTGTGGATGAAAAAGCGTGGATCTGCTATTCACTAACATGTAGCTAATGAAAGCAACTGGTATCTGCCGTAACCACGAATGCCAATTGTCATTCCGGCTTAGGATAAATTTAAATTTGTTTAAAACTGTCACTAATGTTGTTGCTTGACCAAAATTTATGCATTACAGTTTATTTGATTTTTAGGTATTTTACAGACCACTTTCGTTAATGGTCTTTGTTCTTGTACGCTGTACGTGAGTTATTAGGTTATTTTAAGTGGACAACAGACCAAATATGTTACCAAATCGACTATTCTGGGAATTAATTTCTCCGGAGATGCTCAACTGTTTAATTATATGGAATGTGTATTAAGTTCCCCCGGCAGTTACAGATACTATGACCAATGATTCATTATGAGTGTTTTCTCAGTCTCAATTTAAAAAAAAAAAAAAAAAAATAAAAAAAAAAAAAAACAGCGTGATGCTTTGCAAACAAACAGGATTTTTTTTTTAATTTTGCAGAGTGAACTTTTAAGTGCCGAAGTTTGTATTTAAGAAAGTTTGATTCTAGGACCTTTTAAGCAATTATACGATTGCGCTATCGTCTCTGTTCGTGTTTAATACCCACCTCTATTGATGCTTCTGAGTTCTTCAAGCTCAAAAGATTTTATTCACCTTGAAACACAGGTAAAGTTTATATTTGGTCAAATCAGGTCAACCTGTCATAATCTTTCATCCTAAAAACTGGAACTGTTTTAGACCTGTGATAATACGCTAAAAACGGTCACGAGCTTACACTAGTTAGATAATAAAAAACAACAGACCCACCAATGTGTATCAGTGCGGTCAGGCGCCATACACTGAACTGGGAAGGTACAAAGTGACCAGGTTCGAGCCCTGTTCTGCTTGTACTGGCCTTCCTGATTGTGGTTTTTTGGTGGCTTCCGCAGTCACCCACGCGAGTGCTTGGAAGTCCCCGATCTCCGTCTCATAAGCTAGACATATCGCAAACAAAAATACACTTACCAAACAGAACACAAATAGTGACACGTATCGCAGTGAGATGCCATAGGATATTTACGCCGGGTCTATCAAATCCAGTTTGAATTCGAGCTGCACAGAAGTACTTCCCTCCTCTAGTGATTTACACTGGCCCCTTACGAAAACAGGGGGTCTGTGACACTTAGTCCTTAGGTGGGCGGATCGAGAAAATAAATGTTATAATTTTACGAGTATTATTACTCAATCTACAATAACCTCAGGAAATACGCTTCCTGATCAAAAGTATCCGAACACCCCTAAGGGAGTGTTCATAAAACACGCAGCTCCATTTTGGCCTCCTGTTTCATCAAGTTTCATCAATTTCGCCCTTTGTGGAATTAGTGAAAAACGTCGATTCATCGCACAATACCCAGAAAGGGATGGGTTGAATGCTGTGATACGGAATGTCAGTTTTCATTTAGGTCCAGGCTCCGTTTCAACCTAATTACAAAGTCCGCTAATGTTGCTGATCGAAAATCGAAACATATACCGTACGCCGATTGTTAAATTCCAAATACATTAATCTGTACTAGTGATCGCCCAGGCTTCGAAATTCGACCGTAATGAATTAAGTTATTTAGTTTCTTTCGTGAAAGAGTAATAATCATTATTTGTTCTATTGCGTTTGCTGCGAACATAGTTATATCATGGAGGAAGGAAATATATGGAGACGACGCAAGAGACCTTCACCACGCATTGAAGTGAAGCAGGGCGGAGGAGGAGTGGGGAGGCATGGCCGGAGTGGAGGGGGCATGGCCGCTTCCATACAGACACTGGGAATATGTACAAAAACCTCAAGGGGACTCTAGGATAAACGTGACGCCGCAATCTGGTGATGGATTATTATGTACGTCGATATGACAAATAAAAAATGAAGAATAAAATTTTTTGATATCCTGCTTAGTTTTCGAGATATTCTGTCCCAAATGTGAAATGGATCTGGTTGAAATTCAGAAGAAAAAATTGCTCAAAGTCAAATTTGATGATGGATTCTTATTTAAAAAGAAGAGACAAATTAAAAATAAAGAATAAACATTTTCGATATCTCACCTAGTTCTAGAGATATACTGTATGAAAAGTGAGGTGTCTTGAGTTGAAATTGAGAAGAAAAATTTCGCAAAAGTCAAATTTAATGATCGATTCTTATGTAACACGACGAGACAAATCGAAAATAAAAAATAATTTTTTTCGATATCTTGCTTAGTTTTCGGGATATACTGGGATTGGGTTGATATGCCGCCTGGACCAAAAATTAATTCTGCCATAGCTACATGCAGAATGGATATTTCAGTTTTTTTTTACTACCACTTGTGGTTAGGTTGAAATGCGGCCTATACCAGAATAAAAATAGTTATCTTGTTAACATACATGGTAAGCTTAATTGGAAATGGCTGGAAGTAGTTTCCATCGCGATATACGTTTTGTCACTAACTTGGTTCTCATGAAATTACTAACAGTAATAGATAAATTCTTTGTCCCTCATGGAACAACAAAACCATTCTGGTACAGACTGCATTTAGACCTAACCACAATCTCCATTAAATTGTCGCTACAGAATCAAACTATGTAGACATACCCACACACGCGTATTTGAATCGCAAACTGTATTTGCAGTAACAACATCGTTTGCTTCATCAAGATTCCTAGATTGCATAGCATAATTTAACACATTTCATTTCATCATACACTGTCCGTATAAACTGCAACGTGACGAAAAGAAAGCGCAATACTAAATTCACTGAATCGCGATGTAAAACACACCCACTTAAATCTCATTTTCAACAATCGTTAAAAAGTAATGCTAGTCTATTATGTGCAAAATAGCAAGGTAGGTATGCTGATTTTCTACACTACACCAACAAAAATTTGAGAGCAAATTCATCCCATTGAAAGCTATGACTAAATATTTATAGACAGGAACCGAAGTTTGCAACTTCTACAGCTCACTTCAACAACGATAATTAGAATTCAACTTACTTATGAAATGATATTCCAGGTTCTTTCCTGTCTGGCCTATTTGTGCAACCGTACGCAACACAAGATGGCATAATAAAACACTTATACACATTACAAAATGAAATAATCAGTACATCTAACACAATGTGAACATCGCAATTGTTTGGAAGCGCAATATCGCCGCTGCCGCCACTGCGCATGCGCGAGCCTGCTTCACCGATTTAACGTCACTTCTCCTCCATATATTTCCTTCCTCCATGAGTTATATTATATACTGTATACATTGACGTCGTTGGCTGCGAGCGTGTACCACTACCAATACGTTATTAGCTTGTGTTGTTTGCTATAATTCTTTGCACTACCTATAAAATTAAAATGGTACACTCCACGCGTGACTGTATCCGAAATTTTATCTTCTGAACTAACCATAGCAAATGATGAAAGGTATTTAGGAATATTACCAAATAATTTTTGACTTTCTATTTATCGATGGTTCATTTGAATTTAGTCCATCATACAATGATTTAAAATATTCATTTTGACTTGAGGCCGGTAAAACTGCTTTAACCTTATGACAAAATGAAGTGAATGCAGTTCTTTCACTTGAAGTGACTTCTGATTCGAAATGTTTTGCATTGCAAAACCTGCATTGTAAATTCGAAACTATCAAAATTTTCTGCGATGACATTTAGTGCGCATTTAAATGTATCCATCAAAATAATTTCATCATATTGCGTGTTTACTATTTAAATTTGGTCTATTATCATTTTGAATTTCACGCAAATAGGTATTCATTCTTTTTTTGTCTCTCTCTCTCTCTCTCCGACCTGTCAATGTTCTATATCGAGGCATAATGGAAGTAAGTGCAAATTCCTGAATAAAAAAATCCATAATGAAATTCCGCAATTCAAAAATCAAAAGACCCTTAACCAAAGTTTAACATTTTAAATAATAAAAGTACCATACAGTGTATGACAGAATCGCTAGATTCCTTTTTGAAATGTTCCTTTTATAACTTCAACGATTAATCTCTACTTTATGCGACTCTTTTGTTTCACTAAAGATCACAGAGTATCTCAGCGCTGGAAATTACACATCAGAATAGTTGACTCTGATCCGATTTCACGCACACATACGTTCACGGATTTATTTTTTATTTAATAATGCATTTGTAACATGTATGAACTATGCTTATTATATATATTTTTACTGTTTACCAAAGACCACAGACATTGGCAGAATCGCTAAGTGTCGTTGCCACTAAAAAAAACAATTGCATGTAAACAACGAATGTTTTATTTTATTTAATTTAATGTATTTATAACACATATTATATATAGAGTTTAGCTTCCTGCACTTCTTCTCCATATAAATTTTAACTGTGCCAAATCTCACACTACTCCGCGCGCGCAATATTCTTAAAAAGGGATCCGAAGTTTTCGCTTAGCGTATTAATATATCGATGTGACATTGTAACTTATCTTGAAATATTATTTAAATTGAGTCTGGATACTTGCTGCTTACCACAGGACTGGAAAATTGCAATAGTAGTACCGGTACATAAAGGAGGGGTGAGAAATAGAGTTGAGAATTACAGACCAATCAGTTTGACATCTGTGGTATGTAAATTAATGGAAAGATTGATATGCAACCACATCAGAAATATATAACGTAAGTGGTTTTAAGCAGGAACATGGGTTCAGGCAAGGATATTCATGCGTATCTCAGTTGGTGGGATATATGCAAGATATTTCAGATGAAATGGACAAGGGAGGCCAAATTGATAGTGTAGCACTAGATCCGTCGAAGGCGTTTGACAGAGTAAGGCATAAAATGGTAGTAAATAAGGTAAAAACCATTGGAGTGGATGAGAAAGTGATTTGCTGGGTAGAAGAATTTTTAAAAGGTAGAAAACAGAAAGTTAGGGTAGGAAATGTAGTATCAAAAGAAGTGGAACTGAAAATGGGTGTGCCACAGGGTAGCGTATTGGGACCATTGCTATTCATTATTCTAATGAATAATTGTGTTGATTGTTTACTATCTGAAATTAGATTCTTTGCAGATGACATAATGCTGTATAAAAGAATCAAAACGATAGAGGATTGTAAACAGTTGCAGGGTGATCTGGACAAGATATCTATTGTAGTTGGGTTGGTAAACATGGGATGAAGATAAATGCAAAGAAGAGTCAGCTTATTAGATACACAAATAAAAAACAAAAGGTTAATTATGAATATAAGGTGGGGAAAGAATTGCTTGCTGAAGACTTGAAATGTAAATATCTTGGCATTAGTTTTGATAACAAGCTTAACTGGGCAGGACACATTGGACAGGTGGTAGGAAAAGGTTTCAAAGTTCTGCACTTGTTGGAGAAATTGATGAGGGGATGTACGGGAGAAGTAAAGGAATTGGGTTACAAAACTTTGGTCAGACCATTGCTCGGATATGGTAGTATAGTATAGGACCCTCATTTTACGTATCAAATACAGGAGTTGGAGAGGGTGCAAAGAAGGGCTGCTAGATTTGTTTCTGGAAATTGTCGCAGAATGCAATCAGTGACGGATATGATAAAGGAGCTGAAATGGGATTCATTGCAAGACAGGAGAAGGATGAGGAGGGTCATGGGAGTGTACAGGGCATATACTAGGCGATGAGGCATGGAAAGATATTGCAATAGGTATGAAAAGTAGCGCATGGAAGGGAAAAGATGACCATGACCTCAAGCTGGCACTCGATTTCAGGCACAAGGGTAGTGGGAAGATTATCTTTTTTAGGTAAGGGTGTCAGGGATTGGAATGAGTTAACAAGAGAAATGATGAATAATTTACCGAAAACTTTGAAAGAATTTAAAGATAAAATTTGTAAAGTGCAAATATAGGTGGGTGCTGGATAGGGGGAAGATGGGTGTGTAGGGAAATTGCCACCGGAGCCTGTGCTCCATTGCAATTAAATTAAATTAAATTAATTTAAAAAAATATCTAGAAACCGAGTGGTAATGCTGTCGTCTCCCATACGGAAGGACGAGTATTCGAATTCTCGTCCTGCCATCCAGATTTCGATTATTTATGGTTTCCTGAAATCATTCGAGGGAAATTCCTGGGATGGTTCCTTCGAAAGGCCATGCTAGAATAGCTTCCACATTCTTTGCTCCGATTCCTTTCTCGCTTCTAATGACCTCAACGTGTATGAGGCGTGAGACTATAAGCAAAAAAAAAAAGTGTCTTGAATTTGTCTGTTTGCTTTGTAATTACGCAGAAAATGCAGATTTTGAATGGGTTTTCAAAATTTGTTAGTTGTGTTTGTATTGGTCATACGTCACGTGAGCATATAAATAATTAAATATAGGTATATGTGTAGAAAAGTGTTTGGTGCTGTACAGGATAAGAATGCATATGGAAGGAGGAATAGCAGCTTAGTGATGGTCCATTAACCACGTGGCTCGTTCTAGGGGGAGGGGGGTTGGGTAGAAAGCTATGTGTGCTTCGTGGGGGCGGGGGAGATGATTCCGGACCTAGCCATGTAGCTTTTCCTTCATGTTATTTGTCGCACAGTATGTTTATGTTTATTTCCGTCATTTAATACAATGGCTGTATAGAGTCCTCAGAGCAATATGGAATGATAACCAAATACCAGAAGACTGGACGAAAGGGGTGATAATTCCTATATTCAAGAAAGGGAACAGAAGGAAAAGTGAAAACTATAGAGGTATTACCCTCCTATCCCACGGCCTCAAAATTATGGAAAAGATAGTTGAAGCCAGAGTACGAACAATATTAGAGCCCATCTTAGAAGAGGAACAACATGGGTTTAGGGCTGGAAGAAGCACAACAGATCTAATATTTGCCTTGAGAATGCTGGTGAAAAAATATTGCGAAAGAGGGAAAAACCTAATTATTGTGTTTATGGACCTAGAAAAGGCATACGATAATGTTCCTAGATCAACTATCTGGAAAAGTCTAAGAAAACTTGAAATACCAGAGTACCTCATAAGAAAGATCCAAATGCTGTACAATAACTGCAAGAGCTGTGTCAATGTTGGGGATGGTTACTCTGAATGGTTTAGTACAACCAAAGGAGTACAACAAGGAAGTGCCCTTTCACCCCTTCTGTTCATAGCGGTGATGGATAACATCTTAAAAGAACTAAAAAGAACATTCAATAGAGATCTACAGGCACTGGTGTTTGCAGATGATGTAGCAGTATGGGATGAAACAGAAGAAGGAATACAAAACAAATTGAAGATGTGTAATGATAAGTTTGAAGAATATGGAATGAAATTGAATCAAAAAAAAAACTGTAGCACTAAAAATAAGCCGAAAGAATACAGACTGTCATATAAAATTACAAGACCACGAAGTTGAAGTTGTTGACCAATTCAGTTACCTGGGGAGCATAATTGCCAATAATGGTAGAAGTGAGTTAGAAATAGTGAGTAGAGTAACCAAAGGAGCCAACTTCTACAGTACTGTGCGAGGCTTACTATGGGACATGAAGGTTCCCAGAAGAACAAAAATTGTCTTGTACAAATCATATCTCATTCCTATTCTCACATATGCTTTGGAAACATGCACCCTAACTACAAGGGACCTTAGCAAGATCCAAGCATGTGAAATGAAGTTTCTTAGAACGGCCCTCCAGAAAACTAGACCGCATAAAGAATGATGAAATTAGATCAAACCTAGAGCTAAGGGAATCCATGGAAGAGAGACTTAGGTCATCAAGACTTCGATGGTTTGGGCAAGTGAAGAGAATGACTAGTAAAAGACTGCCAAAAACTTATTTGGAAGAAAGGATACTGGGCAAAAGACCAGTGGGAAGACCAAGAAGAAGATGGACAGACCAACTGAAGGAGGACGTAGAGAGAAGAGGCTGGAATTGGGAGTACATCACAGACAGAGAAACCTTTCTGGACAGGAAAAGGTGGAAAACAATCGTCTATAATAACCAAGGCTCGTAAACCACACCCGGGAAACTGGAGATGGTCCCCAACGATAATGATGATAATGATGATGAAGTAATTTACG
The DNA here is from genome assembly GCA_031002005.1 of Vandiemenella viatica. Classification (NCBI taxonomy): domain Eukaryota; kingdom Metazoa; phylum Arthropoda; class Insecta; order Orthoptera; family Morabidae; genus Vandiemenella; species Vandiemenella viatica. The sequence continues at coordinate 383,734,505 of CM061920.1, read as the reverse complement.
ACAGTCTGACAAGAGAAAACAGTACGAAATATCTTTTGGAATTAATAGGGTAAAAGCTACGTGCGATGCGGGGGTGGGAGGGGGTATACAGGCAAAAGCCAATTCAGGCTAAGTGGGGGAAGAGGGTGGTTCACAATGCCAAAATGGAGTTATGTGGTTTATGGACGTTCCGTTACTTGTAGTGTGTCCTCCCGTCCTCCACACCGAGACGTACAGGATACTACCACCACAAGACCCACTCCCAAACGTAGTGGAACCTCCAGGACAGCGTTTAGAGTTTTTTTTCTGTCCCTGGCAATGTAACGGTGACAACGAGGGACCAGTTGCGCTTCCCATAGCACCGCGGCGGATCACGTCTGAAGGGGGTTGCACTCATCGTGATTCGGTGCCTGAATTCTTCAACGGCTCTCCGCACTCGCCTTCATCAGAGGCTACCGCAACTGATACGACGGTCTGCCTTCTGGATTCGAGAATGGACACTTCTTCATCTATCTCTGTGATTATAATTTCAGCTCATGGACTAGAAAAATCCTCGAGCAGCGAAGAGACGCATCTCTCCACCTCCTGCAGCGAATTTCAAACAACCCCGCAGTGAGCAACGCTCGTGAGTTGCGAAAATCAGAGTGAACACCAAGCAACTGTCCAACAACGTTGCCAACAAGAAATCCCAAAGCAAGAAGAAGAAGGTACCTTCCTAATGCAACGGTCACCCACCGCCCCCCGGTAAAGCCAGCAACCAGACGACGAAGGCTTTGTCTTCCCGCAGAGAAGCTCTCACCTTCGCTTGACCCGGAAAGGATGGAGATAAACGACCGTTTCCCGCCAGAGCTGCCAAGAAGCAGAAGTACAAATCTCTTCACGACAAGATGGAAGCTATTGTAAAGAATCCCTTCTCAGCTAAGTCAGTCGCAGGAGAGACAAAATAAAATTCACCTTTACCACAGTCGAGGACTTCACCACAGTGACTGTGCTGCTACAATAGTGGGTTAGTGCCTCTTCTGAAGGTTATTTTCCGTGGGATTGCTAGGACCATGGCTACTGAAGATGTAAAACAAGAACTGAAAGCGATAGCTACAGTGTCCAGACGGTAGTCCAGCTTCGCCACCCGGAAAGCAACAAGGCCATGCCTCTCTACCGCACCGTTGTCCCTGATTCCCTAGCGAACAGGCTCATTTTTGGTGTGGAGAGAATCTGTCTCATTAAGGTTCAAAGGGAAAATATGAGAGCTACTGTTGGCTCCTCTCAGTGTTTTAACTGCCTATGGATTGAACATGAGACTAAACACTGCTCGATGCCTCCAGTATGTGCGAAGTGCGTTAGCCCACATGATTCGACGCCGTGCACCTTCAAGAAAGAATAGGACGCAACCAAATGTTCGAACTACGGTGGTGAACATATTGCGTCCTACAGAGGCTGTCCCTTGTTCAATAAAGCTCGCGATCGGCAGAAAGGATTCTTTTCTATTACGGACTCTGTTAATCAACGCAGCCTCCAGCCTCCGGCAGAGAAATAGAAGAACGTCCCCTCTGAGCAACCTAAGCCTAAAAGTGTTTCCTCGCTATCACCGAATATGGAGCAGAAAAAGCCTCCAAGGATGGCCCGGAAGCGGCAGAAGACCTAGTTAACTAGAAGATCTAGATTGACGGACGATAATTCTCTGATATCGTGACGACAGAGTCGTCTGCTGCTGCCTCGGACTCCAACCCTGTTGAAACACAGCAAAGGTACCAAAACCCGCAGACCTCCTGCTCTCAACACAGAACGCAACCGCAACAACGCCACCAGCCTCCTTCAAGAAGCTTCAGCACCTGAAAATCTGTGCTACTGAGCAGATTGCTGTAGTCTGTTTTAAACTCACTGCTTAGCTTAACCAAGTGACTAGACCAGATACAACCGACATATGCGCTTCACTGACGACGGCTATCGCCTTCTCTAAATGCAGTTGTAAGCATCACCATCGATAGGCGACCCCAAATTAATAACCTATTCTTCTGCATCTGGAATGCGAATGGCATCCATGGACAGACCATGGTGTTTCGTCAGATATCAGTGAACAAGTTGTTGACTTATGTCTCGTTACCGAGACACGTAAAACCGGGACTGAGATCATCAGTAGCCAACTTCTGCTGCTACTGCCAAAACCACCCAAATGCAAAGGGAGGAATGGCCATTTCTGGGAAGCCTAGCATTCCACATCATGAGATCGTCATCCCACCCCTGCAGTATACTGAAGCAGTTAAGTTGTGATGATTACTACCAGAGGACCAGTAACAGTAGTCACTGCCTACTGCAGACGGAGGAGGAAAATAGAAGTGGCTGATTTCACTACCCTGGCCAGCATCAGGGGCAAGCTATTCATCGATGGTGATTTGAATACTAAACAGGGTAGCAAACCCTGGAGGAAATCTGTTGAGACGCGTAGCCAACAGGCACAACATGTGCGTGTAGGGATCTGAGGAACCAACGCACTTTCCTACTCATCGTACATGTCCTGATGTTCTTGATGTTACAGTCATGAAGAACATAACAGGATCTTAGCTGCATATACTGTGAATAGATAGAGGTGATCTCCAATCCAAGCGGAAGAAACGAACACCAAATATCTGACTTTAAGAAAGCCGACTGATGTAGATGTAGATAGCGACGGCTTGTTTCGGCAGCATTGGGGGTTCACCCCGTGGAAGACGCGGACGACGCCCTCTCCTTCTTTGAAATATTGTGAAGAAAGCATCTTCTACTAATACCCCTAAGAGAGTCTGCTCTGTAGATACTTTGAGGCAGCTACCATCCCACCTCCTGACAGGAATCCGACACAAAAAATCTTCTTTCTAAGGAGTGGAAGTTGACTAGAAACTCCGTCACGCACAGACTTAAACCAGCTTCAGAGGGAACTAAAGGTGACGTTGGAGGAGCACCGAAAAAGAGAATGGGAGTCTCGAATCTCGACACCGACCCCTGTTGGTGGGACACTCTGGGTAGAGAACCGAAAATTTATAAGACAGTGGCCTCAACTCCCACCCCTCGGGGAACGGAACCCTGTCTATCGTCCAGCTGATAAGGCAAACATCGTTGCAGCTGCGTTCGAGAATTTCCGCCCTTTGGAAGCGGAAGTTGAAGAGGAACATATTGAAGCAGTATGACGCCACCTGAATACATATCCGCGGGCTGAAGAAGGCGACGACGAAGAAGAGATTAGTCCTGTCTTTCCGGAAGAGATGGCCAACTGCCTCGCCACAATACACCCGACCTAGGATCCCGCATCTGCAAAGACAGTTGGCTTAAGAACTTGCCACTGGAGGCGTCCATATATTTGGCGGAAACCTTCAACTACATCGTAAGCCAGCAGTTACCCAACGTTGGAAACACGTCGAAGTGGTAGAGTGGGAAGGTCCCTCACTTGTCAAAGAACTACTGCCCGATAAGCCTTCTCCCGACTGTAAGAAAGGTCTTCCAAAGAATTTTGTTTAGGCGTTATATAGAGCAAAATGTGATTATCCCTTACCATCAGTTTGGTTCCGCCGTAGCCATTCCACCACACAACAACTCATGGGAGTTATCGAGGCTGCGACGAGAGCATTCAATGAATAAAAATACTATGGTTTGTTTCTCCTGGACATTGCCTGATTGTTTGACTCCGTGTAGCCTTCGGGTCTTCTGCTCAAGCTGACAAATTTGTGAAGCTCCTGAGGTCTTTCCCATTTTCTGTGTCAGAGTTGGATTGGCCATGCTCTGATTGAAACGAAACTTACCGGCGTTCCGCAGAGCTCGGTGCTGAGGCCAGTTCACTGCAGATATGCCTACCGCCCTCACTGTACTTGCACCACCCTTGCTGATGATGCTGCACACTGCACCGCAAGCAGAAGAGCAATTACAACTTGTTGTCTGCAAGAAAAATTTGAGGACTCGATGTAAAGCTAAAGAATCGACATCAATCCAACTAAAAACACAGGCCATCATGATCTCAAGGAGACGCAACAAGCTTAACCCAATCTTACTTAATACTGAACTTCTTTTACACAATAAAAGGATTCCATGGTCCAATGAAGTCAGGAACCTTGGGGAAACGTTTGACCAGGGAATAATAAGGAGAGCACATATTCATGACGTCAGGAAGAGGGCTAGTACATCATTATACACCCTATACCCAGTGCTCAACAGGAATAGCCTACTGATGCCCGCCATAGGTGTTGAGATGTGTGATGGAATATGCATGCCCCATATGCACGCACCTGTTCCTTGTACAAACAAGGTACAAGTAAGATATAAGAGCACTGAAATACAACAGTCATTCTACATTTTCAGAACACATACAAGAACACAACTAGCAACCAACGAATATAGACACAGACTTGCAAATACTCACTATAAACAACAATAAACCACAAACACTAACATTGCAAGAGAACTATCACATACAGAAAGCACTGACAGAAGGAAAACATAATTACCGTAAACACAAATCAGACACACCAGGTACTATACACATCATTGAAAATAAAATAAAAATAAAACAATCGATACTGGCAAAACAGCGCTAAGCAAGAAACATACAAAATCATAACAAAAACATACAAAAAAATGTGCCACACACGAAACAAACGGAAGACAAACAAGAAAAGCAAAACACATTATATAGCGTTACATAGTCAAAAGTAAACAAAATAGACCAGCCATTCGTACAAAAATACAGTGCAGTATAGTTCTAGTTTACTTGTACAACAAGCAGAAAATGACATGCTACTCAAAAGCAAGAAAAAATCACTGCTGCTTAGAATGGAAGATAAATAAAGCAATATAACATACATTGCAAGTAGATTATAATTTATGTAAAAACTTTAATATTCAAAATATAAAAGGTAACCTCACTGTAACGCAGACAGACTAATAACGAGAAATTGATTATTAGACCAATCAACAATTCACTCAAGTGAGAGATGCAAACGCCTATGTAAATTGACTTCAGTAAACCAAACTCCATTGGATCACTGTTAGGATTTTCGAAACGTGTGTTAAAATCTGTATTTCACACTTCAGACTACACTTTGCAGATATGCAAGGTTAACGCCATACACATAGAGTGCAGTGTGTGTACAGGAAATTACGTCAACGATAAGTAGGAGCATGCACTACACGAGTTTTTTGTGATAGTGCTGCCAGGGTACAAGACTGTAAAAGTACCTGCAAATTTCATCTATCTACCCATCACTGTAAAACACTCAACAATTTTCACATTACAGTTGTCGACCAGGACGGCGAATTGGTTGATTTCAGCGGAGGAAGCATTACTCTGAGACTACATAAAGAATGGGCGCTCGTTATAACAAGAAGCGGCAAACTCATGCAGTTGTCATTCGTGAACCGACAGTGAAACGGTTAACACCTTTTAACGTGCTCTTCCTACAGTCGTTAGGCTATACCGTAAAGTTGGTGACTCGTAATCAGTTGGTGACTCATCAATACCATTCTCCATCTATATTTAATAACAATGACGACATTCGGATACCTATTCAGAACCAAGATACATTTACAGTGCCGGGTGAAGCGATTGAAAAAAGATTCGTCGAAGAAGATAGAACTGGAGCAACAAATTCACTTGTCACAAGCAATGTTATTGCATTCCTGTTTGAGAAAATTCGGCTAGAACTTAAAGGACACGAAATTGAGCGAAATAGAAACGTTAGAATTACGAGAACAATAAAGGCGCTAATTTCTGGTGATCCTCAACAATTTGGGGTGCTGAACAATGCAGAGTGGAGTCCATGGGAGCTTGGGTATGGCCACTTTGATGTATGTATACCGTTGAGTATGCTTTTAGGCTTTTCTGACGACAATAAAAGGATACTTGCAAATGTAAAACAAGAACTAGTACTGATTCATGCTAGGGATGACAGAAATTCATACACACAAGCCAATGCAAATCCACAAAAGAGTAAATTCAGGCTTAATAAAGTCGCGTGGGCGATGCCGCACGTGCAAGTAGGCGACAGAGAGAAACTGTAAGATTGTGGAAAGTGGGACGCCACTATGTACTCATTTCAGAAGTTGGGACCTGCTTGAATATCCTGTACTTTCTGTAAGCAAGACACAAGTTTTGACTTTGAAGACGATAACGTAACTGGAGAAACCTAGGACAGTAGTTCTTTGTTTTCAAACAAACAGGAAACGTAACACAGAAAAAAGTGCAGCCGAGATTGATCATTGCCTCCGTAATGCCATAGTGTTCTTAAATGAGGTATCGTTTCTATACGAGAACATGAATTAGACTTTAAGAAAAACAGAACAATTGTACTGAATGACAAATATGCAAGATTCAAGCAGTCTTAATATGAACATGATCATCCCTCACCACTTCTAAAACGTGAAGAATTTGATCCAACTGCACCTCTAGTTGTAATTGACTGTTCTCAACAAAATGAAACGGTTAAGACTAGACCTGTAGATATATGTGTGGAATTTGTTAGTAGTGAAAATTTCCCTGCCTACACGTCTGCATACTATCCGATCTTGTATGATCATGTTGTGGAATATGTACCTCTAACTGATGTGGTGTGGAAGGTGACATAAAACAGGACAGCACCCAGACATTTCAGCTCATTACCATGGCGATCATCTTCCTGGACGCACAAGGCTTCAAGACGAAGTACTGTGTCTTTATTTTCAAAGAAGTTGTTGACAATATTATCGCTACACATTGCATTTCCATATCCTCACAATCACCTGGAGGTGATAAACCAACAGTCAGATGGTTGACAAATAATTACCTTCGAATCTTTAGTAAACTAGGTACTACATGAAAGTAGTGGGGGACTGAGGATCAAAACCTGAGTGCACGTAGCAGAGAAATCGCTGATGGCTCTTGTCTTTTAGGTCAATGGGAGATCGACCGTGGCAGGTTCGAGGCGGGCAGTCAGCCACCGACTACAGCAGCAGTGATGGAAGCAGATTGACAACATACACCATCATCTTCAAACCAACAGGTGGGACGAAACCATTTGTGAACATGTTGCTGGGATATATCAGATGTTAGGAAGCCAGAGGGATGCATTCTCAGGCATTAGGGAGTGTGCATAAACTACGTGGCTTGGTCTAGGGGTTGGCTGGAAAGCTACGCTGGGCTACGTGGAGGAGGGGGAGGGGAGGGCGATTCCGAGCCAGTCCACGTAGCTTTTCGCTTATATTATTTGTCACAGTTAAAATGAGATACAGAACAGAAAACAGCTTGTGAATATTTATTTCCGCAATTTAATTATCCACGTATGTAATTTATGATAGTATGACAAGAGAAAACAGTACAAAATGTCTTCTGGAATCAATTGGGAAAAAGGCTAGGTGCTACGTGGGGGAGGGGGATAGAGACAAATGCCACGTAGGGCGACGTGAGGGTGGAGGGGGGTTCATAGGAGTCTAATATGCACTCTCCCTTAGAATAGGGTTACCAGAATTTTTCCTCCAAGTCCGGGGACGCTTCACAACTTTTTCACCAAAATCCGGGGACGCTTTCGCCATTTGTCCTAATTACGCGTTGTACTTTTATAAGTTATATGATTAATGGTTGGGTTAACTTTAAAGCCACATATTGTTTATATTTTGTATTTTAAATGAGGATCACAGACAGACATGTTGCACACAGCAAGGAGACTTGATTTTCCAAAGCTGTTGTGTCCAAGACGCAGTATCCTTGTAATTTTCTTTTATTACTAGGAACGTACAAGGATGGAAGTGCGCTTCGTATCTCTTGTTTTAAACGAATGTATTAGCAAATCAGGTCTTTTAAAGCTCTCTCGCTTGATTAAAATAATTCTGAGGACAACAGAAAAAATCCGGGGACATTGCGGGGACGAAATCTGTCCGGGGACAGAGAGCTAAATCCGGGGACTGTCCCCGGCAAACGGGGACGTCTGGTAACCCTACCTTAGAAGCAAGGAATAAATGGCTTAACTATTATAAGGGCTCAGGGAGCCAATGGAAGTTTTAACTGGGTATAAAGTAATGTTGTAAATAAATGTAAATGTGTATACCATGCTGGAGTATCATTGATGGAAACGTGACTTAGAATCTAACCCACAATTTAATGTACATCTTGAGAAACAAAAAAAAATCGCTTGTCCACCACAGGCCGTTAGAGCGGTAGTTCCTTTGGTCCAGAAGGAACGTTTATTCCCTACTACTGATGCTTAGCTAAATGGAACTGTTATTAAATAACGTGCATGATCTAGAACAACATCTCTGGTCGGAAGTTGTTCAATGAAGGCGAAAAGCGTGCCGTCATAGCGCGACGTCATAGTATGATGTCACCACGTGATAGAACGTGACCAATGAAGCGTTTTTTAAGAATAAGGAGAGTGTTACATATTATCGTTATTATTTTGCTTAAAAGTGACTTTTATATACAACAAAAGTTTAAACACTTTCAACTGTGTCTTAACTTTCAACTTGTAGTACATAAGCTATTTTATTTTTATTTTTTAAAAAAGAACCTCTTGCTCGGGTTAAAATCCACTCCTGTCTTTTTTTTATTTTATTTTTTATCTTCTTTGCAGATTTTCGAAACGTACGTGTTCGCAAGAATCTTTTTACGCTGTACCAGGTATACCGACTGCTTCATTCTACTTGGAAAAGTAGAGCCACTTGTCCTAGTCAGTTCGACCAGTGTATTTCACGAGTTTCGCCAAAACAAATACAAAAAAAGAGGTAGGGCTAGGTAGTTATACTTTTGCAAGTATATTAATGTCGTCTGCACACCCATTGTGATTCGCCATTTTCCGACTTCCACGTATATTTACGGAAAATACATTCACGAATAATTCCAACGAGGATTTTTTTTAAAAAATGGCAAAAGCTGATTTGAATACGAGCACAAAACATTTTGTACTCAAACCGATTATCCACTACACTAAGGTGGCAGTGACGTATGTTTAAATTTTTTAGGTACAGTAGAACTGCAATTATCCGAACTCCGACTATCCGAATCGCTTTTTTAATTATGACAGAAAGGGAAGAGACAGGAGAAGAGGGGATGACGTGTCACTTGAGGAGTTCAGGAACATTATTTTGAAAATTCCTGGATGATGTTCAGAAGTTAGTGCTGAAGATATTGGAGAGTGGGTGGTGTGTGATTCGTCAGGCCCTGGGTATGAAATTCTAAATGATGATGAACTTATTGAAAGAGTGAGAGAAGAAAGTGTTGAGGAATCATCAGCTAGTCAACCATTTGCCGGCCTTGAAACTACGTTGAAGTAGATGGAGCGTCAGCCCTAGTGTGACCACATGCAACTTCTCATTGTCAAGCAGACGCGCGACTTGGTTGCCCGAAAACGGATGAATACAGTCAAACAGCTTACTTTGACCGAGATGTTCAGCAAACAACGACTTTTGCGCTTAACATGTAAAAGTGTTGCCTTTTCATTTAATTAATGAAAAGATTTTTTTTTCTTTAAAAATTGTTTTTTCTCAAATTTTCAATATACAGTAATTAATTAAAATAGACCCTTTTTGGGGAAAAAATCCAATTATCGGAAGTTTTGATTATCCAAATGTGGTCCGGTCCCGATAGATTCGGATAATTGGAGTTCTATTGTACGTAAAACGTTACTCATACGTCACAAATTTCTGAAAAACTATTGATTATAAATATGTATTTAATAAAAGCACTTTTCTTAATAACCAATCGGTACCCCTTACTGTGAAAGAAATCAGATGCCATTATCTTTGACCCTGATTTTCACAGAAAATATTGAGAGTTGACCTTAACCCTTTAACGGTGTCAGTTTTAAATGCTACACATCCTTTACATCAATACTAAATGAAGTTTCTGCCTACAGTTGTAAGTCCCACTAATCAAGTCAAGGATATCTCTCTCCACATCTTTTCTCATTTTATTTCTTAGTTTAGCTTTTAAGACTCGTCGGCCTGGGAGCAAGACGCACGAGCGAATGCAGTTGTGCCCTTTCGAAGGAACAACCTCGCATTCACCTGCAGTAATTTTGTCGCCGGACCGACGATCGAAGTCGCATTCTCCTGAATACCAAACCCCAATATCAACCGTTCACCCACCAGGCCCGTGGGATCAGGGTTTGTTTTTGAGTTACCTACGTAAGCCCGAGTTGTAACAAAATTCTATAAAAACGTCGCCTGGTGTAAAACCGTACGATCTTGATGCCCAGTTGGCGTCGGCGTTCCTAGTGGTGACACCGCCTCTATTAACCAACGCTTGAAGTTGTCATTAAGTTGAGTTTCTTGCGCAATTGTGTGTAATTTTCTCCCTATAATTTCATAGCAAATGCAGTTTTGTGTACGATGCAGAATTAATGTAGTAATTACAGCAACACTTCTATTTATTGCAGCCATATTTTCCTTAAAATTGTCGTAAAATTTGGCGTATTTCGTCGACCAAGAGTACTTAGAATTTTTAATTCTATGTGTGTAATTTTCAACATATTTGTAATACTTTTTGCACAATCGTAGTGTGTTGTTCCTTCTTGTATAGTTCCACTGAAAGTAATAGCAACAACAGTAGTTAATATATACTTGGTTTAGAGATAATAAAAAAAAGACTCACAATTCATGACATGAGTTCTTAATGGGGCTCCTTGTATTTTCAAATCAACAATAGACACTGTTAAATAATTGATTAATTAAGACCTGTTTGCTACATTCATATAAATATATACATAAACGAAAAATCCCAGATACAAATTCTAATTTCCGCATTGTGTGCCCATGAGGTAAACTGGTTTTTTGATAATAGTACGGAAAACTATTCCAAAGGACAATAAGTCGTTATCTGTTTTACTGTTACTGACGTATCGAGTGATGGTATATAAATTTCCGATGATAACTTGGTACGTGGACCTTCGAAACCGCATCGTGTAATTAATGAGGGCAATCGGCTGGGTTTTATTGGGCACGGCCCGTGTTAAAAGCTGCGTTTCAGTTTTATGTCCCCCCTATTCTTCAACAGCAGATCCGCTCAGACGATAGCATCTGCTGAGGCATGGCGCAAGCCACACACTTCATCGCACATTTAATCTTTGCGGTAAGTTATCATTTCTTACGAATATGCAAATAGTTTCCTTTTTAGTATATTTCTAAGAAGCGTGTTCTGACCATCTACAAGGTCTCGAAAGGTCTCGACATTGACTGTATGGAGAGTCTCCATTTTATCTTCCTTGGAACGTTAAGTTAACTAACAGAAAGTCCTAACAGACGTACTTTTGTTTTCCTGAAAATGTTGATAGTTGATAGGTGTACATTGACGATGAAGCATGGAACTATGCAATTGGAAGTTACTTCATAGCATCATTGATGACGATGTCGCCCTTTGCATAAAGTGACTGCTCTACGCCATTCTTCCTGCTAATCATACAGAGTACGTAAATTATCTTTGATACAGATTGAGAGAGAGAGATAATTATCTCCTCAAAGACAAAGAGAACATATTGGGATCATAGTCTACAGCATCTGATGTAAGCAAATGGTCAGTATGAAGGACTAGAATTCTGAAGGATATAAGTGCCTTCTCCGCGGTATTGTTTGCGTCCCTGTTCATGCTGGTCTTTGGACCTCTGAGATAGGGAAGGCGCCGTTAGTTTGCTTTGAAAGAACGAAACCTAAGCTCCAGACTGAGATAACGATATGGCCGAAGATTTAAACCGAAGGTGTCCATACAGCACAGATTCACATTTTACTGAAGAATTTTCGACTTTGGGACGTTGGAGAACCGGAAATGAAAGTGCTGTAATTATATGAGGTCTCTAATTAAATAATTGAGGTTTTAAGAGATTTGTCCTTGAACATCTAATCGAAAAGTTGGTTGCAAGCTATAAAAAGTAGAGTGATATTTGCCGGCAGTAATTCAGTCTAACGAAAGCAACATCATACTTCGTAATAACGGGAAAACATTTTTAAAAATATACTTCTCAACGACTGTTATCCAAAATAATTTCAGTTGAAAGTTTTTATTTAGTGCGAACTTCTTGGAACTTGTTGGGATAGATGGAAGAACAATTTTTCTCTCTCTTTTGCGCCGGTAGGTGTCTTAATTTTTTTAATTACTTACCTGCGGCTCTGTTTTATGGTTAGTAGGATACATCCACCTTTGAATTTCATCACAATTGGTGCAAAAGAGAAGGAATTTTGAGGTTGTGACATGGATGGATGTATATGACGAAATTAGAAAGGTTTCATAAATTTTATAAATAAAGTCCACGAACAATTGCTGTGTTTTTTTTTTCAGGTGCGTATGAAAAAAAAAAGTTGCCACAACAGTTGTTTGCAGACGGCATTTTATTTATAAATATTATTGCTCAGCAATTGCGGAAAAACGACTTATAATCATATTAATAAGTTGTTGCTTTTTTTTAACTGCTTAACAGTGAGGTCTTAACAGACGGGAAAGGATGGGGTGCAAGGAATGGGAAGGAATTCGGCCATGCCCTTTTGATGGAAACATCCCGGCATTATTTGGGAAACCATGGAAAACCCAAATCTGGATGCCCAGACGGGGATTCAAACCGCCGTCCTCCCGAATACGAGGCCAGAACGATAACCGTTACACCACCACGTTCGGTTGGTTAATAATGATTCTATATTTCCCAGTTTAGTTACGGTACCCTAAAAGAGGATTACAATATTGTGGATGTTTGTTGAAGGATATGTATTCCTATCACATGCCTAGGATACTGTCCTTCGGTCTGTTAGGCCTTACTTCTTGAGAAATTCACATGGAAAAATCAACAAGCACGTTAAATAGTAACGACGTTTAACATGAATGAAATGGGAGGGGGGGGGATGGCAATATTACCCGCTAATACTTTCCGAATCTGTTTGGAGTTCGATCACCACTATTTTTTTTTTTCAACGAAATATGATGGCTTGAAAATATGAACGCATCTATATAAAAAAAAATTTATTTGATACACAAACATGCAATTGATCAACTGTATTTGTGCAGTGTTAACGTGCAGATGGAAGAAAGTATCGTCAGCGACTAAAAGCTTAAAAATGAGTCAAAGAGGAAACAAAGTTGACCAATGCTTATTGCTGATGCGAATTTGTTAACTAATTAACCTCTCGATCAAAATTCTTTTTCGTCAGCGTTTTCAGCGAGGCACATTTGAACGGAAACACAGTGATTTATTCATAAAATTGGCGCTGACATGACTTGAACGCGAGATCGCAGAGTATTAGCCGGTTGTCTTGTCGTTTAGAATTCGCTTTTATTTTTAGTTGAGTGATTTGCAACAACTCTAGCATTTTACGTGCATCGGAATTTACGCATGGATATACCTCAAAAACTAAAGCCTTTTTGACAGAATGATCCCACCACGAGCATATGGAAGAATTTAATAGGGAGATCGAAATGAGTTTTTACCACGTTTGGTAGTCCCCACGCTTGTTATTTACCTAAGATCCATTCTGTCAGGACTGCTAACATTCACTTATTGCACTGTGCTGTTACAAGAAATCTTCAACCTCGAAGGCTTAGAGAATACCTTGCTTTCCAACTTTTCGATGGCTGAATTCTACGGTCCTGGCTGCTTATATTCCCATTCCTTGTTCTTAATTCTCTCCGAATCTAATAATACTGCCGACGTTTAGTCATAAAACACTAAATTTTTTTTAGGACGGAGGCAACTGCGAGTCATCCGCTGTCGAAGCAACATTTGTATTAATGTGTTTTGTACTTGCAAACCAAGTGCATTTAGCAAAATTGCTGATCGTCCCAGCATTAAACCTAGTTAAATATGGAATCCTGATGGATTACGAGTAAAGTTATGAGGATTTCGCTGAGTTTAAAAATCTGTCACGTCGTATCATCCGAGTTCTGGTATGGAGGCACCTTGGTGCCCTCTTTTATATTGCTCGGCAAGTGATCAGCAACTCTGTACAACATTGGTCGCTTGAGATCCAATATTTATCAGAATCTGTTCGGCCGCTGCATTTGCATCATCAATTCAGAAACCATTTCTCTGACCCGCAGAAGTGATTGAGGGACTATTTTACGTCCAAATCACTTTACCTTAACAGGCCACTAGACCTAATATTGTACACAAAGAAAATAACATTTTTTCAGGTTGAAGCCATATTTCACCTTTCCTGATTTATATGCCTTTAGAGGCTGTTTCCAAACTGAAGATCGACATGCTCTAATCTGCTTCCTGCTCATCCGACCAACTGCCGGAAGACCGTTGGCATCGATTCCGAGAACTAGACAGTAACCAAACAACGTCCGTTGCGAACAGGAAACACTCTATATGGGTCAGGTTGATATTTAGTTGAAACAAACTAATATTTCAACTTGTATAAATAATTAATATCCTCGTCTACGCGACTGAACTCCTATTTCTTCTTTCATTTCCAGCGTACGCGTTTTACCACCTTTCCTGGAACATCTATAGCGGTTATGTGTATGACACTGGTACATTTCTTGTTAGCTATATTTCATTGTGAAAACAATATAAAATATAATCGATATTACTTTTTATTTGTAATCGTATGTGCTTCTGTTTCACATTTGCTCGGTCTCAGCTTCAGCATTTTCTCTGTAGTGTTGTTTTGATTTAGAACGTATTTGAATTCTTTCGAAGTTTTCGTTCAGACTACTGTTGGTGCTATTTGCAAGGTGAAGACTGTATGTGAGTATTTTACCGTACTGTGTATTTCACTATACCATATTTTCTATTTACCCTCAGGTGCCACTGAGGTTAAGTTCCTTTGTTTTGTATTCTACTTCGTGTTATTCTTGCTGATGGACGGGCGTTTGATTGGAAAATGAGGAAACGGCCCTTAACGTTTGAAATTATCTCCTCCTAACCCTTACAAGCCGTCCTGTGCATTCTAACAGACCTGCCGCACATTTTGGAAAACAAACTGTGTTAAAAAAGTCAGAATGCTTTAGGCATTATTCTCGATAAAATCAAAACTGTACACATGAAGCTATGAAGCTCAGAAGTGGCTTAACTCATGGAAACCAATGTGAAAGTTTGATGACACGTAAGTCGATAATTATTTCAGCACGGTACGCTGAGTAGACCAAATCAAATCCTGGAAAAAAATACATCTAATGGAAGACCATATGAAATAACTCGTGGATCCAACCTACCAATAAAAGCACAAACTGTACAGCGCCACGTAGCAACTTGATGGTACTGGACCCTGTGGGTACCGTGATCTTTTATACTAGACGGCAACGGATTTATTTTATAAAACAGATAATCTCGTGCCATTCGGCGAAAGCTTATTTAACCGTAAGCTGCAGCACGTCTGCTCGACCAGTGTGGCAGTAAACAGAACCAGTGGGTGACACCACACCTGCTTACTCGATACTCATATTACATCTGACGCTGACGGTAGCGCGCCTTCCTATACGGGCGATTTATCACAACTGACCGTACGCGGCAGCACGCCCGTCAGCTCAGCTCTCCACCATGGGTGGCCAACGCAGCTTCGGCATTCCACCGGCTACGTCTGACTATCTTTTAACAAATACATTTTACTGTAATCGTCATCAGTCTGCCACATTAATATGGAAAAAATCTTTTCGAAAGTGCAGCAACACTTTTCACTGTCCGCGTCTTGTGCATCTGCCGTGAGCAACACAGTAGTAAGGGAAATGATGAGTGGCATCTTTTTATGAAAGGTATACCCAATTTTCTGTATGATGAGTGTTTATTTCATTTGTAAAACGTGTAATCTATTAGGCGAAGATTGGTAATTGTTTCAGAATTTACCTAAGTATTTACGGAAAATCATCAGGTACGCGGGATCTGGTCCATTGTACCTTCCCAGTCCAGGGTGATGTAGTGACTAAATGGGGGCGAACTCTGGTCATCTACTTACAGTGCCAATACTTATTTGCATCTTATTTCAAATTTAAGTGTTGTATATTTCCAAACATGAATTCTGCCTATGCCATGTTATTAATGCTCCATTTATTTAATTGTTAACAGTATCTGTTATCCTTATGCCACAGGATAAAAATTAGTAAATTACATAATGAAAAAGTATATTGACATCCTTTAACTGGTCTGATTTCTTGTTGCAGAGTTGCCTGACCGCTGCACTGTGTAAGGATCCAGATGTCCCTGAGAACTTGACAACACAACTGCGCAAGTCTGATGGCAACGGTTTGTCTTTAAACCTCCGCGCCATAACATTGCTACCAACTGTGGTAACAATCCTAACCCCAAATTGTTTCTTTATCCAAAATGGATCTATCAGGTGTCATAAGTTCCTTTTGGAACTAAACTGAGTAACAACAAGAGCGATGAAAAACTTATTATTTGATCGCTAAAATCAGCCATGACGTACGAATCTATATAAACATGCGGAACTCCTACGGTTCAATAAGCTATCACTTAATCGTACAGAGTGAATTATAAAGTATATTGCTCTGTGAATCACTAGGACGAAAAAGATTCATTAGGTCTCTCCACCAACAGGACATAATGGTTTCTCTTTCTATTAATGGCTTTCCAGGTGGTTGACGCCGAAGTTATTAGAGCCGGGAGACGATGGGGAATAAGGAACGGGACGGAATTCGACCATGGTCTTATGAAGGAATCAGTCCGCCATTCATCTGGATTGATTTCCGGAAACTATGGAAAACCGAAATCTGGTTGGACGGACAGGGATTTGAACACGCGTTCTTCCGAATGCCAAGTACTAGCGTTACACTCACTTATTAGGCTCGGTGACGCGATGGA
The DNA here is from genome assembly GCA_031002005.1 of Vandiemenella viatica. Classification (NCBI taxonomy): domain Eukaryota; kingdom Metazoa; phylum Arthropoda; class Insecta; order Orthoptera; family Morabidae; genus Vandiemenella; species Vandiemenella viatica. The sequence continues at coordinate 383,717,799 of CM061920.1, read as the reverse complement.
AATTGTCGCAGGCAAGGGAGAAAAGTAGTGTAACACATAGCAGCCAGACTCAACATTATTATTTTCAGGTGCATAATCTCTCCATAACAGACGGTTGTGCAGAAGCAAAAAAATGAAAAGAGTAATTTTAACAAATTTTATTATTCAGTAGATAATTTTTACATAAAGCATAACATCAATGTATTGTATAGTGTTTATCGTTTAACTGGTAACTTTGGGCCTCTAACAATAAATTAATTGCGAAAATACCTTTTTTTAAATTTCAACTTTTCTAAGATCCGTTGTAATATTTTTCTTTTTGTGTTTACTTATACATACGATATGTAAGGCAATTTCGCAATACGAATAATGAACTGGATTTACAAATAACTCATTATTGATTTTTTAAAATCTTTTTTCTAAATTATTTTTTTAGTAAATTCGAATTTGAATCTGGACTCCTTGTGCCTCCTCTGTCTAATATGATGGCACTATTACACTTGCGATTCCTTATACCTGTTGGTATTTTTCGAAATAATTTATCCTTTTCGATTTTCCATGGTTTCTCCAAATCACTCGAGCCTTTCCGGATTGCTTCCTTGAAAAAGTCATGACTGAATTGTTTCACAATTCTTTGTCTCAGGATACTCTCCAGACTTTTAACTACCTCGACATGTAACGAACCGTAAGACCCTAAAAACAGTGACAAAATGAGGAAAACAGAGATAAGAAAATATGCAACAGACTACCATGGACGCAATGTAGTGATGAAGAAAAAGCTCAGAATTATATTAAGTGGAATAGTACATCAAACCTATTGAGAAACTGGTTTTATTATTCTCGTATCAAAAACATCAAAATACACAGTTAATTACATTGTGTTATTGATGTTTCTGGTGTGAAAGGTTTGGCCGGCATTATACCGTTGCCCAGGGATCGCTCGATTGCTTCTGATAACGTTTTCAAATCGCAATCTTCGGGGAGGCACCTTTCATGATCCCCGAGAAACTGGTGACAAAAAAAGTAAAAAACGCAGCAATGTTTTAGCCTTACACGTAATCATACCTCATCCCATCAAACAAGACATTTTGCAGACGCGACGATTAGCACCAAACCGATACAGTTTCTAGGTTCTAGAAGAATCCTTTCAGGCAGCTATAGTTATCTATGCTGCCCTGGTGACCAGCTGTCACCTGCTAGGCCCATCATGAAGTCGTATCACTTTAACAGCGTGTGCTTAGAAGGCATTGTAGGGATTGGGCATAGGTAAGAGCTATTCAATCCGTCGCAGAGAGTATCAAACGTAACGAAGCATAAGGCCACAGACTGCGCTGAAAAACTTCCAGCCCATCCTTTATTCTTCTCGGTCATCACTAGTTTTCAACCAAAAGTAGCATTGTCTGAATTGAAGCAGTAAAAAATTTTTCGTAGATTAATTGTCTTCTACCGAACGGCCTCTCTCTTAAATATAAACTCGGCTGCAGTTGCAATGGATCTTATAAAATCATACAATTTGTCGTAAGCATGGTTTTGAACATGTTATTTAATAATAATTTAAGTGCTGCAGAAATACCAACAGTCTTTTCACGAGAGCGAATTTAGAGATGACTGATTTATTTATAACCCATTTTGCATTGCAGTAAATGCGTCTGGTGAAAGGGAATCATTAATTTCATATTTTGTGGCTTAATCTGTTATATTACAACTAGCCTCTAAGCACGTCAGAAATGACGGGTGAAAGGAATGTTCTGGCAATTCATTCCTTTGCGGTTGCCTAAATAAATACAATTGTTGTTATGTAATGTTCATAACCTTATTTTGTAATTCTGTACATATTTCGGTTGTAATTTACACAACGATATAGTTGGCAAGTCTACTGATTAATGATGTCAGAATTAGGGAATAATGAAATTAAAAATAAATTATGAATACCAAAACCTTTTGCTATACCACGGGAAATAGTTTTTATTCCTGGTCCAGCACGATAAATACTATAAATTATTACGACAAATTATTTATTGAACTAAATTCATCGCAAATTATTTTTTTAAAAAATGTGTCGGTTGTCATTTTGGTCTTCCTGCATTTCGACCTAAAAATATTGCTGTTCAAAAATCATAACTTCTATCATCCGTGTACGAATACATTCATTGCATCGCAACCTAAATTTGACTCAATGGAAATATTTACATGTCTCTGATAAAGTGACATCAGTAATAAAAATCAATTAATATATTAATTTAAATACAATACATTATTTTATAACAATGTTTCAGCAATTAATTTCTATAACAGCTCCTTAAAATATCTACATCGACTAGATTTGTTTCTGGAAATTACCGCAGAATGGAGTCAGTAATAGATATGATAAAAGAGCTGGAATGGGATTCATTGCAAGACAGGAGGAGGGTGCAGAGGATCATGGGAATGTACAAGGCGTATACTGGTGATGAGGCATGGGAAGATATTGGTGTAGGTATGAAAAGTAGTGCATGTAAGGGAAAAGATGACCATGACCACAAGCTGGCACTGGATTTCAGACACAAGGGTGTGGGAAAATTCTCTTCTTAAGGTAAGGGATTGGTATAAGTTACCAAGGGAAATGATGAATAATTTACCAAAAACGTTGAAAGAATTCAATTTTAAAATTTGTAGAGGGCAAATGTAGTTGGGTGCAGGAAAAGGGGTGATGGGTGTTGAGGGAAGTTTCCACCGGAGCGTGTGCTCCATTGCCATTTAATAATTTAAAAAAATATAAAAAATTAATATCTTGTAAACCCATCAATAATAAAGTGCTGAACGCAAGATTCTGGCACTTAATTTTATGGCTAACTAAATATCACTAATAAATAACTCTCATAACCTTGAATACGATGTTGATATTGCAGATTTTTTATAGTTTACAGTAACAACGGTATCGCTAAACAGAGTCTAAGAATTTTGATTAAGAAAAAGCAACTAATAATTAATATGTCGATTTTTAAGAAATACGTACATTTCTTTTAATGTGCTTGCAGCTCATTTACTGCCGGATGCTTAACTAAATTTAACATTTCATAATTGCGAATAATTTCTAATAATATCTCTGGCCGTTATAAATCCAACAGCGAAGGCTGTCAGGGAGACATCATAGTATGACGTCACAGCATGACGTCAACGCGTGGCAGAACACAGTGACTAAAATTTGTGTTTAATAAGGGTAGATAGATGTGTGTCCGAGTTTTCAATCAGTCATACCTACTTCAGTAGCCATTTCGCAAAAAGATCGTGGAACATGGGAAAAGCAAATTTATTCTGTTGGTCAGAGAACTTCTCAAAACTGAAGTTTGTTATAAGAATCTAAACAAACGTTAACCTCTCCTTGTGTAAACAGCAGGCATTGCTTGAACATTTCTAAAAGCTTATGAATGTGTTCCAGAATATTCAACTGTAACTGCGGAACATATTTTGATAATTGGTCACTATGCTATCTAATTCTGGGTTTATGACCCGCAAACAATTTTCGTTGTTCGTGAACTGCACATCATATCTTCAAAACGAGTTTTGTCATTTGTTTGTGCTTGGAAAATTTAACCTGAAGGCATAACATCGAATCTATATTACTGCATAACGGAACTATCTCTATACACTGAAGATATTTTGGGCGAAATTATTGGATCCACTGTTTAGAGAAACATGGAACCAAAACAATCTAGTTGTTAAAGGTTTTTTTTATTTTGTTTTAGAATATTTTGTATGCTTTTATCGAGCATCAAACAAAAACTACGGAACAGATTTTGGTACGTACGATTTTGAGAATTTGTAAGATTAGGATGTGAATTAAAATTTGAGGTATGTCTCATCATGCTACGTTATCTGGTGGAGAACAGGAAATTAAAATCTGTTCTGAACATTAAATATAATCTGGCAACATTTAAAAACTATTGAACGCAACATAGTTTTTACTTGTGTCCAGCTGGGAGGTGTGAAAAAATATGAGGCAGGTCAGCCAAGGCAATCAACGAAAGCCATGCGACACCTTATGAACTCAGCAGAGCCAGATGTCGAAACGTCGACGACATCCTACTGGACACCTGGCAACATTACATTGCAGCATTACACCAGGAGATTATGATAAGCCTTTCAAAGATTGATGCTTGTAGTCCGACTTTAAATCTGAGGTATTATTCATCACGCTACCAAGGACTGAGAAGAAAGGTATGAAAACATCAACCAATCCAAATATTAATAAACAAATGAGTAATTTTTATGGGTGGTTAAAATTTTCTGAAAATGACAGAATTACGAAATATATCTTTAAATCAACCTAAAGTATATTTATTTTAATAGAAAAAAAAAGCTTACAGTTACATTTTAGTTTCACTGGTTCACCAATAAACCTGGTCCACCGGGATGAAGTCAAGGGCAAATATAGTCAGTCCTTAATACACGCTGATACTCTGATGTCATTACCTCATCCACGTCTAAATATTTGCAACTGTATCGCAAACTGCAACAGTACCGTCAAAACTAAATGTAAAATACGATTTAAAATACGGATATTTAAGAATCGCAGCAAGTCTTGTAGAACACCAATATAGTATAATATATTAACTTTTGATTTATTAATAGGTAGTGTAAGGATAGAATTTAAACCCAAGGGATTTATTGCATAACGATTACAGATTCTACTAAATGTAATATTCAATGGAGTTAAAGGCAGCCAAACCACGCTTGTAAGTTCTACCTCAGCGCAGACTTGTCGATCAAGAAACCTGCTGATGTGCTGAGTCAATCAACAGCACCGATTCGAACTGCTGGAATTTACCTCCGAAGTAAAGATATACTTCTTACTTTCATTCCGCGATCAGCTTTCATAGAGTCACTATACAGTAGGTAACTAACCCCTAGCCCAAATCTCTTAGCTTCAGTTTGTTCACCATTTAGGCCTTCGTAACATCTTGAAGCCAGCCATTCGGTATCCATTCAATCAACCACTAATTCTTCAGTCATTCAGTCTATCTTCAATTAGATGCAGAAGCATCGTTCCGAGGCGCAGCCGGATAGATCCTTGCAGATGATGTTATCAACTGTATTGTATACAGTCTTCAATGATAATTAAATGTGATTCTATAAACTGATAGCTGCCTGCTACCTTTTACTAGGATAAATTCTCAACTAGCCACTTAACATGTGCTAGTTTTCCTTATCCTGGGTTGCCGGACCTGTTAATCGGCTGTTGTCAAACTCCTGACTTAAGATCTTCTTTACTAGCCCACTAGAAGAGCTCCATATCCAGATACGAAAGATTTGTGCAGCTGCGCGAACGCCATGGGGATAGTAATTCTCCTCTAGAGCCCCAACACATCAAACCACTCGGCTAACCTTCAGTGCTGCCCGTTAGGCAGGACTTACAGTAGAAATCTTTCTATCGAAGCTGCACACTGACTTTAAAGGCCGCTTACTGAACGAATTAACTATTCTAACAGTCGCTACTGGAGGCGTTAATTTAATTCTGAACAGCAAAATTCATGTTTTTCTAGAAATTTTTCAACATTCTTACACAGTCCTACACAGCTTTGATTTCAATGCTTTGGCTTTGAAAGTGTATCATGCTTATATTTACAGGAATGCTAATTATACAGAAAAATTTGCGAATATTGAAGGATTTGAATCATATGTTCTTTGGTTTAACGCTGTATGAGTCCGTAGAACTGAAAGTTTCAGTGATCAAGCGTCTACGTCACCATTCTCAGATAACAGTTCACTTCGCACCTTTCGACGTTGTATTTATTTTCAGGGCTCACTAGGACTGAATTTGTATTCATTTGTAACAGTGGTTTGCTTCTCATATCATTTCCGTTGTGACGTTCCAGATGAGGAAGTGGCACAACGAGGCATATGGGAACAACTAAGCGAGAAGAAGAATATGCTGATTGGTGGCGTCAAGATGCTCTCTCAGATGTCTGTAGCTGACTCGGGACACATTATGGGAGAAGGCATCCGATCGATGGGCGCGTCGGCCAAAGACAGTATACACGAGTACGCTGAAAGGTCAGTTTCCGAAATGATCTCACACACTACTCGACTTGTGGGACATGAGCACTGCGTATATTAGCACGTGTAAATTCTTTCATATCGTTAGATGAAATGCTTTTTATCGTCATTTGACGCTATTCTAAAGTCATCTGTTGTTCTTGTCTGGTAATTAACCTTTAAATCTGTAGATGACCTTGGAACATCAACATGCCACCGATTGAGTGAATCAAACTTACGCAGCGTGGTAATGTCAAACAAGGACAGTGAGGATTACCTTCATTACCTGATAACCTAGAATTGTTACCTGGGCTGGAGGGAGTTAAATATTTCCATAATCGTTTTTGGTGTTTATCTTCTCTTGTTTCTTCCTTCCTATCCTAATCTTTCACCCATTATTCTTATTTTGCTCCAGTTCGTCCACCAAGGACCACATAGACACTGGCCACTTGGTTACACAGGAGGCCAGAGTGAATCATAAGAGGAGGAGGACTGAATTCCAGCCCGACGTCTAGCCGGGTACTTAATAGATGTGAGGAAAGTCTTGTATTCCCATCTGTCTGCGAAAAGTTTAAATTTGTGTGGTCTGTATGATAAGTGTAATTTTTATTTGTGAATTGTGTATTTTTGAGGCTCAGGTTGGTAACCGTACTAGCATTCGCCTAGATGTTTGTGGGAAACCGCCTAAAAACCGAAATCAGAACCGACGGTACGTTTACCTTGTAACTCCCATCACCAATACGCGGTGCCTCAGCGCACTGGGCCACACTGGCGTTTCACTCATTGTTCTATTTGTATCATCCTGTAACTTCTCAAAATCCTCACTCCTCTCTCCTAACATGATGCTGACAGCTTCTCCATGAATGCTTATTCCACAGAAACACAGAAACAGACACACACCGTGACAGACATTATTACTTATCCATGGAATGTCAACAAACCAATTAATACAAACACAGCTAGACAGTGTTACACACAACAAACTACTCAGCACATAGACCACACAAGAAAATCTACCAGAACAGATCAACACTCACACATTTACCAAACAACACCCAAGAAACCACACACAGTACACACCAGACACAGACATCCAACAGCACACTTCAACGCTCACTCACCGAAAAACAAACACAAGTACTAACCCATTCAATTACTCAGACCACTAATGCACTCACAGTCTCTCGCTCAATCATACACACACACACACACACACACACACAGACAGAGATAACGGCACACCCTCCACAGACCGTCACCAACTATATAATTCGAACACACACATCCACTATAGGTCGTTACCATGAAATGACGGGTCAAGGTCACTCTGCTTCATCCTCTTTCCCTATGTGCTCAGGAGGAAGAGCATGTTGACACGATCTCGCACGCGTAGACCTCTGCAGTCATTCACTATATTCCAGGTCAATGATCAGTTAGGAGTGATAGGTAATTGGTCGGGGCTATGAATTGAGCCGCGGGGCAAGGGGAATGTAACATCGAGGGGATTCTACGATAACCATGTCGCCGCAATTTTATGATGGATTCGTATGTAATTCGAGAGACAAATTGAAAGTAAAGAATAATTTTTTTGATATCTTGCTTAGTTCTCGAGATATTGTATCTCAAACTTGAGGAGATTATGGTGAGGTCCGGCCTGGACCCGAAAAAAAATCCCAATTACCACTATACCTACACGGTGGAAATGCACTATAAGTATTTTATTTTCTTCCCAGTGGTTGTTGTCAGGTTTAAATACGGCCTGGACCAGAAGAATCGTCGCCAAAAGTACAAGGAACTATACCTATAACTGATTTTTAACATACTATATCTCGAAAACCAAGTTAGATATCAAAATATTTTATTCTTTATTTTATATTTGTTTCGTCGAGTTATACAAGAATTCATCATCAGATTGTGGCGCCACGGTAATGATAGAACTGCCAACCTCGAACCACTAATTCGAAGTGAAAGAATTATAATGCACACAAAAAGAAAACACATACACAAATATGTCTATCAGCAATGTCAACATTTAAAAGCTGATATCGCAACCACACACAAACCAAGATACATCCATTAACACTTATCCAAACATGATCATTCAAACATAGGACCATAGATACACTCTCTTTCTCAACTAATTCTAGTATCTTGTGTCCTGGCAGCGTGAAGGAGAAAATTCCTAGAGTGCCACTGATGATGGAGGTCGGTCAATCAGCGGCAGACATATTAACAGAAGCGCTCTCAGGTGGCGTCGGAGTCGCTGCCGACATCACGGGCGTATCGGTTAAAGGTGCCGGTTCCCTGGTAGACACAATACAAAAAATTGCAGGCGGCCAACAGCGATAAGCGTCGTCAGAAGTTCTGCGAACTAACAGCCTTCAGACCAGAGATACTGCTGGCCTAAGGGCTGCTGTGCAATCGATTCTGCGATCGCCTTATTTACTGAAGCGAATGACGGCCGAAATAATGTGAACATGTAAAGATGCTCTAATTTCTGTCAAAGCTGTATAATATTAAGAAAAATAAACAATTAATTTTAAACAATAAAAAAGACATGAATGAAATTTTTTTATTATAATTTGTTTAAATATAATATCAGATCGTCATTTCAGAATGATTTGGTGTGAATGAATTTGCTTCGGGTTTGGAATTATTATGTCTACAATAAATTCCCAGATATAAAAGATGTAACCTGTTATTCCAATATAATACTATAAAAATTTTGTCTACTCTTCGCCTTCAATTTCTTATAGTAATATATTATTACGTTTTAAACAACAGCAAAGAAAAATTTTAATTGAATTCCTTTTCCTCATTCTAAAACAAGATGACATTTGAAAGTTGATCTCATCTAATTCATCTTCTAGCACTCTTCAAGAATTTAATGAAAATTAAGAACTTAGTGAAGTAGTAAATGGTTTAAGGCAAACTCATTAAAATTAAATTTTGATAAAACACATTACATTGGGATTAAAGCAATATATATATATATATATATATATCAGCAGCAGGATATACATATAAAATATAAAAAGAACACAATCTTGGATATAATGAGTATGAAAGGTGAAAATCAGTTGGCAAGAAAATATCACATTACTTCTGAAGAAGCAGTGCCACCGTCGAAGTAAAATCACTTTCTCTAAAAGAAGATCTAGAATTAATTAAACTCATATTATTTTCATCTCGTTATGTCATATGGTCAATTTTTTGTGTAAACTCTTCACAAAGTAAAAAAAGTTTTCATAACACAGAAAAGAGCTATTAGGATGCAAGAATATCTTGCAGACAACTCTTTAAATATATATATTCTCTTATCTTCTTTGTCGTAAAACCCTTTAACTTATTTATATCAACTTCATAGGTCCACAATTACAATACAAGAAACAAAACTACCCTGTAGAAAATATTAACATCACTGTGATTAACACAGACAAGAGTTAATTATTCTGGGACAAATCACTTTAGTAAACTTCTTTAAATTATGAAACAGTTTGTAGCTAATAATGACGTATTTAAGGAAAAACGGATGATTTATCTTATTGGCAACTCTTTCTCCTCTGTTCAAGAGTTTGTACAAAAGAATTAATTGTATGTAATATGACTTAAAATTAAATTTTGATAAAACAGATTACATTGGGACTAAAGCAAAAAAAAAAAAAAAAAATGTGCAGCAGGATTTGGTTGTAAAAATTGATTTTTTTCTTTATGTGCAACATATAATAAGTTTTCACTATCTTGTATGGTTGTTCATTAACTGCGAAATGTTCCACATTCCAGAGGTCCTTCCTCGGCAGGTATCTATGTAACAATAGTAATAAAAATATAAATAAATAATATTTCTGCCATTCGGAGTTGAGCTGACTAGTAAAATGTGATATTATGTAGGGTTCAGATTCGTCCTTAGGTTTGGGCATGGTGACAGATGCGTGGCGCTGATAGCACCACGTCCACAGATCGGCAGTGTACTCTGTTTCCCTAAAGTATGTAGTACACTAACAAAATATAACCAGCTCATTTAACCTGTACATAGAAAAATGATTCAAAATAAAACCGGCTGAGATGATCAGCTCTGCAAAGTAACGGAAAAATAAAATCATTTGTTTGTTTTTGTGGCAACTTATAAAGTATTATGAGTACTTGCTGTTTAAATACAGGATTAATCAACATTGGATAAAAATTTCAAACTGATAGGAGAGAGAGTTTTTAAAACAGATCTGGTAACAAAAATGGTCTAAAATTGATATTTAGTTGTCACTCAAGTCTACACTGAAGTAAAAATATCCCACTTCTCTGTTAGACGAGATTTAAGTAACGATGTTCCAAACGCTGGGATAGAAAAACAAATTAACCCTCTTGCTTTTTATGGGACGCCCTAGAACAGCGTTTTTCAACCGTTTTCAAGCGGAGGACCAGTAAACTGACAAAAACAATTTTGCGCACCACTGACTTATGTGGGCCTAATTTTTTACCAATGTGTATATTATTAACACTTGGGACACATTGTATTGAACGATTGCGAAAAGATAGTTATGAAATCGGAAGTCAACTAATTACATGTTGACCACTAATATAACTGTAGGCAGAATGCTACGCTATACCACCGACCTACAGGCACAAAATAAAAGAAACGAGACCTGACCACTTGTACTGTTATTTACTTCGGCAGTCTTACGTTAGAAGGGCCGGCGCTAGGATTCTAGGGCCCCGGCTAAGCGATCTTAGGACCCTCCTCCCCCCTCCCCCCAAATTACATTACACTTTGTTTTTTACGGATAAACTCAGAAAATTTTTATTTAAAAATGTTCAAATTTATTGGTGCAAATTTTAAAATTTGTGTTTGATTTCTATTTATTTAGGCACCCAGGCCGGCGGATCCCCCTTTATTGGCCAGGGGCCCGGGTACTTTTGCCCCGCTTAACCCCCCCCCCCCCTAACGCCGGCCCTGTATGTTAGACGTTACCAACCATACCACCTTCTGCTTTTCCTCTCACCTACTTCAAGACACTTCAGAATAATCTTTACGCCGCTCTTTATGATACCGTTTGGAAACGTATTCAGTGAATAGGCTACTATAATTATGAATAATACTGTCCTGTCCTCATTTCCTGAAAATTCCAGAATTTTGCCCGGTTATTGAAATATTCAAAACTTTTAAATAGTTGTGCTTATAGTTTATACACACTTATAGCCTTATACAGTACGAGACTGGTATGCTTGTTTTTAATATTCTGCCTGCGGACCATCTGTGGACCACAGGTTGAGAAATACCGCCCTACAACACAGGTTCACAAATTTTTCAATACATTACTCGCCCTTGGTTAGCTTAATTTAAATATTATTAACTTGACAATTCGTTTAAAGCAAGTATGCTCAATCTTTCCTAGTTCAGAGGCCAAATTATCATTTTGTCTCCGAGTCAAACCTCTAGTCAAATGTATCTAGACTGTTGTAAATCTGTAATCGGGCTGCGTCTGTCAAAAGTTTAAATATGTATCATGCAAAACCTGCAGTACCAATTTTGTATTGGACATTCACATTTTGAAAGCTTGTGGTCTAGCTAAAAATCTACGGTATTTCTGATATCTCTATGTGACCAGAGAAAAACGGATAAAGACATTACAATCATATCGAGATGTGACACATAGGTCACTCAGTATTTGAGATGGTACTCGTATAAGAGAAACTCATTCAATATCACTATCTTTGGATTCTGTTGTGTTTTGTGACTTTCGTAATTTCTTCCTTCAGTTTTCTGAAATGTAGTGAATTAAAATTAAAGTAATACGTTAATCAAACCACCACATCATAGATTAAAACTTCAATAAACGTTGCCATTTAGTAATATCTAATTTACGGCTACTTCTTAGTGCTTAATGTTGATATTAAAATCTGATAGCGTATTTCAATAAGCGTAAGAAATACTAATTAACTTATTTATATTTTTCATTTTTCGCGTTACTTATTTTCTTGCTAATCTCTAAGTCCATCAAAAATGACGGGTGAAAGGAATGTTCTGGCTATTAAATTCTTTGCGGTTGCCTAAATAAATAGAACTAGACGACCCGTGCGAAAATTTCGAGAATAAAATGCGATGAATAGTGAGGTTGAATATAATGTCACCAAGTTCAGTCATTACTCTTCATACTCCTACTTCATTTATCGATTTTGGTTAGAAATCTAGGGAGATAAATGGCTCGAAACACAAAAAACGTATTTTAGAAATATTGACATTTTTGCCCTTTAAGGGTCAAATTACGAAAAATTCCTTTCTTAAAATATAATGTTACCACGGCGGAGACCTTAATATTTAATATGATACCTCATTTATCTATATCAGTTAGATATTAAGGGAGACAAATGGCTCGTGACACAAAAACGAATTGCAAAAGTATTGATACTTTTGCCCTATAAGGGTTGAATTCAGAAAAATTTCTGTCTTAACATATGACGTCACTAAATCGGATATCTTAATCTTTAAAATGATACTTCATTAAACAATCTCAGATAGGTATCCAGGGAGATATTTGACCCATAACACAGAAAGCACCATTTTAGAAATATTGACAATTTCGCCCTTTAAGGGCCAAATTCCGAAATATTCATTTCTTAAAATATGATGTGACCAAAGGGAAGACCATAAGCTTTAAAATGACACCTCATTCATTGATTTCGGTTAAGTATGAAGGAAGATTACAGGTTGTGACAAGAAAATACCTTATAGAAATAATATATATGATGATTCTTGTTGTGTAATAGGTATAATCTTATTTTATAATGTTGTACATATTTCGGTTTTAGTTTACACAGCGATATAGTTGGAACTTCTACTGAATTAATGATGTCTGAATTAGGTAATCAATGAAATTAAAAATAAATTAGGAATCCCAAAACCTTTTGCTATACCGCATGATATTTGTTTTATACCTGGTCCAGAACTCATTCAACATGATAAATACGGAACTGCTTCCATCCTTATGAAGTAATAACATCAGTAACACGGCGCTTATAAAATCACCTTAAATTATTTACAAAACTAAATTCATAGTGAATTATTCCGTAAAAAATTGTGCCAGTTGTCATTCTTGTCTTCCTGCATTTCGATTTAACCACACCTTCCACTAATATTACTGTTAAAAAATCCGTGTATGAATACATTCATTGTATCGCGATCTAAATTTGACTCACTGCAAATGTTTACATGTGTCTGATAAACTGACATCAGTAATAAAAAGCAACTAATATTTAATATATTAATTTAAACGTAATACATACTTTTATTTCGGCAATTCATTTCTTCGAGTATACTATCTGTGTGCAGAGCAGTGAATCCGCCAAGTCGAGTCAACCGTGACACTGCCTACCCTTTTCTGGAAGCGATTCGACCCATTTCTGAACCTCTGTTCCGTCGGTCATGTTGACGCTATATGTCTGAAATTTCTGTTATACATAGATATCAGCAATCTTAGTTATTCATCCGCAAATATGACCGATTTTCTCACTCACTCACACACTCACTGACTTACAGATAATTATCAAAACTCAAAAGTACTTCCAATAGACGTAGAAAGCTGAAATTTGATACACAAATTAAATTATACTTCTATATTATAAGAAAAGTCTGAAACTCGTAAATTTCAATATGTCCACCCCTTATGTACCGCTAACTTAAAATCGCTTTCTACCCTAATAACTTCATATGCCTAAGATTTTCGTTGTAGACGGATCTTACTAAGTTTAACTAATACATTAAATTTTACTTCCTTCCTCTACTTGCTTCGGAAGTTAATGATATACAAATTTTTATCAACTACCACACCCCTGTAATGGGGATTTTATTTAAAAAGGAGTAAATAAATGCTTATTAAAGTACGGTATTAAACGGCGGCTGTAGTAGCGCAGCGAAGCCGAGAGACATTAAATAGAACGCTGACGGTGTTGTATCAGAAAGAAGCGCGCACCAGTCACGCAGTAAGGCAAAGGGTAACGAACGGAGTTAAACGTGACCAAATGTTAGGAGTTCTTAAGTCACATGGTGCCTTCGAGAACATTCGGTAGGCCAACGACTCAAGTCACGTGCCAACCTTCTAGTACATTAGGAAGTCACGAGTACTGGCGTGTGATTTACGCTATAAAAGGAAGGCAGCAGAGCGTCTTGACCTCACAGTTTGGAAACACACCTACGCTGTCACTATGTTGGGTTAAGCAGCAACGCCGAGACGTCGGGAAAGCCAGTCGATACCCTCCTCACCGGGTACTCTCCTACTTTGCCATTGTTAAACTGGAAGTTTATTTCTCCAGTCTGTTGGAATCCACCGAGCGTGGTGGTGTAACGGATAGCGTTCTGGCCTCGCGGTTCGAACCCCCGTCCGGGCATCCAGATTTGGGTTTTCCTTGGTTTCCCCAAATCACTCCAGGTGAATGCCGGGATGCTTCCTTCATACAGGCCATGGCCGAATTCCTTCCCATTCCTTGCCCCCATCCTTTCCCGTCTCTAAAGACCACGTTGTTAAAAAGGGGCGTTAAACTGTTACAAAAAAAAAAAAAAAAAAAAAAAAAAAAAAAAAAAAAAAAAACTGTTGGAATCTAAGCCCCCTGGACACTTGCTAGCGGGAATCTTCTAGCAGTGTAACCTCTCTATGGCACAGGCGTAATAAATATGAAATGGTAATTGAAGACTTTGCCTTATTTCGTAACCTGGTAGGTCCATGCAGTCTCCTGAAGTTACAGCTAACTTGTCGCGTGGTAATGGCCGAGCGAAGAATTACCTTCGACTTACCCCTGCGTGCACGTAAGTTCGTCCAGCCTGCTCGCCGTCAACTTCTGGTTCTTCCGTTGGCGTCTGCAAGTACGGGCTGGAAAGCACTAAAATAATCACTCTAACTACTGACGTGAGGTATTGTTGTGAATAACTTCCGAGATGTTATGAACAGGCATTTATTCTTGAACTCTTCGGAGAGATAAGTGAATTGATACAGATGAATGGTACATCTTAATATGCATAGAAGTGAAATGTGTTTCCTTACTATAGCCGAATGGCTGAATAAAATAGTGGGAGGGTTGGTACAAGCCTCGCCTCGTGAGCATACGAAGGGTGGAGCTGGTGGTGTAATTTCTAACACTGCCTAAGTCACTGGCTTCATAAAATTGGCAAGTTTACGGCGTGATCTTCAAAATGAAACTGCGCAGCGGACGGGTACAGAACGCGTCACTCTACTGTCGCTTAAGGGTGGGGTGACTGTCTCCCATTGGCCAATTCACATCACGCGCTGCGGATGCAAAGTTTAATTGGCCAGTTGGAGGCGTCTTTCTAGAAGGTACCAGAACATTTCGAACCTTGTTTCTCACAGTCAAAACTGCTTGCCTCTGTGGCCTTGCAGGAAGGGTTCAGATTCTGCAAACGCGCTCTCATGTTCCACGTCGGCCCAGGCTTGTAGCTCACCGAGACTGGCTTACACTCACTAGAATATTAACTACGAAATTATTGAAATATGCTACAAACTGTTGCAGACGGATCGAGGACTGACCGGACGGGAGTGGAAACAAAACTAGTAAGCCAAGTAAGTGCCACAGTTCAGAGGGTCGCCCACCAATCAACCATACTGGCTTTCAATCTACCAAATCTCATAAAACGGTCGGTTACACCCCAACATCAAAATTCCGGTGTACTGCCAGTAGTTCCAGAAATAAGTAATTTGCTTCACATATATGGTTTCATCCCTAAATCATAATAAAGATCTAATATTCCCCCTTATTTATTTAATTGCAATCACAAACAGGAAAAAATCTGGCACATATTTGCAGTTTAATTGCTTTGTTATGGATGAAACTATATTTCTGATATTTATATAATGCATAGAGATGAGCAAGTTTAACTAACATCTTGAATGTTACTTTGTTTCCATGCTTAGTTTGGAAGTTACTTGTTATTTACCTGTGGTGGTAGTGAATCCACGGGCAATTTGCATTGCTCGCCTACGAAGCACATCAATTTTTTGCACAGACTGGGGTAGTGTTAGTAATGGGCATACGTACATATTTATATTGTTGATTTTGCCTGTATTTATTGAATGGAAACTTCAAAGTCCAAACGCCAAACGTTCCGGTGCATATTTGCAGGTTAGTTGCTTTGTTCTAAATCAGTGCTTCCAAAAGTGTTCCCTACAGACTCCCAACGGTTCGAGTGACCGCTGATGAGGCCAGTGGTCAATTAATGTTAATTTGGGCGTTCATGAACAACGTCGGGGGGTGGGGAGGATGGTCCACAAAAGGTTAAATATAAAGTGAAATATTTGTGACCCTTTTCATTTCTATAAAAGTGAAAATAAGAATCAATAAATGAATTCGTAGCGACTTTACGTGATGAGTAAACTTTAGAATAATAAATATGTACATAATATACAAGTATTGACAAGCATCTCACAGTGAGAGTTCAAACGACCATTGCCGTCTATCTCTGTATATTAGCAGGTTTAAACAGGATTGGAATATTGCGACTACTTTCTAGGGTTGTAACCCAGATCATATTCGCGGATGCAAATCCAAATGCGGAGGTTAAGTAATTTACCGCTGTGGAAGCGGAGGTTCAGTGGTAACGAAGGAAGAGGTGGAAAAAATTTAATTTCTTTAAGTAAATTTAAAATCAACATAAAGGTCTGTTCCAAATAACCAGTCCCCGGTGGCAATTTCCCTACACATATATTTTTCCCCTTTCCTGAACCCGCTTACTTTTGCCTTCTACAAATTCCAACTTTAAATTCTTCCAATGTTTATCCATCATTTTTCTTGGCAATTTATTCCAATTCTTGACCCCGTTAGATACAAAAGAGAATTTTTCCATACCCTTACGCCAAAAATCGAGTGCCAGCTTGTGGTCATGGTCATATTTTCCCTTCAAGCCATTAATTCTTCCATGAATATCTTTCCTCGCCTCATCACCAAGATACGCCTAAGTTAGAAAAGAACTACGAACTTCTTTTCTAAAATCAAATTAAATTGATTAGAAAACTAATTAATCCAAACTTTGGTCTCATGAAACAATCACTATGTAATTAACTAACAGAAAACATATAATATACTGCTAAGTAAACTTCATTTAACAGTGAAGCTCCAGTCATCAATAGTTATAGTCTGTAACTGGCAAATTATATTTATTAAGTAATAGCTTAGCTCCTTTACCGCCATCTAATAGATTCTTAAGTTGATCATAAATTCAACAGGCTCCACTAAAAAGATATTAGCTTGGTACCACAGATAAGTACGTACTATATGCGCGAAAGCTTGAATTTTCGTGTTTATTTTCTATTTCAGTAGAGAGTCCTTGGTTAGCTGGAGCTGATTTTCTTTATTACATTGATTTAATAATGATTTCTACATCATGATGTTCTTTGGTACGGTATCTTCCTTGTCATTGCTGTTTCTTATTGTGTTTGGCAATTGTAATAAATACTTAGTGATGGTGCAATTTAAGAAAACATTATCAATCAGATTAGGTTCTATTTTTCATTCGTTTCTGGCGAGAGCTCCTCTGTCGCGCCTTGTCGTTTTTGCAAGACGCAAATCATTATACAGTGTTAAGCATATTTCACACCGGGGCTCTTTGAGTTGACTCTTTGTATCTGAGGTGAGTCCCCCGTGCGTTTCGCCTGCGCGGCGCTGTCCCAACTGAAGGTCGGGCCACATTTGGCCGATACTGGTAAGCACCATGCCCGAGCTGACAGTCAAGCGAGTGTCGATTCGCTCCTCTCGTGTCCACACTTGTCTATAGCTCGTCTGTGTGACAGGCGTGTTCCTACTCAGTCTTCAGTCTCCTTTAACGTTTTCATGTGGTTGTTTCGCGGAATCAGTGTTCAAATTTGTTTGCAAAAGTTAGTTGGGACCACCGGTATGGTTGCCACCCATACCCTATTATGGAGTACTGTATTTTTCGTATTAATACTTTATAATCTACAATAGTAATAAGTAATGAGTAATAGTAATAAGTGATGATGTAGCCATCAAATCCCGCCTCCAAATCTCTTATGAAGAAAACACAGTATATGGACTCCAAAAGCACAAACCTGAAGCCTCTCGTGACCAAATATCGCACTATCAAACAAGTTAAACACTATAAGTACTTAGGAGAAATTATTGGTAATACTAGAAATAAGAAAAAAGCCCACAAATGCGCTGAAAAACTGCAAAAAGCATATGCAATTACTTGGAATACTTACAATAAGAAATCACTTTCCACCAAAGCCAAACTCCATCACTACTACACCGTCGTTCTTCCAGGAGCACTATATGTGACGGATACATCATCATTAATGGTAAATGTGAAAGGAATAGAAAAAAAAAATAGTAAGACAGATACAGATACGGCCTCTAGATCCTAGATGGCATCTGGATGCGCAAAAGCTCAGAAGAACTATTCACTGACCGAACGATTCACCTCACTCGCACGGAAAAGACGCATGAAATTCTACGGACATATAGCACGAATGGATTACTCAAGACTGACAAAGAAAACTTTCCGCACCGTCAACGGACCCCGACAAACCAAAGCAAGCTTGCTTATAGAAACCCAAAAGGACCTAGACCCACTGACATCTACATGCAATATATATATAGAAACTTGATCCCTTCACATAAATTTGCCCCTAAGATTCCTACAGCAAAAAACCTGAAACTCAGAAATGCCTGGACACAAGAGAGACGTCAAGCCCACAGCGAAAGGTTGAGGAGGTTTTGGGAAGATAAGAAGAACAGCAAGAAGAATAAGAAGGGCAGTGCAAATAAATGGTTCCACTCGCTTCTTAGTGGGCTAAAAGATAAAAAAAAAAAAAAATAAGGTACATTAAGTTATTTTACCTGATTCATTATATCATCTCATTGGTTGATCTTTTATGTATAAAAATAGTATCCCAACGCAGTCTTTACAAATCATCACCACGCTTGTACTGGAATTAAGGTTTCTGGCTTGAAATGTCAAGAGTCACTCACTTCACACTTGTGTTTATTTTGTTTGAGTTTTCTTTTGATTCACTCAATATTTTTTGTTGATAAAGAATGAGATAATTATATATTTTAATTTAAACATAGATCATAAAGATTCTGTATAATATCAATATTTATATGTGATCACCAAGTTCTAGTCACAGAGTTTCTTATCGGCTGCGCAGTGCACCTCTATCGTAGCCACATTAAGCCAAAAGGAAAAATAAATAAATAAAAACCAAAAGGAAACCTATAGATTAACGTGAAATTCCAAACACGGAAGGTCCTATCATCTTCGCACTAACAAATCAAATCTTTGCCAGAGATAAATGTCAATTTTAGGACCCATTAAAATTACATATGAGACCAGGATTTGAACCGGGGAACTTCACTACCTCAATCTCTCTAAATACGTATTCAAACATTATAAAATAAACATATTTTACTATACCATTTATTTTTGCAATCGTAAAACACACATATACTCTTCATATGTTTGAATAGATATTTTCAATGCTTTTACATTCTTCTGATCACTCAGATGGTTATTGGGAACGATTTGGGTACAGAAAGTCCGCGCTTCAAATCCTGATTTCAGCTGCAGTTTTTAAGGGCCTTAAAATTGACCTTCACCTCTTACAAAACTTTTATTTGTTAATGTGAACATGTTAGGACTCTCCCTGCATTTTACGAACATCTGATTAACCTGGAAGTGAGATTGAAAAAAAAAAGACTTTTTTCTAAATCAATCAGTATCACGAAAACATTTGGTCGTAAAGAACCGGAAATTTCCGAATTTTCTCTAAACGGTTTCCCATATCCACCAGCCTGACACTGGTCCGCACATCTAAAAAGTAAACCAAACTAATGACAGCCTGGTGTCGGCCGGGTGTAGGCCGTGTGTCGAATGACAGGCAGTGTCGGTTGAACTCAATTCAATCGAGTGAGCGCCAACAATAAGAAAAGTGTCGTTGTGGATCCCTATCATGCAAGTGTGCCATACCTACATTTACGCATTGAATCTGGTGTGCTACTGGTTAGTATATTCTGCGTCTTTTGTTTCCGTCAGATTTGGGATTCTCAGACTTTTTGAAGAGAAACAGTGGCCATTGTGAACATGAATCCGAATCAGATAGTAGTAGTACGGAATTTTCTGCGTGAGCTATAAAAATCGGTTAGCGAGTTGTCAATCATCCATCCATTCAGCTACATACTTGTTGACAGCTCTGATGGATGACAGCCACGCCCCCAGGCCTAACCTAACTTTGGTCGGTCTTTATGGTCATATTTAAAGGAGACCACTCCTGTTGTTGTTAGGCTAATTAGGGAGTGTCTAACCTAACTTGGGTGGATACAATGGTAAGATATATTCATGGTTACACATTGATGTACTGTGGAGCTTACCCCCACCAACCCTTCCCCAACAGCACGTGGCGTTGACAGATTGATGGATTGTGGAGCAGGTTTGCAACAAACTTACACCTACCATAGCTTCTCCCAACGCACGTGCCATTGACTCACTGATGGAATGTGCAGCAGGTTACAATAGGCTTACCCCCACCACCAAGGACTAGATCAATTTACCACACAGGCGGCCCGCTAGCGTCAATGTTCAGACATGGCACATCCAGTACTATTGTTCTCGTAGGTGTATCAGCTCAATGCTGGTGATTCTAAGCGTCTGACGATAGGTTTATCGTCCAAGCATTAATCTGAGCCAGTGTTCGAAAAATAGGGACACAGTACCAAAGTTATACTAACATATGAAGAATGGAACGTGCTGACCGAAGTATTGGATGTAGTGTCCGATTTGTTCAACATAAACAGCTCCCAGATCGACTTTCCACTTGGGGAGCACACCATCTCCTGCTGTACGATTGCTGGGGTGAAAACTGTATGTTTTTTCCAAAATACTGATCCTACCAGCGGCGTCTTCTTCGGCTATTCGACTTGGAAAAACTTCATCGACGCGCAGCCTGCAGTGACGGGCACCTTGACCGTCAAGAAGAGGAGATGATATCTAGTTTCAAGATACTATATAGAATTTGTGGGCGTTTTATCTATTAAAGTGCTATCAGACTATCATATGGCCACATTGGGAATCCTGGTTGATATGTATATTAACGATGTTTATGTGGCTCAAGTGACACCCACTAAAACAAGAACTTATTGCATACAAAACTTTACTTGTATTGCCTGATGTGAATAATGTACTGTAGTAATTATGTATCACACCCACGTATATGATGTTTGGGGACATTAAGTGCAAAAATTGATGTGTATAAGCGGTTCATGCATAGTTTTAATAAATATATTTGGATGTTTGCATGTGTAAAGTATAAATAAAAACACATAGTATTTGATTTGATTATTTTTATTTCACCCAACATTGGACAGTTAAAAAAACATTTTCAACGGCACATATAACATTACAAAATAAGTATCCTTTACTAAGTTTTGTCAAATTATTTTTCTTGTTTTCTCATAGATGCGGACACGCCAAATCTTCCATATTGTATCAGACTCTCTTCCGGATAATCTTTTGGAACCACCTGGTCTTCTTTAACGTGTATAATTGTAATATCTTCATTGGTGATTGTGTGTAGAATAGTACACAGTTTACTGAAAGTTACACTATTCGCATTCCAGAATATTCCATGGTAATTATGCGTCAACCACCCTAATATTTGTATCATCACCCCCACGTCTTGGTAAAGATACAGAGATGCAGTGTGTAGCAATAATATTGTATGATCGTACTACACACACGGCAACTTATTTGAAAGTAAACGCCGTCTTTCGTCTTGGATCTCTGTGCGTCCAGGAAAATGATCGTCATAATAACGCGTGGCGGTGAATAGTGCTACCCTGTTTTATGTGTGCTTCCGCACAACACTCGTTAGAGGTATGTATTCCATAACACGGTCGTGAAGGATCAGGCAGTTGGCAGAGTTGTAGGCTGGAAAATTCTCACTGCTATCAAACTCCATACGAATATCCACAAGTCCTGTTTTAACTGTTTCATTTTATTGTGAACAGTCAGTAACTGCAAGAGGGGCAGTAGTGACAAATTCTTCACGTTTTAGTAGCGGCGAAAGATGATCTCGTTCATAGTAAGATTGTTGGAATCTTGCATACTTGTCGTACAGCACTGTGGTTCTGTTTTTCTTAAAGTTTAAATTCATGTTCTAGTATGGGTATGCAACATCGTTTAAGAACACTTTGACATTAGTTTTTTTTTTAACAGTTTAACGTCCCTTTTTAACAACGTGGTCTTTAGAGACGGGAAAGGATGGGGGCAAGGAATGGGAAGCAATTCGGCCATGGCCTTTTGAAGGAAGCATCCCGGCATTCACCTGGAGTGATTTGGGGAAACCATGGAAAACCCAAATCTGGATGCCCGGACGGGGATTCGAACCGCCGTCCTCCCGAATGCGATGCCAGAACGCTATCCGTTACACCACCACGCTCGGTTTGACATTAGTGAGATTACAATTGACAAAATCGGCTGCACGTGTTTTCTCGTTGCGTTTCCTGTTTGTAATTCACGAACCTAGGCTTCTCCAGTTGCGTTGAAGTCTACAAAGACCAAATTTGTGTTTTGCTTATTGGAAGCAATGAACACTCAAGAAGATCCCAACTTCTGAAATGAATGCGTAGTGGCTTCCCACTGTATAAAATTTTAAGCAGAGCTAGTTTCTTCCCTTCATCTACTTGCACATGAGGCATCACACATGCGAGTTTACTGATGATAAATTTAGTCTATTGAGGATTTTGATTGGCTTGTATATATGAATTTGTATCGTCCCTAGCACGAATCGGTGCTAGTTCCCGTTTTACATTTGCAATTATCCTTTTAAAATCTTTACAAAATCCAAAATCATACTCCACGGAATACAAACATCGTAGTAGTCGCGTAAACAATTTGTTAAGGATCACCAGAAATAAGATTTTTCATTGTGCTTGTGATGCCAACATTTCTATTTCGGTCAATTTCAACTCCATTAAGTTCTAACCGAATTTCCTCAAACAGGAACGCAAATACGTTGGATGTGAGAAGTGAATTTGTAGCTCCCACTCCATCTTCTTTGATGAATCTTCCTTCAATATGCAAGTAAGTTTCGCACGGCAGTGTATATGTAAATTGGTATTCGAATCTTGTCATTATTATTAAACGTGTTTGGTATATGCGGCTGATGACTCAAAAACAGTTTGCACCTCACCGACTCGTCAAATTCCACAATGGCAGTTATATCAAGCACCTTATCCAATTTTACAGTATAGCTTAACGACTGTTGGAAGGGCACGTTAGCAGGTGTTAACCGTTTTACTGACGGCTGACTACTCACAAACGTTTGAGTCACACGCCTCTTATTATAACGAGAGCCCATTTTAAAATGTTTTTATTGACTCGCTTCGGGATTTATCTGTCCGGGTGGAATTTAGTAATTGAGTTTAAACTTACTTCTCGATGAGCTAGAGACTTGAAAAATTTTGTCCATGGCTCAGAACTGGATGACAATGCCAGGGCCGCATTTAGGCTCTTTGGGTCCCTAGGTTATACATGTGATGCGGGCCCCACTGT
Organism: Vandiemenella viatica; assembly: GCA_031002005.1. Taxonomy (NCBI): domain Eukaryota; kingdom Metazoa; phylum Arthropoda; class Insecta; order Orthoptera; family Morabidae; genus Vandiemenella; species Vandiemenella viatica. The sequence goes on along the minus strand of CM061920.1, from coordinate 383,694,242 downwards.
CGGCAGTGGCCCAGGCTGCCTCCGGCTGGTTGCTTAAATTCGAAATTCAGCCAAAAACATTACGGGAAACACTATTTTTTTTTAGTTCTACTACTGGCCCAGGCGGGGGACCGAGGGTTGTGGTGCGGACCCCTAGGCTACAGCCTATGTAGCCTATACTTAAATGCGGCCCTGGACAATGCATGAAAATGGGAAAAGTTGTCAGGAAAATTTGAAAATTCTGGAAAAACTGAAAGTACTCTTTTCTATGAACCGTTATGGCTATTTTTTTTAAATGTTCATAATAGTCCGAAATGCAGATGGCAACGGGAAACCACTGCATTAAAGAACCAAAGGGTATCCCGAGGACATGTAACCCTCTCAAATTACATATATCATGATGGCTTCTTCCTGGGTAAAACATTCCGGAGGTAAAATAGTCCCCCAATCGGATCTCCGGGTGGGGACTGCTCAGGGAGGTGTCATCAGAATGGATAAACATTCTACAATTCGGAGCGTGGAATGTTAGAAGTCTGAATAGCGCAAGTAGGTTAGAAAACTTAAAAAGGGAGATGGAACAATTAAGTTAGATTTTGTTGGGATTAGTGAGATTAAATGGAAGGACGCACAGGATTTCTGGTCTGGGAAATACAGGATAATTAGCACTCAAGCTGTTAATGGAGTCACTGGTGTGGGATTTGTAATGAACAAGAATGTATGGAAACGGGTGAGTTATTATGAACAGTTTAGTGAAAAGATTATTTTGATGAGGTTAGAAACTAAGCCCGTCCCAACCACATTAGTAAAAGTGTATATGCCAACGTCACAGGAAGATGACGAAGAAATAGAAAAAATATACGCTGAAATTTAAGAATTAATCCTATATGTGAAGGGGGAGGAAAAGCTAATAATCATGGGTGATTGGAATGCAATAGTGGGAGCAGGAAAATTGGAGAATACTGTATGAAGTTTTGGTCTAGGAGAAAGAAATGAGCGAGGAAGCAGGTTGCTAGAATTTTGTGAAAGATATAAGCTAGTAGTGGCAAACATACTATTTAAGAACCATGCAAGAAGAATATACACCTGGAAACGTCCTGGGGATACAGGCAGATATCAGCTAGATTATATCATGGTCAAACAGAGATTCAGGAATCAAGTTCTAGACTGTAAAGCGTACCCAGGAACAGACATAGACTCTGACCATAATTTGATAATAATGAAGTGCAGGCTGAAATTTAAGCTAATAAAGAAGCAGTATAAGCAGAACAGACTGGAGGTGAATAAACTGAAAAAATCTAGCACGAGACATAAATTTGCAGAAATGGTAGACATAGGTCTAAGAAGTAACTCTGAAAGGAGCTCAACCGAGGACGAATGGAATGCATTAAAGACCGAAATAATGAAAGCTGGTAAAGAAACATTAGGCTTTAGGGAACAAGCCACCCGAAAACCTTGAATCACAGAAGAAATTGTGGAGCTGATGGATCAGAGGAGACGGTACAAAAATGCTCAGGATGAAGCAGGAAGAGAGCAGTACAGGCAAAAAAACAGGAAGTGCAAAATAGCAAAAGAAAAATGGCTTCAAGAAAAGTGTGAAGAAGTAGAAAAGGAAATGGACGTAGGTAAAGTAGATGTTGCCTACAGAAAGATCAAACAGAATTTTGGAGAAATGAAGAAAAGAGGTATGAACATTAAAGCTGCCGATGGGAAACCTCTTTTAAGCTCAGAAGATAGAGCTAACCGATGGAAAGAATACATTGAGAAACTGTATGTTGTGGACGACTTAGGAGATCCTGTTTAGAGGACAGAATTTAATAAAGCTCTGAATGACTTGAAAGCAAATAAGGCAGTTGGAATTAATGAGATCCCTGCAGAACTTTTTAAATCGCTAGGAGAGGAAGGAATCGAAAGATTATTCAAGCTAATATCAAAAAGTTATGAAACAGGAGAAATTCCAACCGATTTTAATAAAAATATCATCTTCACACTTCCAAAGAAAGCACAAGCCGACAAATGTGAGAATTATCGCACCATTAGTCTAACATCACATGCTTCAAAGTTACTGACTAGAATAACATACAGAAGGATGGAAAGATTAGTAGAAGAGATAGTAGGTGAATATCAGTTTGGGTTTAGGAATAATCGCGGTACAAGGGAAGCAATTTGTCTTTAAGATTAATACTTGAAGGGCGCATCAAGAAAAACAAAGATACTTTTATGGCATTTGTTGGTTTAGAAAAAGCGTTTGATAACGTTTGGTGGGACAAGATGTTCAAAATTTTAAAGAAGTCAGGTCTAAAGTATCGAGATAGAAGAATACTCTATAAACTATATAAGAATCAAGTGGCTGTAATAAAAGTAGAGAATCACTAGAGACATGCATCAGTTAAAAAGGGTGTGAGACAAGGCTGTAGTCTATTCCCTTTAATATTCAACTTGTACATAGAAGAAACAATGAAGAAAGTCAAAGAAAAATTTCCATGTGGCATAAGTTTTCAGGGAGAAAAAGTAGTATGCTACGATTTGCTGATGACATTGTCTTGTTAGGCGAGAGGGCTGAGGATATTGAGAAGTTACTGAATGGCATGAACAAAATACTGAAGGAAGACTTTGGACTGAATATAAATCAAAGCAAGACAAAAGTTATGAAATGTAGCAGAAATGATACCAATACTAGTAGATTAAATATAAAAATAGGATCGGATGCAATAGGAGAAGTAAGTGAGTTCTATTACTTGGGAAGCAAAATTACAACCGATGGCCGAAGCAGTATTGATGTTAAAAGCAGAATAGCACTAGCAGAAAGAGCTTTCATGGAAAAGAGAAACCTTGAATGAGAAATATTGATCTAGAAATAAGAAAGAACTTTTTAAAACTCTACGTGTGGAGCACAGCACTTTACGGTAGCGAAACATGGACTTTAGGAATACCGGAAAGAAAGAAAATTGAAGTATTTGAAATGTGGTGCTACAGAAGAATGCTGAAAATTAAGTGGACTGCAAAGTAATTAAATAAATTAAAGAGTTTTGGAAATGATGGGTGAGTAAAGAAGTTTGTGGAAGAAGCTTACAGAAAGAAGAGACAGGCTGGTAAGTCATATTTCATATTTTGAGACATGCTGGATTGGTTAATTTGTTAGTGGAGGGAACAGTCGAAGGTAAGAACTGTAGAGGAAGACAGAGATTACAATATATGAAGCCGATAATTGAGGACGTGGGTTGTAGTTGGTATGTAGAAATGAAAAGGTTAGCACAGGATAGGCAGGGATGGACGATTGCATCGAACCAGTCGAAATACTGACCGCAGCAAAAAAAAAAAAAAAAAAAAAAAAAAAAAAAAAGTAAAACAAAACTATCGAGTGGTATTTAGTAATTTTCTTTCCTATATATTATTTTAACCCGTTATATGTTGCGGTAATAATAGTAAAACAAATCGGTTGCCGATTTATAAACGTTGCAAACTTCATTAGGTATCACATTGCATCCACGATCATAGCTGACACCAATTTCTTGTCAAAATTCAAAGGACAGACTAGTGTTACAACTGGTCTGCAAATTTATCGTCTATGTCTGATGTTAATCTGTGTGGTGTATTGAATTTCATATATTCAGTTTAAAGACAAGCCATTACCATTGAAAAAATTATTAATATGGTCAAAGACATAATCTGAAATTTGTTTTATACATGAATTTGGAGCGTTCCTAATTAGATATTACAAGAAGAGATCATTTATATATTTAAAAAATTAAATCTTTCCACAGATTTGAAACCTAATTCAGAAATTTGCGAACGACATGACACAGCATTAAAATGTTCCATTGCCACTTTTTGTTTTCTATTCAGACGCAAGGACAAACCTATTAATTAAAAATGCCATCTACATTATAATAATTTATTTTTTGTGTCATAATTTAATGATGAACACGGTCAAATACCTACAGACAGTAATTTATCATTTATTCATTCTAAAATAATCGTTAGTGAACCCAAATATTGTTTGTTCTTTTGAAAACCGAATTGTGACTTAGAATATTTCTAATAAACACTATTGTATATTGCTTTATCAAAAATTTTGAAACAGTGTGTTATTAATGAAAGGTAATTCGATACAACTGACTAATCCACCTTTTTAAAGTGTAGTTTATCTACAGCACACTTCAACCTTTCCGGGAAGATACATTCAAATAATATATATTAAATAGATAATTAATGCGGAGCATAGTTTAATTAATCTGCTGGAAATCGCATCATAACCTCTGGAGCATTTGCTCGTAATACACATAATAACTTTTCTCATTTCTATTGGAGTAGTTAAATTTACAGATATAGTCTCAAATATTAATTCAAAAACCGCATCGACGAAATCCGTAATGTAATATATATATATATATATATATATATAGTGGACTGGTTATTTTTCCTTGCTTCTTTTTTCTAATATCCTATATTGATTTTATTTTAAGAGTTTTGAACCTGATGATTGTGGTACTAGCTTTTTGATTCTTTAGTAAACCTGTTCAGTATTATACAGGACCGCTTTTAATGAGTTTTAAAATCAGCATTCCTTGAGGCAATGCATAATGTTCTAATACCCACAGGTATCCAAGTTTTTTCCTTCTTTTCGAGCGTTTTCAAATCTTTGCTCCCTTGTTTTACAACTCCAACTACTCCTTTTACTTTAGATAATTAAGACCTTCAACTATTCAACTATTCAACTATTATCACGATTTTACTCCCGCCTCTTTCCTCTGATGCCGCATTTACACTTGCGTCTCACTTTGTCGAGAGATTTCACAAGTTGTTAGTGCACTAGCACTGAGAGTAACTCCTGTTTATAATCTCGCTAGAATTAAATTTTTTACCGAATAAAATATCTATCATAGAGAAGTAGGATTATAAGCGTTTGGTTATGTTTGGTTAAATAGTTTTATTCCATCAAGAAAATCATCGTACAGAATGCCTAGAGCGTTTTCGAATTTTGTAGAGTGTCACAAGATAATTTTGAATTTCTTTTGCGAAACATTGAACCTGTAATATCAAAATAAGTAAACAATACCAGCAAAAGTGCGATTTGGAATAACTCTACGGTTTTTAGCTACTGAAGATAGTTTTTGAAATTTTTATTATTTTATCAAGATTTCAAATACAGCTGCACCGCTAATCTCATTTAAAGTTTTCGAAACTATTAATACTGTGATAAAGGATGAAATAAATGTGATTCGTAAAAATAATATCTATTTAATTAAATTAAATTATTATTTTGTATTATTATAATTATTTAGTTCTTTTACTAAGAGATAATCCCGTGTATTATTCATTACTCAAATAACATAGTTTTTCTTGCATTTATTAATCACATGTTTTAGTATTAATGATGAAAGATCAATTAAATCAATAAAAATAATACATAATATCATATAAATATTAATTAGAGGTCTGATTATAATTTCATAATCAAATTTTTTATTACCTCTGGAATATCTTGGAAGCACGTACCAGGGCCGACGATTATCTGCCCCCCCCCCAATCAGCCCGCGGGCCTGGGTACATTTAACCCCCCCCCCACCCCCATCGCCGGTCCTGACACGTACCGCTCAATCTTGTGCACTTAAATTATAAATAAATATAGTTATTTCTTGATTTTTCTTATAATATTAATTTAAGACTCTAAATCATAATAAATTTTAGTACTATGAATGGTGTCAGTGCTTTTATTCGTGAAAAATATATTAATTGTGTTTTAGTGCTGTTTATGGTGCCGTGATTTCTTCCTCAAATTGTTTACAGTTTTGAGCATTAGGCTTAATCTCACAGTTTTGTTAGCGAGCGTAAATATCGTTTAAATTTGATTTGGTTCTTGGTATTACATTATTAGTGACGTCTTCTGTAGATTGTTTTAAGTGTATTTAAGTACTGATTTGTTGAGTATTTACTTGTGAGTTAATTTAGCAGTCTTTCTGATAGTTTAAGTAGAACAAATTTTTCTCTCACATTCTGTACTTTTTTATTAGCTGCTTTTAGTAACTACTTGTAATAATGAATGAAAGATGTTGCGGGAATTTTTTGCAAAGGGTGAGAGAAATGGTTTCAATGGGGAGGAAATTGTAGTGGTGTCGAAAATGGGGCAATTGAGGAAGCTCTCCCATGGTTCTGTACAGACTTTTAAAAACTAGGAAGATATTAGAACAGGAGGTAGGAATTAGTGCCCTAGAGGCTGAACTACTGTTTTTTTTTTGTTTTTTTTTTTTTTTTAACTGCTTAACGTCTCTTAACAGCGAGGTCTTTAGAGACGGGAAAGGATGGGGGCAAGGGGGGCAAGGAATGGGAAGCAATATGGCCATGGCCTTTTAAAGGAAGTTTCTCGGCATATGCCTGGAGTGATTTGGGAAACCATAGAAAACCCTTATCTGGATGCCCGGACGGGGATTCGAACCACCGTCCTCCCGAATGCGAGGCCAGAACGCTAACTATTACACCACCACGCTTGGTAGGGGCTGAACTGTTGATGCTAGGAAGGAGTTGCATAGGCTGCGGTAGGAGGGAAACAGAGATGGTTGGGAACTGGCAACGGGGAGAAGGGCAATCAGAACAAGAAAGGCTTCTGATTCTTTTGTTGTTGGAGTGTTTCCAGAGTTAGACATGGATGAGCCTTCTATAGCTGTAGGAAAAATGAACAGACTTGTAGGAAAATCTGTATAGTTCAGTCTGGTACGCAAGGTTTAAGGAAAAAGAAAGTCCTGCTGCTAGGTAGTAGTAACGGAAGAGGTGTGGGGCGATTGGTGCAGGAAAAATTAGGATCAGATTTCCAGGTCATAAATTTTTTCAAACAATCTTGTTTGGGTGGTAGTGGGTATAGGTTCTTTATGTAAGCAGAAATAGTTTGGACACGAATGACAGTTACAGTATTGGAGATGACCTGGAGAAAATAGCAAAAGACGCATGCCACACTCGGGTCAGTATGGTGGTAGTCCTTAGATGCTGTGATCGGCCACATATGAACTCTGCTGTGAGGTGAGTGAATCTGGAACTTGAAAGGCTTATTATGTCTGACGTCAGCTCAGGCATGGGTTTGGTACCTTTTTTTTTTTTAAAAAAAAAAACTGTTTAACGTCTCTTAACAACGAGGTCTTTAGAGACGGGAAAAGATGGGGGGCAAGGAATGAGAAGGAATTCGGCCATGGCCTTTTTGAAGGAAGCATCCCGGCATTCACCTGGAGTGATTTGGGGAAACCATAGAAAACCCAAATCTGGATGCCCGGACGAGGATTCGAACCACCGTCCTCCCGAATGCGAGGCCAGAACGCTAACCATTACACCACCACGCTCGGTGGTTTGGTACCTGCAGATGCTATTGATAGGTGGGGTTATACTAGGCATGGTCTACACCTCAATAATAGAGGAAGGGGAAGCCGGAAGTTAAATTGAGGCCACCAGTTCTTATTAAAAGATTACTGTAGTTACTGGTGTTAGGGCAGCTCCTTTTTTTAGATTAGGGTCAACTACTAAGCAGAGAGTTTTAACAGAAATTAGTTTAAACAGTAATGAGTTCTTAGATAACAAAATTAAAAATTGCGTTCGGGTTAATTTATTATATCAGAATATCAGAGGAACAAAGTGAGGTGAATTGTGGTGAGGTCCGGCGAAATCTCACCAAATTCATGAAGGACAGTAGAACTAAATAAAAAAAAGTCCACAAACGACACGGATGTCGGCTTTGGGAGGACGGGGAGTTTAAGGTCTAGAAACGACGCGGATACCGACTTAAGGGGGTGGAGGTACAACCGCTCTAGAAAAGAGGGGAACTAAAAAAAATTCTCAGAAAACTACGAGGTCGATCAGCAAGGGGGTCACCGTCAAAATCTCACGTCATCCAGGGGGGGGGGGGGTTTCGAACAGATCTCACAAAATCTCACCAGAGGAAAAGGGGGGGGAATTAATGGATGCCCCCTTATCAAACAAAGTATGAGAATTACTAGTTCACATAAATGAATTACATTTTAACAATAAAATTGATATTTTATGCTTGTCTGAACACCATAAAACTACAGGAATAGGTATGTAAAAAATAACCGACTTTAACTTAGCATCTCGTTACTGAAGAATAAACTTTGAGAAAGGAGAATTTGTCACTTATATTAGAATTGGTTATAGTTTTGATAACATAAATATAAGCAAGTATTGTCTTGATCAACATTTTGAACACTGTGCCACACGTCTAAATTTCAATTACAAAATTTTTCATACTAGTAACTGTATACAGAGCACCCTCTGGAAACTTTACTATTTTCTATCAAATTTGAGCTCTTATTAACATTTATAAGCAGAAAAAGAGCTAACAGCCTTCTATGGTGGTTTTAATGTAGAATTTTTAAATAACTTGCCCTGTAATGTCGTAATCATTAGTTAGTTCATTCAGTATAAATCAGGTAGATAATTTTCTTACGAAAATAATGAATAATAGTTATTCAATTATAGATAATCTTTTCCTAGATACCTCAAAATTCCGTTACACAATCAAGTCATCTGTTAAAAGGACTTTCGGGTCATGATGTCCAGTTATTAACTACCAACACTTCAATGGAAACTAGCTCCAAGGGTAATGCTTTTAAGCGTCATCACCATCATCATCATCCTCAACAGTTTCCAGCCTCTGGCCGGGTCTGCTTTATGCACAAGCCTCTCCATTTGCTTCTTTCCTCCCACCACCTCTCTGTCACCACTTTGTTCCAGTCCTCTTCTCTCTTCCGTACACCCTCCTCCACTCCTTTCAGCCATCCATCTCTTGGTCTTCCTCTGGGTCGTTTACCATGCATCTTAATTTCATGGATTTTTCTCGGGATTCTCTGAGCCTCCATTCTCTTGACATGTGCATACCATCTCAGTCTGGTCCTCTCTACCCTTTCCTGTAGGGGTTCCTCTTTTATTGTGCATCTAATCACTTCATTCCTTATTCTGTCCATTTTAGTAACTCCCATTCTACCTCTTAAAAACTTCATTTCACTTGCTTCTACTCTGCTGATGTCCCGCTTTTTCATTGTCCACGATTCAGCAGCATAAGTTAAGATAGGCACATAGTACGTATGATAGATTACTCTCTTGCTTCTCTGTGGCACCTCATTATTCCATATCAGGCTTCTAATGCTCCTTAGGAACGCCTCAGCTTGTCTTCCTCTTTCATTTATCTCGCCATCATTTCCTCCACATTCCTCTAATACACTCCCCATGTACTTGAACTTGTTTACCTTCTTTAGTTGTTCCCCTGCCATAATAATTCCTTGAGCTACCCTATTCTTTTTCCTGGTTGTTTCCATGTACTCACATTTCTTTACATTAAATTTCAGGCCATATTCCTCCACACTGTCTGTCCATACATCCAACTGCCGCTGCACTTCCTCTTCTTCTCCTCCCCAGATCATCCGCAAAAGCCATCACCTTCATGTTTTCCTCTCCCATCCTCTCTGCCACCTTCTGTATTATTTCATCCATGATTACAATGAAGAGTAGTGGTGATAGGGCACTTCCTTGTTTTAGTCCATTCCTTTGTTCCAGCCAATCTGATCTTCCTTCCCCTATTTTCACATAGCTCACATTTCCTTGGTACAGTTCCGTCACTCTCTTGATGGTTTCTTTGCGAACTCCTCTCTTCTCCAAGGCCTTCCATACCTTACTCCTGTGTACACAATCATATGCTTTCTCGATATCGAGGAATACCAACAGTAGGTCCTTTCCATACTGATAATGTTTTTCCTGCAGCTGTCTCATAGCAAATATCAGATCTACCGTCGATCTCCCTGATCTGAAGCCATACTGCCTTTCCCTTAGCCCTTTTTCCACCCTGTCACGTATTCTTTTTTCAATGATCTTCTCATACACTTTGGCACCGTGGCACATCAGTGTAATACCTCTATGGTTTTTAAACTCCTTCCTGCTCCCTTTTTTGAATATAGGTACAATTATTCCCTTTTTCCAGTCTTCAGGAGTTGTGCCCTGATTCCATACCTTTCTCATCACACGGTATAGCCACTGCTTTCCTACTACTCCCGCTGCCCTTATCATTTCCACGCTCACTTCATTGATGCCTAGTGCCTTTCCACCCTTCATCTTACCCAGAGCAGTTTCCACTTCTTCCCAAGTTAGATCCTTCTCTTTCTCTCCTACATGGTTGTTATTTTCCTTCTTCTCCTGAACAACTGTATCATCCTGTGACCAATTTGGGTTCAGTAAGGCTTCAAAATACTCTTTACACATCCTTTTTAGTTTTTCTGAGTTGTTTATTTCGTTTCCATCTTCATGCAGCATGTTGACATTTTCTATCCTCTCCTTCCTCTTCCTTTTTACCATTCCATATAATACTTTCTTATTTCCTTTGCTATCTTCTTCCATCATGTTGGTCCACTTCTGTGGCCACTTCCTCCTTTCCTCCGTTACTATTTTTTTGGCCTCCTTCTTTTTCTTCACGTAGTCATCCCTTGTCTCCTGTGTCCTCTCCTTGAACCATTCCCTAAAGGCCCTGTTCTTGAGTTCCACTGCTTGTTTAACTCATGCCACCATGCTGTTTCTTTCCACCTTTTTGTGTTACCAGTCCTTCCACACACTGTTTCTGCTGCTTGGACTAACGTTGTTTTAAAATATTCAAACTCCTCTTCCACTGTCCCCATTTCCGCTATTGGTACCGTACTCCTTATTATTCTCTGGTATTCCTCTTCATTGCTCTTCTCTTTCAACTTCCATATTCTTAATCTCCTATCCTGTCTTTCTGATGTTCTCCTCTCTGTCGCAATCCTCAGCTCCATTACTAATAGCCGGTGATCACTATCCAGTGCCTCTGATGGTATTACCTTCACATCTGACACACTCTGCTTTAATTCCCTATTAAATATATAGTAGTCCACAACTGACTTCCTCTGCCAATCGCTACTGTACCATGTTACCTTGTCGCTCTCTTGCTTTTTGTACCAGGAATTGCCTATTTTCAATCCATTTCTTTAGCAAAGATCCATAAGCCTTTCCCCTTCTTCATTTCTGCCACCCCATCCTTCTGTTCCTATTACTTCCTCATACCCCTGCCTTTCTGTGCCTACATGGGCATTTAAGTCTCCCATAATTATAATATTTGCCCATTTAACTGTCTTTGCAACTCCTGCTCAAATTCCTCCTTCTCTTGAATTTGACAGCCTACTTGTGGAGCGTATACATGAAGTACATCTAGTTTTCTCCCTTTGACTGCTATCCTAACCTTCATCATTCTGTCACTAATCTCTTCCACTTCCTCTTTCAGCCCCTCTCTTACAACTATCCCAACTCCATTTCTTCTCCCTTCCTCATTTCCATTCCAATACAGTTGGAAACCATTTCTCAGTTCTCTTCTACCCTTTCCTTTCCACTTTGTCTCACTCAACCCCAAAATATCCAACTCCCTTCTCTCCATGATGTCTACAATTTCCTCCACTTTCCCGGTTAATGTCCGTATATTCAAGGATCCAAATATTAAACAGTTTCCATTGCCATGTCGTTTGTCCATTGCTCCGTCCTTTCCAAGGCTTGTTTTTGTTTTGAAAGCAGAATCTAACCACTACCGGCTTGCAAGGCCTGTCGTAGCTTTTCAGGGTTCCTGTAGGGCCTTCACAGCTACCGTATCGGTCCCGGGGCACACTAGGTCCCCACTGTACCTCACCCCCACAGGCAATCCCCTACTTTATGCCGTTGCCAATCTCCCACCACGTGGAGGAGGGGTTGGACTTCAGCGAGTAATAAATAATGAATCAGTTATTGTTTGAAAAATTGTCTTAATCCTACAAACTGGGTACATGTTTATAGTGCACAAGGTAGGAACGAAAAATGGAAACTTTTTAGTTGAATTGTATTAAATTACTTTAAAGTTGCTAACCCCAAGAAACCCGTCGTGCTACGCAACAAGAAAATAACCATGGATAACTGTGGGTACTAGAACATCATGCATTTTCAGCAGGAATTTATATATTGCCTTTAGGATCAGCAACAATGTTAAAGTTAAAACACATGCGGTACTGTAAAATAATGAAAAGGTTATAATATTTAATTAAATTGCAATGGAGTACACGCTCCGGTGGCAATTTTCCTACCGTCCATCTTGCCCCTTCCCTGCACCCACCTACACTTCACCTCGGCAAATTTTAACTTTAAATTATTTACACAAATATCTTTCCATGCCTCATCAACCCTCGTCACCCTCCTCCTGTCTTCCAATGAATCCCATTCCATCTCTTTTATCATATCTGTATCCATTTGCATTCTGCGATAATTAGCAGCCCTTTTTTTTGTACCCTCTCCAACTCCTGTATTTGATTCTCAAAATGTGGATCCCATACTACACTACCATATACAAACAATGGTCTGACCAAAGTTTTGTAACCCAATTCCTTTACTTCTCTCGTACATTCCCTCATCACTCTCTCCAACAAGTGCAGAATTTTGAAACCTTTTCCTACTACCTGACCAACGTGTCCTGCCCAGTTAAGCTTGTTATCAAATGTAATGCCAAGATATTTATATTACAATTCTTCAACAAGCAATTCTTTTCCCACGTTATAATCGTAATCAACCTTTAGTTTATTTATGTATCTAATAAACTGACTCTTCTTTGCATTTATCTTCATCCAATGATTACCAGCCCAACTAGATATTCCGTCCAGATCACCCTGCAGCTGTTAACAGTCCTCTACCGTTTTGATCCTTTTATATAGCGGTATATCATTTGCAAACAATTTAATTTCTGATAGTAAACAACCAAAACAATTATTCATTAGAATAATGAATAGCAATGGTCTCAATATATTACCCTGTGGCACTTCCATTTTTACTTCCACTTCTTTTGATACTGCATTTCCTACCATAACTTTCTGTTTATACCTTTTAAAAAATTTTCTATCCCGTAAATCAGTTTCTTATTCACACCAATAGTTTTTGCCTTATTTACTACCATTTTATGACTCACTCTGTGAAAAACCTTTGAAAGATCTAATGCTACACTATCAACTTGGCCTCCCTTGTCCATTTCATATGAAATATCTTGCATATATCCCACCAACTTGAGATTCCCATGAATATCCTTGCCTAAAGCCATGTTGCCTACTTGAAATCCAATTATGCTCCTCACATATATTTCTGATGTAGTTGCATATCAATCTCTCCATTAATTTACCTACCACTGATGTGAAACTGATCGGCCTATAATTTTCGACTCTATTTCTCACTCCTCATTTATGTACCAGCACTACTATCGCACTTTTCCAGGCTTGTGGAAGCAGAATCAATTTATATAATATTTCAAGATAAGGTACAATGTCAAATCTGGCTATCTTTAAGACATCAGTAGTAATATAATCTACACCAGCCCCTTTATGATATTTCAGTTTTCTTATTTCCTTCATAATATCGTCAAAATGAATTCCAAATTTTTTGGTCTGTTCATTTCTAACTGTGTTGTTAGGCTCGTTCTCCGTATTAGACCCTCACGTTTCTGATTCATTGTCCCTAATGCTGTCACTAAACCAGTTACTTAAAATCTCTGCCTTTTTTCCAATCCTCAGTAACTTCTTCTCCATCCTTATTTATAAGCGTCTCAACACCCTCCCTTCCCCTCAGTTTTCTAACATAGCCATAGAAATTTCTAGATGCATCAGTCAATGGTCCACAAGCACTGACAATACTCTTCATAAACCCATCTTTAGCCACCTTCTTTGATATTATTAAGTCCTTGTTTAGTCGTTTTAAATATTCCCTACGACTCTGCTGTGTCTTAACTCTGTACGTTCTCTTCTTACCAACCATTTTAAACTCCTTACCTCCCTAATATAGTACGCAGTTTCTCTACTTCTCTTTATTTTCTGTTTTCTTATAAATGTTTCTTCCCCCTTTCTTATTACCTCCTTGAAATCTTTCCACCTTGACTCTATTGTACTCAGGGCCGCCGTAAGCGGGCGTGCAAGGCGTGCACCGCACGCGGGCGGCACGTCGAGGGGGCGGCTAATCGAGTTATCGACTGTCGCCGCCCCGCGTATATTTTTTTTTTAGCTCAACTGCTGCTGGGTCGCGACACTCGGGGTGGCAACAATGGAGGCGGCAAACAATGTTTGAAGGGGCGGCAATCTCACAGTCTTTTGACCCGGTTAGGAATTAGGAAAATTCCTAGATACACCACTGGCTGTAGTTCGACAGGGAGCGGCATAATCAGTATTGCACGCGGGCGCTCAAACAGCTAGCGGCGGGCCTGATTGTACTTGTGCCGTCCTTCCATTTGCTACAGCGTTTACTGAAATATCTCTTGAAATTCGAAATTTTCTGCCTTTTCATAATTGTACCTATTTTCACCTTCAATTTTGGCTGTTGATTTACTAAATCCTCTAATATCCATCAGAACTGCTACGTAATCACTTATTCCTTCGGTTACTTGACAACCGCCAAGGCTTTATTATGAATATATCTGAAATATTTTATCCTCTAGTATTCTGCATAATCACTTGTGTAAATCCTCCTTCCCTTATTAAGGTATTTTCAAATCCCTGTTCTCTTGTGTTATAAATCTTATTTCCTACCATTAAAGGCTCTAAAAGTATGTATTACAAACATAAAATTCATGGCTCTGAAAATAAAATTAAGAAAATTGCGAACATTGTAAACCTGAAAATGGTGAAAATAATCAAGCCGGTGATGACATTTATATCAAAGAAAATTCTGTAGAATCTACTTTTTTTAATTGCTGATATATTTAATAAACATTTTTATGTATTGCTGATAAATTGACTGCTAATAGCTCAGTAACACATGCTATGGATTTCATCAATACAGGCTTTCAAGAAAAAAATTGACGTTGTGTCCGTAAATTTAGTTACTCCAGAAGAAATAAGAAATGTTATCATGTCTCTTAAAAGGATATACGCTAGTAGTAATGGTCGGATTTCCAGCTGATTAATTAAATTATGCTCCACAGAATTAAGTAATATACGATATATTATCTGTTTAATATATCTTTACTAGAGGGTACCTTTCCAGAAAGGCTTAAGTGTGCTGTAATTACACCTCTCCATAAAAAGGGGGATAAGTCAGTTGTATAGAATTACGCTCCTATTTCATTACTAAAAGTTTTCTCCAAAGTTTTTTTTTTTTTTTGAGAAAGAGAGTACAATAGATATTACCAAACACCTTAAAAACAATAACATTCTAATTGAATCACAATATTGTTTTCATAAGGTCCACTCAACAGAAGCTGCATTTGCATTCATTAACAATAGTTTAGAACGAATAAATGATAAATTAATTCCTGTGGGAATTTTCTGTGACTTATCTAAGGAATTTGACTGTGTTCATCATGAAATTCTGATACAATAATTAAAGTATTATGGTACAGAAGGCATTTTTAATAAATTGCTTAGTTCTTATCTACTGAATAGAAAACAGAAAGTGCCACTCGAACATTTTAAGATTTCATTATGTGTTCCACTGTTTACTGATTTGGATTTTATCAGATGTGGAGTACCTCACGGTTCTATATTGGGGCAACTATTGTTTTAATATATATAAATGATCTACGCTGTGTTACATCTAAATCACAAAAATATTTCAGTTTCCAGATGACAAAAACTTAGGAATTAAAAATACTCCAGTTGTATCTACAGACCATATTTCAAATTATGACTTTGACCTTATTAATAAATTGTTTAAAACTAACTGTCCGTGTTTAAACTTTGATAAAACTCAATATATGCAATTCAGTACATCACACAGATTAGCAGCAGATATAGATATAAAATTTGCAGTCCAATCCATTCAAGAGATAGAAGGAATGAAATTTATAGGTTTGTATATTGATCATAATTTATACTGGAAGGTAAATGTTTCTAACTAACTGAAGCGATTGGTTGCAGCCACATTTTCAATTCGTACAATATCAGCTATAAGTGATATCATATAAGTAAACTAGTTTATTTTGCTTATTTCCATTCCTTAATGTCATATGCATTAATATTCTGGAGCAATTCTACTCATGGAGTCAAAGTGTTCAGAACCCCAAACGTGATTAATAAGAATTATGTGCGGAGTTAGCAGTAAGATTGCAGAGAGCTGTTCAAGAAGTTAGGGATTTTAATGTTGAGGGCAGAATATATATACACATTAATGTCCTTTGCAGTCACAAATTATACTCTGTTTGAAATAAATAGTAAAAGACACAGTTATGGCACTCTGTCAAAGAATATATGTCTACAAAGTAATTGCCAATATTTTGTGCACATATAATTGACGTAATTAATGACACCATGTATGTTATGACTGTATGTCTTCTAGTGTATGTATTATATTGCTATGCATTTTTTACTGTAGAAAGACAACTTTCAACATCCCCCAAGCCAGTCTCTTATACTTGGATCTATGGAAAATGAATGTATTGGATTGTATAACTGCAAACTTTTATTCGGAATAATTTTTCTCGAGCTGCAGCTATGTAATGTAATTCCACCCAACGAAGCAGAGCTCAAGGTTGGGCAAAGTCCCTTAGCAAGGGATTTTAAACGAATAGAACTAATGTCACATGACTTCCTCCACTACGCTCCTACTCTGGAGAGCGCAGTCGAGAACAGCCTCCGGAGCAGTCTATTCGCTGATTCTCAGGATGGACCACGTTGCCAGAGGGGATGCAGATTTTATTAGGTAAAGGCTAATGCATTTATACCCTTCTGCTGGCTTAGAAAGAATATTCCGAGTGACAGGATTTTATTAGTAAGAGATTCCTTTTATGAGAGCTATTCTATGCAGTATTTTTCAGATATTTTAAGTGTATTTTTATGTGCCTATTTTTATTGAAGCTATTCAAGTCGCTCCATTCTTTCAACTACATGTTTTCATTTGTATCGCTGATTCCTGCTCATTACTAGCAATAAGTGTGGACAGAACGTAATTGCTCTGATCCTAGGGCCACATATTTTAGGAAGTGGTTGATCAGAGACGAATACAAACACGGCTGTGGTGAAATGCCGCTCGTTTACTACAGCCGCGTTGAATGGTGTCAGATTCTGGGGTAGATTACGTAAAATCGGTGATCGATGATAGCAGAAATATGGGGAAAGTATTTTCCTATTAGTACGGCAAAGGGACAAATATTCTCTTTCGATGTAAAAACCATTTCTTATGTGTAGCAGCCGCAGAGGGTAAATGCAAAGCCAGAAACAGTACGAAGAAGTCAGTATAGCAAAGTAATTTTCGATGCTACAAGGAGCGCGAGTTGGAACCGAAACCGGATACTGCAAGCAGATAAGAAGAAGCTTCAAGGAGTTCGCGATCCGCTGGAGAGAGGGCAGCACGGACTGAGTCCCAGCAGCCAGCGCGAAAGCAATGGAGGGGGTGACATCGCCAGCAGCCAATAGGAGGACGACGCCACCACAACACGCGCGTACGGCGCCAGAATTCAAGTCTCGCAGTCTCAAACCAGCAGAACAGTGAGTAATACGCAGTGCGCAGTATTTCACGATGAATACCGCAACCAGTGAAGTAGGTGTTGAAGAGAGCAGTGCGGGAAAGCTCTCAGTTTCAGAAGCATTAAAATTGATTCCAAATTCGTTTAGCGGAGTTAAAGAGGAACTGCAACCTTTCATAGAAAATGTTTCATCTGCATTTAATTTAATTGCTAAGCAAGATCATGATGTACTCCTTCATTTTGTAAAGTCAAAGATCTGTGGCCAGGCCGGGTCTAAATTACTTGTCAGATCTTTTACCAAAACATGGGATTCTGTAAAAGATATCATGATTGAAAACTATAGAGAGGCGTTCATTAGATCACTATGCTTGTAACCTTTTTGCATCTCGTCAGGGTAAAGCAGAACCGATTGTTGAATGGGACGCGAGAATCGACAAACTGTCACATGACTTTAGAAATGCAGTAGCTAAAGAAATTCCTGAAGAAGATGTAAAAGGGAGTCTGACTCATGTTGATTGCCTGAGTCGCATTATGTTTATTCAAGAATTAAGTAATCACAGAATACAGACAGTAATTAGAGCACGGGGTTCCACTATCACTGTTGAATTATCACTCGTTGAAGAAAGCGCATTGTTGTCACAGAAGGAAAAAGCTGTTATAGGACGTTCAGATACACACACAACAAAAAGTAATGCCATGAAAAAATGTTTCTCTTGCAATAAAAGTGGCCACATTAGTAGATAATGTAGGAGCCAACCCGTCTGCCAAATCTGCAGACAAAAAGGTCACCTCGCCATAGCATGTAAAGCACGCACACAGTTCAGAAGAATTAGTTATGTCCCTTGTGGATATTTCCATAGAAAAGGACATATTATTGCAGACTATAGAGTAAAGAAGGCAGTTTGTTACAAATGTAATAAAATCGGGCACTTCGCGTCACATTGTCGCAACAATGATACAACACAAAAGACAAACAAAGGTTCGGGAAACGAGCGAAGAGTGTGAGAAATGGCAGCCACTCTTACACTCGTCAATATGGCAAAATACATACCGTAGGCTGTGCACATGAGAATGATTTTGTTAAGATCACCTGTGAGCAAGTAAACAATGGGGAAATATTCTGTCTCCTTGACACGGGGGCACAGCTGTCTCTTGTACACAAGAATGCATTGGCAAATCACGCTCAAATATATACAAAGAAAACTTTAAGTATTAAGGGAATTATGTCACACACAGTGAGAACAAAAGGAACGGTTGTTTTGCAACTAAAACTGAGTAATCATATGTTCATTAAGCATGAGTTTCATGTGGTTGAAGAGTCTGTTGATAAAGTTAAAGAGGAGTTAATTGGGAGAGATCTTTTAATCAAACAGGGAGCTATAATTAACTATGAAAACATGTCTGTATGTTACAGTGGTCATTCTATTCCAATACTGACAGAATCAGAAAATATTAGTGGGCCTAGTAAGCGGGCTAGAGTTGTCTCAAAGGGGTCAGAATCTCAAGAGGCAAGTGTTCTCAGTCAAAGGGAAACATAAACAAAGAGGTACCGCCCAAAACTCTCGAAGGAGACGAGGAAAACATGTAAACAGAAAGAATAGGCATAGCAACAAAAACACAAATAATGATCAAAACAGTAATGAATACACTACACAGCATATACAGAATGAACAACAGGAACATAAACAAACTGTAGAAGTGTCTAATTGGAGAGATGCTAGTAATTCAAGTTACAATAAAGCTAGTTCAAAGCAGTTGAACAACAGTTCTAAAGGCACAAAAGAGTTTTCCGGAGGATTACACAGTAAAGTTAGGGCCACGAGAAGAACGCATTTTACGAGTTCAGGTGCAATGCCGAAATTGTGCAGATGCTATTGTACACAAACAAGAAATTGTTCAAGCTGTTTTCATTCCCGAATCATTGGTCAAATTAGAAAATGGTACTTGTATTTTATTCATGCTAAATACCAGGAAGGACTGTTGGATTTTATTACGGAGCATTAGAGGCGCAGCCATATTATACGGAGAGCGATATGACATCAGAGTCACGTGATCCGCCAGCTGACAGCCCGTCCGCCATTAAGGCCGCCACACACGTGCGGGAACCCAAGGGATTTGGACGCAATGGTCACGGCCTTGCGGGATCCCGCCATGTGTGTGGGCACTTGCTTGAGGCCGTGGCCAGTGCGGCCACGGCCTCACCGAAAAACAATTCTTACTTCCTGGAAGGCCGGGAGAGAGGGTGAGAAGCTCAGCGTGTGTCCTGCGGTCAGTCGGCCTTCGATGATTTCTTGTGAGTGCCTGTATGTGTTGCGATTTTGTTTCTCTGTTTTGTTTCTAATGTTCCGTTTCGTGATGTTCCGTGTTTATAAATATATATGATAGTGAGCCCTGTCTATAGGAATTGAAGTACCAGGAATACAACGACACAAAAAAACGAGAAGCTACCTACGCTAAGCTGGCATAAATATTGAAGGAGAATGAACCAAATGCAAAAAAATAAAAAGAATCAATACTAAAAAAAAATCAGCAACATTAAACCATCATTAAATGAATCTTTGCGAAGTGATGTGCTGAAGAACATTTAAAAAAAAAAAAAACCGGCTGCAAGAAGATCACTTTGACGTTGTTAGCAAAACCGTTGTCATAAAATTACGTGGCCTTCCGACCAATCAAATAATTAATGACACCCTGTTTCAAGTCGAAATGGGCTGTTTAGGAATGTCTTACAGTGAGCAACGGTTACCTACTTCTGGCCTGTACTATTCTGCAGGCAGCAGTTCTGGATTGTTTTCCCAGGAACCTCATCGAATAGTCTCAGCCCACAACCTTTTCAAGCAACGCCCGCAGGATCATTATAAACCACCAGCAGATTTTGATAAATTACCAAAAAACAACGACACAGCAGCAATTGTTCTATAAAATTATAATGCAAATGATGTCATGTGATTTGAATTTGAGTTTACATCACATGATCAACTATATTAATGACAACATGACTTTAAACTAATATTATTTTAATTTAGTTTTTATGTCATTTAAACTTAATTTTATGTTGTTGATGTATTTACGAATGGGAATAAATCATTTACAGTAAAAGTCTGGCTATCCGAGTTCCAATTATTTTTGAAATATAATAGGAAGCTTTTATGAAGATATGGAAATACAGAAAAAGGCTGCTTCAAGTTTTGCTAGGCAACTTAGAGAGAGGTAGCACTGTGACAGATTCAATAAAAAAAATAGTAACAGCAGCCAACGCGTGCACATCATCGGATGCTGCCATCGTGAAGCCAACTCTGAAACCCTTGAGGATTTTAACCCCCCGTGTGTGTGCAGCGCCACTTCGATGAAATCCCTGCGGTCCGGCCCGCGGACTGTTTCCCTGCGGCCCGGCCTCCACGTGTGTGGCTACCTTTAGAGTTGTAGAAGGTAAACAAACAACTAAACACGTGCAACCAACACAAGGAAAATCACGCAACAGTTTATTAATGGAAAATTTGAGGCTAGATCATTTGAATGAAGAAGAAAAGCGATCCATTCTAGAAATTTGTTTATTGTACAATGATATATTTCACCTCCCAGGAGATAAGTTGACACACACCAACACAGTCACCCATTAAATCAAATTAAAGCCAGAAGCACAGGGTACAGTCATCAAACAGAGATCGTATCGAATTCCAGATACTATGAAACCCATTTTACAGAAAGAAATTGATCAAATGCTTGAGAATGAGATCATTGTTCCATCAACTAGTTAGTGGAATTTCCCAATTCTTGTCCTACCTAAGAAACCTGATGCCAGTGGTCAACAACGATACAGAATTGTGGTAGACTTCCGCAAATTAAATGAAATTGCTGTAGGAACTGTTTTTCCGCTTCCACTAATTTCGGAAATCTTAGATTCCTTGGGGAAGGCAAAATACTTTTCTACCTTAGACTTAGCTCAAGGGTATCACCAAATTTTGATTAAGGAATCAGATCAACCGTTAACTGCATTCAGTGCAGGTCAAGGCCATTATATGTTCAGAAAAATGGTTATGGGGCTTGCCTCCGCCCCCGTAAGTTTTCAATATCTTATGACGGTAGTTATGAGTGGTCTACAGGGTGATCGATGTTTCGTATATCTAGATGACGTCATCTGTTTTGACCCAAACTTGGAATCACACAGTGAGAGGTTAAGAGACATTTTTGACAGATTAAGGACACACACCCTTCGCCTTCAGCCAAACAAATGTAACTTCTTACAAAAAGAGGTAACCTATCTGGGACACAAGGTTACAGGTCATGGAGTTTACCCAGACCCACAGAAAATTGAAAAAGTCAAAAATTACCCAACTCCTCAGACAACAAAACAATTGAAAAAATTTCTTGGATTCGCAGGTTATTATCGTCGATTCATAGAGAACTTTAGTAAGATAGCTAAACCATTAAATGAATTATTAAAGAAAAATGTTCCATTTAATTGGAGTCCTAAAACTTAGAATGCTTTCCAAACTCTCAAGGAGAAATTGATCTCAGTACCCGTTCTCACGTACCCGGATGGAAATCTTCCATACATTATTAGCACCGACGCGTCTCAGTATGCCATTTCGGGAGTACTTTCGCAGGGGCAATTAGGCTCAGATAGACCAGTCGCATATATTTCCAGAACTTTAAATAAAGCAGAAACTCATTATTCCGTTTCTGAGAGAGAAGCACTCGCGTTTACGTGTGCGGTAAAGGAATTCAGAACTTACGTCTTTGGCAGACATTTCACGGTCTATACTGACCACCTCCCCCTTACTTGGATTTTCAGTGTTAAAGACCCATCTTCTAGATTACTAAGATTTCACCTAAAACTTCAAGAGTACAATTACACAATTGTTTATCGTAAGGGAAAATCAAATAAAGTTGCAGATGCACTTAGTAGAATTAGGGAAGTAAGGGAAGTACAAGAATCCACCCAACCAGACCCTGTCACAGATGAAACAATGCAAACAGAAGAAGAAACACTCACATCCACAGTAGATGCACAAATCCAGACGAATGAGGAGGAATTTCCTACACTAAATGAGGAAGAAAAACTAACCATACTTAAGGAATACCATTACAGCCCCATCTCTGGACATCTAGGTGTATATAAGACATATGAGCGAGTTAAGAGATATGTTCAGTGGCCAGGAATGAAGTTCTATATAGAAAATTATGTCAAACAGTGTGATAGTTGCCAGAGGAACAAACATACATTTCCACATATACATATGCCATTAGAGCTTACAAAAACACCTGAGCATGTATTCGAACGTTGTGCCACAGACATTTTTGGTCCGATGCCGTTGAGCAACAATGGGAACAAATATGTGTTGACATTCCAGGACGAATTGACCAAATTTTTAACTGCAATTCCGATAGCCAGACATGATGCAGTGGCTCGAGCATTATTCTTAGAAGTAATTCTACCCTATGGCGTTCCTTCGATCTTGATTAGTGATAATAGATCCTGCTTTATCAGTGAAACAATGCAGAAAGTATGTAAATTACTAAAGATAAATAAAATCTCGACATTGGCATATAGACCGCAATCAAACTTCATTGAACAGGCACACAGTATTCTTTCAGAGTACTTGATGCATTATATTGACAAGAATCAAAGCACATGGGATGATTGGTTACCTGATTTTGTATTTGTATATAACACTAGTATTCACAGTGCAACAGGGTACACGCCACATGAGCTAATGTTCGGTAGAATACCAAATATACCAGGGGTATTGCAAAGTGATCCAAAACAAGTTCATTATTCATATGATGAGTACGCAGATGAGCTAAAAGCTATCCTACAAGCACTACACAAACAGGCCAGAGAGATCAATCAGGGACTGAAAGAGAAAAACAAAGAATATTATGATAAAACACAAAATCCACGAGAATTTGAAATTGGAAGCAAAGTTTTGCTAAAAGATGAATCTTTTCGCAGAGGTAGGTCTGAGAAGCTTGACAGTGGTTATAGAGGACCTTTTGTTGTGATTGGAAAACGAGGGGTAAGTGTAACTATCCAACTGGGCAAATATAAACGACTCACAGTTCATGCCAATAGATTAAAGCCATATCATTGAATAAATTACGAAATAATTCAGTCAGTAGTGGGAACACACCTTAAAAATGCGGTAAAGTAAATTACAGTATGTTTAAATTGGATAGGAAGCGAAGAAAACACATAAACACAACGCACGTGGTCGTTTGTTTGGTAAACACCGCACCACGTGGAGTCACGGCGTGGCCAAGCACATGGTCGCCTACGCACGTCTGATAAGCTGCTACTCCAAAATGGCCGGCCTCCAGTTATCTACATCTACATATATACTCTGCAATTCACAAAATTGTGGGTGGCAGAGGGTGCTCAGCACCAAAGCTAATCTCTTTGCTGTGCATTCCAATCCCTAATGGTACGAGGGAAAAAAGAATTCATATAAGAATCAGTCCGGCACCTTATTTCTCTAATTTTATCTCTCCTGTCCTTCCGACTCAAATAGGTTGGTGGAAGAAGTATTTCACTACATGCATGAGTGAAAGTTGGAGTACGCATGTTTTCCAATAAGTTTAAACGAAACGTGTGTCGTCTATCTAATAGAGACTCCCAACCTAATCTACTAATCAGTTCTGTGACGCTTTCATAAGGACTGTAGCAAGCGGTCACGAATCGCGCGGCTCTTCTCTGTACTTTCTCTATACTTTCGATCAATCCCTTACGAAACGGGTCCCAAATGGCACAACAATAATCCAAATGTGGACGCACAAGAGATTTGTACGCTATCTCCTTTGTTTGTTCATTTTTTCAAGATTCTACCTATGAATCGCAGTCTAGAATTTGCTCTACCTACTAACGAATTAATGTGTATGTCCCATTTCATGTTCCTTTGTACTGTTACTCCCAAATATTTCATAGAATCGACCATATCAATAACTGTATTGTTTAACTCGTATTTCTGGATTATTTTGTTAGTTATGCTCATTGTCTTGCACTTTTTACAATTTAGAGTAAGTTGCCACTCAGCGCACCAAGCCAAAATAACATCCAGATCGCGCTGAATTTCTAAGCAATCGGCCAAATTTCTTACTTCCCTATAAATAACCGCATCATCAGCAAACAATCTAAAAAGGCTTTTCACTTTGTCTCCGAGATCGTTTATAAAAATTAAGAAAAGAAATGGTCCTATTACAGTTCCTTGAGGTACATCCGATGTAACATCTAGATTAGAAGAACTTTCTCCTTCAACGACAACATACTGCGACCGACCAGTTAGAAAATCCTTTATCCATTCACAAAGCTGATCCGATATACCGTACGCTCGAAGCTTCGCTAAAAGGCGGTTGTGTGGCACAGAGTCAAAAGCTTTCTGGAAATATAAAAAAATTGCATCTACTTGTGAACCTGTATCGATAACTTTCATTACGTCGTGTGTAAATAGGGCCAGCTGTGTTTCACATGATCTTTTCTTCCGAAATCCATGTTGATTTGTTGTAAGCAAATTATTATAATCTAGAAAATTCATAATGTTAGAGCATATACGAGGGTGAATCAAATATAAACAAGACTTTCGGCCGTTCGGGCGCAATAGTGGTGGGAGAACGTTCCCGCTTCGTTTGGCGATAGGTAGGTTTGTCAGGAGTGGGGAAAGACCGTTAGCCCCCCCCCCCTCGACTCGCTCAGTGCCAACCGTCACGATGTCGGAGCAAGAGGTACACTCGTCGATTGCGCAACGTGTTATAATCAAGTTTCTCGCTGCAGAAGGCGTAAAACCGGCAGAAATCTTGAGGAGATTGACTGCCCAGTTCGGGAAAGAGACACTGTCGCGAGCCAGAGTGTTTCCATGGCATAAACAGTTTGTGGATGGTCGTCATCATGTTGAAAATGAGAGCCATAATCGCAGACCCCGCACCAGCATTACAGAGAACAACATCAGCTGTGTTAGACGGCTTATTGAAGATGACAAGCGTCTTACCACTTCTGAAATTGAAAGTAAGGTCGGAATAAGTTATGGGAGCACTTACTCCATACTCACAGAGGAGCTTGGGTACCGTAAGGTGTGCGCCAGGTGGGTTCCTCGCCTTCTCACAGCAGAACAGAAATTGAATCGACTTCAGGTGTATGAGCGTCTTCTGGCACGATTTCGGGAAGAAGGGGACCCATTTCTGACTCACATCATCACCTGTGATGAAACTTGGGTGCACCACTACACCCCTGAGTCCAAACAAGCGAGTATGGAGTGGAGAAAAAAAGGAGAACCTGGACCAGTGAAAGCCAAGTCACGACTATTGGCTGGCAAGGTTTTGGCTACGTTTTTTTTTGACCAGCGTGGTTTGCTGCACCTCGATTTTTTGCATGAGCGCAGGACAATCAATGCGGCCTACTACTGCGACATTTTGAGTGAGGTCCGACTTGCATATCGCCGCAAAAGACGAGACCTACCGATGAGGAAAGTGGTTATTCTCCATGACAATGCTCGCCCCCACACAGCAGCCTTAACCAGGGAAAAATCGGAGAAATTGGGGTGGGAGACACTGGACCACCCTCCTTACAGTCCAGACCTGTCACCCTGTGACTTTCATGTGTTTGGTCCTCTCAAGGAAGCTTTGGGAGGCCAAAAATTCAACAGTGATGCTGAGGTGGAAGCCTACGTGCGCAATTGGCTGCAGACACGACCTGCATCTTTCTACATGGAAGGAATTGGGAAGCTGCCTATCCGCTGGGAAAAATGTGTTTCTAAAGCAGGAGATTACGTAGAAAAATAAGATATGTACTTTTTTGCACTTAAAATAAAAATAATATTTTTAAAAATAAAGTCTTGTTTATATTTGATTCACCCTCGTAATATGCTCCATAACTCTACTACAAACAGATGTTATAGATATGGGACGATAGTTCCCAGGATCACTTCGATCACCTTTTTTGAAAATCGGAGTTACTTGCGCGATTTTCCAGTCTGAAGGTACTTTTCGCTCTTCTAATGATTTACTGAATATATCAGACATAAATGGCCCGATTTCTGCCGCATACTCTGAAAATATCTTTCTAGGCCGGGAGGCAAGGCCACTCACCACTCGCCCACGCATAAGATAACGCGGGCGAGGCGAGCTCACCTGATAAGCGAGCTCTTTAAACTCACCCACATGCGTGAGGCATCTAACTCGCAACAGAGAACAATCGATTGTGGCATTACGACGTACAATTTTGCATTTATAATTCAAATTACGCACATTGTTTTACAGATTGGAACAGTACACTTAACTAAACTTTTATTTTGCTTTTCAGGTGGAACTACTGTACGGTCTTCTGTTAGTAATTCACGCCAGCGTAGCTACACAAGATTTTATGATCGAAAAGTTCAGTTCCAGTCCAGGCTTATATTTTGACCACATAACCGGTGCACAGATTTACTCCTTGACCTGGAGGGTGGCTGCGTATGGGAATCTGAAGGAATTGGATGACGCTTCTGAAAACTTAGAAAATTTTGCATTTCGATCAATCGCTTTTTGCAAAAACAAATTAACTGAACTAAATGTAACAACCCACGAATGCGATGAGATGTCTCAAGAAATATTCGGGCATATTAACAAATTAAAACAGTCACAAAGTTTAATTGGACAAATTACGAAATATGACTCACCTCGAAGGAAGCGTGCTGTTTTCGGATTTGTAGGCCAAATTTCCAAACTGTTATTTGGCACTTTAGATATGGCCGACGCAGATTATCTGAGATCTAAGACAGATAACCTTGAGAAAGAGCAACGTAATTTGTTGAAATTGTCTAAAGAACAATTAACTGTAGTAAAGAAATCTTTGACTGAAACTAACTATACATTATCCAGTGTGAACCGAAATCAAGATGTTTTGGTTTCGGGAATGAAGAAAATACAAAATTATGTACAAGAATTTGCAAATCATACAGATCATTCCATTCAAAAATTGGCTATAATGACTCCTACCAATGAACATTTTATAAGATCCTTTTCTACTATATTTGAATTCCAAAGACAGTATGACTTAGTTGTCTCAGCAATTGTAAACGCTCAGTATGGAATTCTACAACCCCTTATAATTAATCCATCCCAAGTTGTCAGTTATCTAACAATAATTAGAGATGATATTAAGGACAAATGATTCCCAGTTCCGCTTTCCGAGGAAAACGGTTATCTTCTATTAAAAATGATTAGTTTGGACGTCTTCTTATAGCAAAATATTTTGACGTATGTTCTCAACATTCCTCTTTCGAAAAACAATCAATTTAATATTTATATAATTCTTACATTGCCTATTTCCATTGGTAATAAATATAATTATTTGTTCATCTTGCCAGAAAAAGATACTTTAATTATTGATGAGTCTCGCAGATTGTATGCTAAACAAAACTTTGTACTGTCTGCTTCCTATGACGATGCTCCGTGTGAGGTAAAATTGTTACAGCCAGTAAGATCAATTCCGAGTGATTGTACCAGAAAAATAGTCTCTTTAAATGAAAGTCTGTTTACTAAATTAAATAACAACGAATAGTTGTTTGTTGCACCTAAAGACGAAGGTATGACTATATTATGTGGTGAAAATCAGTCCACGGATACCATTTTAAAAAGAACAGGCAAATTAAAATTTTTGCAAAGATGTCGTGGTTATGGAGCGAATATTTTGATAGAATCACAGCAAATGATAAGAACGAATGTTACCAGTCCAGATATTATACCTGATTTGAATCTAGAAGTCGATTGTTACATCATAAACAAAGAGAAACCTAATATTTCAGAATTAAAATTGAATTTACCAATGGAAAACATGGTTAAGAATCTTGATGATTTGGAAGTTGCCGGATTAAAGATCGTGCAGCTCCAAGATGAAATTGAAGATCAAGAGAAAAAACGCTTTTACATTTTATTCATTCTCTCAGTATTCGACCATATCGTATGTCTGTTTAGTTCTCATTTTTTGCATCATTTTATTTTGTCTATGTAAACATTGTAATTGTCTAAGGAATTGTTTTAAGTATTTTTGGCGTAATTCTGCAGGTGAATGTTGTAATCAGATTTGTGTGAAAACCACTATTGTAAACCACTCTACTGGTACTGAATTATCTCATATAAGAGGGAGAAGACCTATTCCCATTAACCGAGACATTACCAATGAACTCAATGATGAGGATATTGTAGTATTTGAGAGACACAGACGATCTTTCGATCCAGATCAGGATCAAGTATCTGTTATCTCTCACCATGATCGGAGATAAACATTTTGATAAGTTTATATAAATATGTATTACTTCAACTGTTTTTTTATGACAAACAAAATAAATTATCTATGTATTATTTCAAATCTGTTTTGTAGAATTAAGGCTCAATTCAATGCAGTAATTAGGAAATGATAAAGATTACAGCAAGTAGAATTAGAAATGTGTAAACAATTGATTAAATCCATTAGTGCAGTCAATTCAAGACAAATTATGTAATCAACAATTCATGTAGTAGTTTTAGAAAATGCTATTCTAGAAGCTGAATATGATAACAAATAGAAGTAGAAAGATGCAAGAAAGTGTCAAGTCAGATATCCAATCATTTCAAGGAACTTTTATTTAATCAAAATTTATTGTGTATTTGTTTAAGCATTTGAGTCCAGATTTTGCAGACTACCAGGTAAGAGTCTCACCTAGGCTAAAGCCCAGGGTTCGACTCTTCCTCAAGGGGAAAGGTGTAGTATATTGAGAGATTTTAGTTATCATATCTTGCAAACTTTTACTCGGAATAATTTTTCTCGAGCTGCAGCTATGTAATGTAATTCCACCCAACGAAGCAGAGCTCAAGGTTTGGCAAAGTCACTTCCCGTGGGAAGGAGCCCCCCTACCACGGTAGCCCAGAAAGCCCTTAGCAAGGGATTTTAAACGAATAGAACTAATGTCACATGACTTCCCCCACTACGCTCCTACTCTGGAGAGCGCAGTCGAGAACAGCCTCCGGAGCAGTCTATTCGCCGATTCTCAGGATGGACCACGTTGCCAGAGGGCATGCAGATTTTATTAGGTAAAGGCTAATGCATTTATACCCTTCTGCTGGCTTAGAAAGAATATTCCGAGTGACAGGATTTTATTAGTAAGAGATTCCTTTTATGAGAGCTATTCTATGCAGTATTTTTCAGATATTTCAAGTGTATTTTTATGTGCCTATTTTTATTGAAGCTATTCAAGTCGCTCCATTCTTTCAGCTACATGTTTTCATTTGTATCGCTGATTCCTGCTCATTACTAGCAATAAGTGTGGACAGAAGGTATTTGCTTTGATCCTAGGGCCACATATCTTGGGAAGCTGACCGGGGAGTGGTTGATCAGAGACGAATCCAAACTTGGCTGTGGTGAATTGCCGCTTGTTTACTACATGCGTTGCGATCCGTAGTTCAAAGCTATTTCAATTGTTGAATCGATGCGTTAGTGCCACGAATGCCTTTGACTTGCCCCAGAAAACTGCCACCGAGATGAGCGGCATTCGCTTGCAACCACGTAAGATGAGCCTACACGATCGTACCGTTTACACTCTCGTGTTCGTGCTATCTCGAGTCGATTTCAGCAAGCTCGCGCTAGATTGTAAATGCGGTTTGAAGTGTGAATATTTTCTTTTTAATCTTTGGCAAGCAACTATGACTCATATGTTTCACCCAGAATTCTACTGCTTCGACCTTTAATAGTCACTGCTGATTTAAACCACGGAGGAAGGAAAAGAGTGGAGGCGAAGCGAGGGTCCTTCACCAGGCACTGAAGTGAAGTCGTACGGTAAATAGTGGGGTGTGGAGATCGCCATATTGGATTTCCCTAGAAACGGGGAATATGTACAAACACCTCAAGGGTACGATGATTATTATATAACTCGAAGAGAGAAATTAAAAATGAAGAATACATTTTTTTGTTATCCTACTTAGTTCTCGAGATATACTGTCTCAAATGAGAGGTGTTTTGGGTTGAAATTAAGAAGAAAATTTCTCCAAAGTGAAATTTGATGATAGATTCTTATATAACACGACAAGAAAAATCGAAATTAAAGAATAAAATTTTCGATATCTCACTTAGTTCTCGAGGTATTGTCTACAAATTGAGGTGGTTACATTTGCGGCCTGGATCAAAAAATAATTTTGCCAAAGCCACTACCCTACTAAACGCTGGACATAAAGACTGGGTGTTTTATTTTTTTACTGTCCCTTGTGGTTAGGTTGAAACGCAGTCTGGATCAGAATTAAGACGTCACAGAAGCCACAATGAACTATACATATAACTAAGTTTTGATAGTCGATATCTCGAGAACTAAGGGAGATATCAAAAAATTTTACTCCAGATTTTCGATTAGTCCCGTCGATTTACATTACAAACAATGATCAAATTGCATCGCCACGGAAATGACAGTGCTGCCCACCTCTGCACTTAAAATTCAAACTACAGACTTTCAACGTTCGTTTACACTAAGGCTAGCCTATTATGTGCAAAGGAGTAAGATATGCTGATTGTCTACACTCCGCCAGCAAATATTTGAAAATAACTTCATCCTCTTGAGAGCAATGAATATATAATGATTGACCCTACTCTTGCAGATACCTATTAAACACTTCAAGAACAATAATTACAATTTGACTAACTTATATAAAAAAAATATTGAAATATTAGAAAATGAAATATTCACAGTAGTAAACACAGTGCAATGTTTTGGGAAATCTGTCTTGGCCGCCACGCATGCGCGTTAGGAGCCAAGTGTTTACTGGAGGCTTCACATATTTAGCGGTATTTCGCCTCTTTTCCTTCCTCCATGATTTAAACTGGTATAAATACCCATCCATCAGTACTTCCTATGTCTGTACAGCGCACTGTAACCCGCAGGAAAAACATTAAATTTGGTCTGACGTTTGCGAATCTCCAGTAAGGGGCCATCCATAAATTATATCACACGTTTAGGGGAGGGAGGGGTCAACAATGTTTGACATCATTTGACAAAGGGGGAGGGATGAGTCATTAGCTACGTTATGTCACATATATGACTTGTATCAATTTTTGGCACATGGAGGCCGCGCGAGTTCACGCTCGCCGTACATTCGGCGTCGCGCGTCGGCCGCCACAGACGTACGCAGGAAGGCCTTTGAGGTTTGATAAAATATGACTTCCGCATATTATTTAAACGATCGTATCGCATCTGTGGTATATATCTTCCATCATACAAAGCCAATAACTAAAACAAGTAATCGCATAAGAGGTAACAAGAGCTTTTGTTCATCACGGAGATTTGTCCTTAAAGAATTCTAACTAGACATGACAGGCAAGTTCTTTGCTCGATAAACAATAATGATCTTATATGGGTGGATGAAGTACGAACATGTTGACACATCTAAAGTTCCTGACGCTATGCGAATCGAAAGCGATGTGATAGTTATGCTATAAATAATAGTACCTGGGTGACCGATCTCCACTCGGTATCTTTCGAATTCTGTTCAATATACAAGATTTTGAGTAAAGTTTGATTAAAGTTAAAGGTCTTTTTGAAGGCTTCGTAGGCATTTTTAAGTACACACTTCCCTGGAAAGAGAAGCTTAACTAACATCAGTAGGCTTATAAGTACCTGATTCCTACAAGATGAAATTAGAGCTGTTTCAGAGATATCAAACCCAAGAATTGAATTGTTTTGGTAAAATCGTATTACAAACTTGAAAAGCAAAACGTTATCTACATATGAAATTTCATCCAAATTGCTAGATGAATTTCCGAAATCGTCTGGTTTACCACCTCAAAAATTGCTTTTAAGGAAAAATGCTCTTATTATGTTCAATAGAAATTTTAATTCTAATCGGAGATTAATTAATGGTGCAAGATTAGTGATGATTCTCTTAGGCTAGTACATCATCAATGCTAAATTGATTCACTACGCTCTTACCTCACATTAAACTCACACCACCAACAATGCCTTTCTAAATGACAAGAAAACAATTTGAACATTAATAAAACTCAAGGTCAGAATCATCAAAAGGCAGGATTACAGTTATCAGACACTGGTTTTTCGTATGGATACAGGTATGTGGCTTTTCCACGAGTTTGTAGATTCATTAATATTTATTTTTGTGTTAGATACACATATTATCATAAAATCAATGATGATCACATTACAACTGCTAATATTGTTTTCAGAGGATTTATGTAAAGTAAAGAAGATTGGAAAAATCACCTCTGACAAAGCCAATATTTTTTTAAATATTTACTTTTGAAATATTTTGCAATTAAATATGTACTATTTAATGTTAACAACTTTTTACAGTAAAATTGATATTTATTACTAAAATATATTTCATTAATAAATACTTTCATTTACGTATTTCCTTATTTACTTATTATATTACCATTCGGTGATTGATCATGAAATTGTGTGAAATATTCCCATGGATCAGTTAGTATACATGAATTGTTTGGTTAAAGATATGAGTTCCATTTTGAATCCAAAGAGAACCTAACTATTAGTAGGCTTTCTAGTACCTGAAACGTCTACGAGATGGCGTTAGATCTGTATACGAGATACCACACTAAAACATTGTTTACATAGCAACACGATCACGTTTCGCTGCTCTATAAAAAGTTCATTTACATATTTTTTTTCTCGATTTAAGGAGAGAAATATTGTAACTCAGTGTACAGACGGTGTATTAATTACGTATTATTATTATTACTAGCCAAAAAGCCCGTCAAAAATGACGGGTTTAACGGACTGTTCTGGCAATTGATTTATTTTTGGTTGTTAACCTAAATAGAAATTTTATAAAATAAAGCTCACTATGCTATAATTTCTCGTCACTTGTGATGTAGCAAAAAGTTTCAGTTGTTAATTTGGTCCAGGTTTCAGCCTAACTACAATCTTCGCCAATATAGCCGGTAGAAAATCAAAGCTTCATTCACACGCGAATTTATACATTCCCTGAATCGCATGTCAATGTCATCATGCATCTATACTAATCATGCATCATGCGATACAAACTTGATCCAAAATCTTCACAGTTTCTTACAACTTTCTTATTGTCTATGATGAAGATCGATGTTTAACGCCTGGCACAGCTTACATTCGGCTGAAATAATGACCCCAGTGAAAAGGAAGGATGCTAAAAATAAATCTTAACTTCTTACGTCATGTAATATTAGTTTCAATTGTGGTTTAGGTTGCATAGATCGCGAACAATTTGGAACTTCTTTCATTCAAACCAAGTAATCATATCACTAAAAAAAGCAACTAATAATCAATACTAGACGACCCGTGCGAAAATTTCGCGAATAAAATGCGATGAATAGTGGGGTTGAATATAATGTCACCAAGTTCAGTCATTACTCTTCATACTCCTACTTCATTTATCGATTTTGGTTAGAAATCCAGGGAGATAAATGGCTCGAAACACAAAAAACGTATTTAGAAATATTGACATTTTTGCGCTTTATGGGTCCAATTACGAAAAATTCCTTTCTTAGAATATAATGTTACCACGGCGGAAACCTTAGTCTTTAATACGATATGTCATTTATCTATATCGATTAGATATCAAGGGAAATATAAGGCTCGTGACACAAAAATACGTTGTAGAACAATTTATACTTTTTCCCTTTAATAGTTGAATTCCAAACACTTCTTTCTTAAAATATGATGTCAGCAAAGCTGAGACATTATTCCTCACAATCGTACTTGATTTATCGATTTTGGATAGATATCAAGGGAGATAAGTGGCTTGAGACACAAAAAACGCATTTTAGAAAAATTGACTTTTTTGCCTTTTAAGGGTCGAATTACGAAAAATTCCTTTGTTAAAATATAATGTTACCGCGGCGGAGACCTTATTCTTTATTATGATACCTCATTTATCTATATCGGTTATATATCAAGGGAGATAAATCGCCCGTGACATAAAAATCGGTAATAGAAAATTTTATACTTCTTTCCTTTAAGGGTTGAATTCCAAAAACATTCTTTCTTAAAATATGATGTCACAAAGCTAAGACATTACTCCTCATAATCTTACCTGATTTATCGATTTTGGTTAGATATCTAGGGAGATAAATGGCTTGAGATACAAAAAACGAATTTTAGAAAAAGTGACATTTTTGCCCTATAAGGGTCGAATTACGAAAAATTCCTTTCTTAAAATATAATGTTACCATGGCGGAGACCTTATTCTTTAATATGATACCTCATTTATCTATATCGGTTATATATCAAGGGAGATAAATCGCCCGTGACATAAAAATCGGTAATAGAAAATTTTATACTTCTTTCCTTTAAGGGTTGAATTCCAAAAACATTCTTTCTTAAAATATGATGTCACAAAGCTAAGACATTACCCCTCATAATCTTACCTGATTTATCGATTTTGGTTAGATATCTAGGGAGATAAATGGCTTGAGATACAAAAAACGAATTTAGAAAAAGTGACATTTTTGCCCTATAAGGGTCGAATTACGAAAAATTCCTTTCTTAAAATATAATGTTACCATGGCGGAGACCTTATTATTTAATATGATACCTCATTTATCTATATCGGTTACATATTAAGGGAGATAAATCGCTCGTGACACAAAAATGCGTTATAGAAAAATTTATACTTTTTCCCTTTAAGGGTTGAATTCCAAACACATTCTTTCTTAAAATATGATGTCACAAAGCTGAGAATTTACTCCTCATAATCCTACCTCATTTATCGATTTTGGTTAGATATCCAGGGAGATAAATGGCTCGAGATACAAAAAACGAATTTTAGAAAAAGTGACATTTTTGCCCTATAAGGGTCGAATTACAAAAAATTCCTTTCTTAAAATATAATTTTACCATGGCGGAGACCTTATTCTTTAATATGATACCTCATTTATCTATATCGGTTAGATATTAAGGGAGATAAATCGCTCGTGACACAAAAACGCATTGCAAAAATATTGAACTTTTGCCCTTTAAGGGTCGAATTCCGAAAACTTTCTGGCTTAATATATGACGTCACTAAAGCGGAGATCTTAATCTTTAAAACGATACTTCATAAAACGGTTTCAGATAGGTATCCAGGGAGATAACTGACTCGTAACACAGAAAACAGCATTTTAGAAAAAATTTACATT
Source organism: Vandiemenella viatica (assembly GCA_031002005.1). Classification (NCBI taxonomy): domain Eukaryota; kingdom Metazoa; phylum Arthropoda; class Insecta; order Orthoptera; family Morabidae; genus Vandiemenella; species Vandiemenella viatica. The sequence goes on along the minus strand of CM061920.1, from coordinate 383,658,699 downwards.
TTTGCCCTTTAAGGGTCGAATTCCGAAAACTTTCTTGCTTAAAATACGATTTAACCAAAGTGGAGACCATAAGCTTTAAAATGACACCTCATTCATTGATTTCGGTTAAGTATGAAGGAAGATATAGGCTTGTGACAAAAAAATACCTTATAGAAATAATATATATGATGACAATTTAAACAAAATTCATACTTTTCTTTCAGTATTGTAGCAATTCCTTTCTTAGCAATTGTTGAAATAAATTGAATTGTTATAAAATAAATTCAATTCCTATTGCCTGGCGCTATGACAAAAGGTTTCGGTTGCTATCCTGGTCCAGGTTGCATTTTAAAACTAACCACATACGGGAGTAGTTTACATCGTGATTCATGATATCAAAACGTGACATAGTGCTTATGAAACCTGCTTAAATAACTGATAATAGCTAAATTCAACATGCTATTGCTGTGATAAGGTTCTTTATTTATTTTTGTCCAGGCTGGATTTCAACCTAACCACAATTTCGGGTAATACTGCCGCTACAAAATGAAAGCTTTAATCGCATGCGCAGTGATGGTGATGTCATGTATCGCGACATAAGTATAAAATAACTTGTTGTAAGAAGTGAATTATACAAGGCAGGAATATATTTATATCCTATCAAGAAACGTTGCCAGCGTTTATACAGTTGTTGCTGTACAGATGCTATCTTTGACGTGAATATTTGAATTGGCGGTTTTGTGTTGTGTTAATTCGTAATTTTCATGTTGCTTCACGTCTAACGTAAGCTGCCTTTTGCTTTCATGTACACTTTTTCTTAAAAGGTATGACCATAGGAATGTATGTGGTAAATTTCAAAAGAATAGCAAAATTCTTTGGGCCTAGTTTTTATTTTGCCATAGCCAATAATATCACAAAACGAACGTGTGCAACAGTTTTCCGACCAAAACGACAATTCATTGATGAGATACATTACGCAACAACATAAATTTTATCAAAAACATTCAACAAAAAAGAAAGGTAATAAACCAAAAATCTGCAACGTGATTCAGACCGATATTACAACGTTCGAATAGCTGTCATAGTTACACATTGCGGAAATACATAATAGCCTCAGTAATATTACTCAGTGAAATCAAAGAAGATTAAAATAAATCTGATAAACTTACATTATTAATTGTAGTGTAGGCTGCACAATTCGAGATGAGTGGGCAACTATTTCGGTTCAAACGAATTAATAATTTCAATAATAGGGTACAGTTTAAATTATTTTGAACAAAAGCTAAATTATTCATGCCCTCTGCCGTAGCGTCATATGCCAGTTGTAATTCTGATCCATCTTAAGTAATACTTTAATCAAATTTTTCTCAGCATTGATGCTCGAAATACAAAGCTTTTATCTCACAATATCTATGAACAAAGAATTTAAGGAATACTTCAATATATCAAAAGAATATTATATAAATATAAGCATCTAATGATTGATATATCGATTTTAACGCAATAATTACTTTTATTTCAGTGTTCTGTGAGTTAATTTATTCACTGTTGCTTGGAAATGGTATTAAATAACGCGCACTCCCACAAATAATATCGTAAAGCGTGACGTCGTATCGCAACGTCATAGCTTGACGTCACTGCGTGACATGACGTAGGTGCTACACGCTACATCTTGTCTATTATACTAATAGATTTTTTGTTGGGTTTAGTTACCTTAATTTTTCGTTTTATTTTCTCGTTGAAGTTATCTTGTTCGCTATGAACTATTTTCGCGTGTGTCTATTTCCTTCGGTCATGAATGTTTGCCTGAAGTTAAGGAAGGATGTATGAAGAGGAAAGCACATGCAATATTGCCTCGTCAGGCGGGCCAAGTACTTCATCATACACGGCTTCGCCGGCAGTAGAAATGACATATTCGGAGATGAACCAATGCTTAACGGGCATCGAGATACGACGCGATTTGACTAACACGACAATGCAGTCGCCATACCATTTCGACAACGGACAAGTTAACGGTAGCCGGCACGACTCACGAGGTTCAATGAAGAGATGCACTTCGCCACTCCTATTGGGAATAACGAAGCAACCACGTGCAGAATTACGTACCTATTCCAAGCTCAGGGTACCAGTGTTGCAAATATCCTTGTCAAACATGGAAAAGAAAGGCAATAAGAAAAATAAGAAGGGAGATTCACCTGCAACGAAGGATGGCAGTTTTGGGCCCACTAACGTCAAGACTGCTAGTACTTACCATGACTTGAAGACAACTAGCAGTCCAAGATATGCAGCCGACCAGCCTCACAGTGAAGGGTTCGTGATTCCACGTCTCACAGCGAAACCTCCTCCTTCACTCGATCCAGAAAGGATGGAAGTGAGTAATCCCTTCCAACCATTGCAAGATGATACTCCAACTAGAGTGAAAAGTTCTCACATTCCACCCATCGTCGTACAGTTTGAAGAAAGCTACAAGAAGCTTCACAATTGGGTGAAAAACATCGCGAAGGATCCTTTCACTGCCAATACGGCAGGAGGAGACAAGATCAAATTCACCTTTACGACTGTAGAAGACTTCACCACGGTGATGAATCTCCTTGACGAGAAAAAGACGCCGTACTTTACATTTTCAACCGGTGCTGTGAAAATGCTGAAGGTGGTATTTCGCGGTATACCACGGACGTTTCCAACTGCTCAACTGAAAGAAGAACTAATGGACATGGGCTATGACGTACAGACAGTGGCTCAGCTGCGCCACCCTGGCACCAGCATCGCTATGCCACTGTTCCTTGTTGTGGTTCCAGATACGCCACACAACTGTCAAATATTCCAGGTGGAAACCATTTGCCATTTGAAAGTCACCACAGAGAAGCTCCGATCTTCGACTGGGCCTCCGCAATGTTTCAAGTGCCAATTATTTGGCCATGTGGCTCAACATTGCCGAATGCAAGCAGTCTGCGTGAAATGTGCAGGTCAACATGACTCCAACAACTGTCTATTGCCGAATTCACGTGACCCCGCTAAATGCAGAAACTGTGGAGGTAACCATGAGCCAGCTACAAGTGTTGCAGTGCCTACAAGAGGGCGTGTGGTCGCCATCGTGGCCTCATCACAGAACGAGAAAATCTGGACGAAAAGAAACAGTCGAGTCCTATGGATAACCAACAAGAAGCTGTGCAAGAGTCTTCCACAAAAACCCAATTGCAACAAAAACAAAAGAAGAAGAGAAATCCCAAACCAGTCAGCCGCCATACTGATGGCCGCTCTTTCGCTGAAGCCGCGGGAGGAAAACGTCTAGAACTACCAACTATCATTTCTAAGGCGTACTGCCTCAACGCAGGCAGCAGTTACCTCTGATGACAAACCGCGAAACGCCGCAGCTAAGGAAAAACCCACTCAGAGCAACAAGCAGCCTAACAATCCAGCACCGGTAGTCTTTGAAAGACTGTGTAACATGTTGGAATCTATGTTGAACATGCTGCTCAGCCTAACTCAACGGATTGATCAGATGACCACGAGCATTAATACAACAGTGACGACTACCCTTGCAAAAACGAAATGCTCTTGTTCCACACACCGTGGATAGACGGCCGCACATCCATGACCTCACATTCTCTGTATGGAATGCTAACGGAATCCGTACCCAACTTCCAGAATTTCGGCAGTTTCTTAAGGAGCGGAGCATTGACGTGTGTCTTGTTAGCGAGACACATCTAAAGCCAGAAGTGCGCGCCGTAGTTGCAAATTATAACTGTTACAGAAGAGATCGTCTCACGGCTGGAGGCGGCGCGCCATCTACGTGAAAAGAGCAATTCCACACCATGAAATTTCCCTTCCATCCCTGCAACTCATCGAAGCAGTCGGCATTGAGGTGATCACGGCTAATGGTAGTATCTCTGTCATTTCAGCCTACCGTCCACCACGGCGGCATCTCCTTGAGGCTGAATTTATATCGCTTGTATCCATCCGTGGTAAGCTTTTAATCGGGGGTGACTTCAATGGTAAGCAAACAGACTGGCACTGTAGGATTACCAATCAAGCAGGTAAACTTCTGCGGAGTGTGTCCAACAGACGCAATATGTGTGAATGGGCACCTGAAGAACCTACACAATATCCAAGTGGCAGAGGCAGACCGGATATCCTTGATGTCCTCATCTCTAAGGGCATTACAGGATTTTTCGCAGCCTCTACAATGAACAGTATGTCATCTGCCTGTTATAGTGGAAGTTGGCGTGGGTTCCTGGCAGCCGACAGACAGGCCTACCTTCGACTTTCGGAAGACTGACTGGAGAAAGTACAGGGAGTTGTTAACCGAGGCGTTGGAAGAGTTCCCAGTTGACGGAAACACTGACGACGCCTTAGAATTCTTCGTAAGCGCAGCTACGACACCAGTGCAGACTCGCCTTGCTTCTTCTCCGCATCTCCCACCGCATCTGCTTGCTGCGATCCGACACAAAAACCGGATTGCCAAGGAGTGGAGGCTCACTAGAAACCCGGCAACCAGAACGTTGTTAAATCGACTCCAGCGAGAGCTGAAGGTGTCTCTATCGGAGAATCGAAATCGGAATTGGGAATCCCGCCTCTCGATGTTAGGTCCGGAAGATGGAACACTCTGGTTGCAAATCCGTTGGTTCACCAAGAAACGGAGTAGACTTCCATCTCTCCAAGGAGAGCACGGCGTCATTTCCCGCTCTGCAGCAAAGCAACTGTCCTGGTGGATGTGTTCGAAAGAAATTTTCAACCATCTCATGGAGACATCGAACAGATGGCCATCGTGAACTGTCGTTTAAGTGCTCTCCTTGAGACAGGGGATAATGAAGTGCACGATATCGAGCTTGTTACTCCTCAGGAGATCCTCTGCTGTGTAGCCAGACTCCGTCCGCATAAAGCCACTGGTCCTGATGAGATTGGAAATATGTGCCTCAAGAACCTTCCATCGGTAGCTGCAGACTATCTTGATAAGCTTTTCAACACCATAATTCAGACGAAGACATACGCACGTCGATAAAAACACCCGGAGGTGGTTCCAGTTCATAAGAGCGGGAAGGACCCAAGCTTGCCACAAAATTATTGCCCTATCAGCTTGCTGCCAGCAATCAGCAAGGTGTTTGAGCGTCTCCTGCTCAAGCACCTAAATCATCAGATCGAACGATTCGGCATTATTCCCCACCACCAACTAGGGTTCCATCGTGGCCACTCGACCATCCAACAGCTGATGAGAGTTACAGAGGCTGCGACGCATGCATTCAACTACGAGGAATATTGTGGCCCGGTGCTTTTAGACATATCACGAGCCTTTGATTCAGTCTGGCACTCTGGACTCCTTATGAAATTATATGACCAGGGATTCTCACGTCATTTAATCAAGTTGCTGTGGTCGTATATCGAGGGACGGACTTTCTGCGTACGAGTTGGCGCAGAACTTTCATCTCGACGACTAATCATGGCAGGTGTTCCTCAAGGCTCGGTGTTAGGACCGACCTTATACTCACTCTATACTGCTGACGTGCCAACTCAGCCAACAGTCCATACTGCCACCTATGCTGATGATACGGCGTTCTTTACCAGCAGCCACAGCAGGTCAGTAACCACCCTCCGCTTGCAGGAAGTCCTGTAGAAGACAGTAGCTTGGGCGAGGTGGTGGCGGATTGAAATCAACCCCGCCAAAACTCAAGCAATTATGCTCACCAGAAGATTGGGACCACGCCAGCGAATTCAACCTGACCTTTAGCTTCAGTTAAACGGAAAAAGTATACCATGGGCCAGACACTAGACAGTAGACTGACTTGGCGTGCACACATTGAAGATGTTCGGAAAAGAGCTAGTGCCAGACTACAACCCCTGTATCCAATTTTGAACACGGATAGCAATCTCGCAGTATCTATGGGTGTGCGTCTTTACTGCTCATTAGTCACGCCGATACTCGAGTCCATTGTGGGGATACGCGGCCGCGACACATGATCACCGCCTGCAAACAATACAAAACAGAGCTCTGAAGAGAGTCTTACATCTTGACACAAGGTTTCCTACCTCTGCCCTGCATGAAGCTGCAAATCTACCAATGCTGAAAGATCGGTTCCGCGAGCTTGCGAAAAAGTTCTACAAACAATGTTATAAATCTATAAATCCATTGGTTAACGAGCTTGGCAATTATCCGATGGATGTTGGACCACATAACCGACCACTGAAGATATTTCATCAATAAAAAAAAAAAACGCCTATATGAAGACATACCATACGAGAAGACATCTACCACAAATAGGAGGAAATGTCAACCAGCAAAACCTCCATCATACCCTGTCTGTTACAATAAGGCAGTGAAGGCGTGTGCTGCTGCTACACTAAAAAATTGTTCATTCTCGTAAATTAGTGTTTTTGCAGAGAAAAAACCTATTTAGATAAACTTAAAAAGCAAAACGATAGCTAAATATGAAGTTTCATCCAAATCGTTAGAGCCGTTTACGAGATCCAATATATATAGTACCTCGGCATCTTTCTATTTCTACTCAGTATTTAAGATTTCATCAAAATCCTTAGAGAAGTTTGTGAGAAATTAATTTTAACTATTTACGAGAGTTGCTCGTATAACAGTATTAGTTTGGACAGATTAAATATATAGACTATAAAAACCTAACCTGAAGGTTGATTGGATCCTCCAGAAGGAGGAATACTAAGCCATTGTTTGAGAGGTAGGACGGCCAGTTCCTTTCCTCTGGGACCTACAAATTAATGTAGATTCAGAACCACAGAACGCCCGGCATAGTTCATATTATCAAATACAAATCTTTAACATTCTTTCCCCCACAGGGATTTGAACAGGGGATCGCAGCCAGAATTTTTTGATAGCTAGCGCAGATACCACTTTCCCCCCACTAATTACATTTGAGTTGTCAGACCACTCCATATTTGTTATACATTCAATATATTTCTTTCCTACTTACATAAAATGTTTTCCAACTACACTAAGTATTTAATGATAAACGGTTGATGTGAAAATCGTTAGGGCCTTTTCCGAGATCCAAAATATATATATATATTTATATACAAGAATTGCTCGTTTAGAGATATAAGATATAAAAGAATTGCTCACTTAAAAGATATAAGATAAATGATAGGGTTGATAGTCCAATGACTCCAGAATATTAATTTAGTATCGTTCATTTGATTTGTTAATTTTCTAAATATTATGAAAAAATATTTTAAATAGAGATATATAAATAATTCTGAAGAATTTGATAAATTTTAAATTGTAAAATGTGTGATGTCTCACCAGGCGTGGGGCTGTACACAAATGTGATTACGTGTGACGAGGAAGGGGGTGGGCTAAAAAATCATGAAATTCGTGAGTCGTAATTTATGGATAGCCCCTAAGCTGCAAACTCTAAAACTTTATTCATTATATTCCTTCAGTTCCCTAATTAAGGTGTGACATTGATCTTTATACATCCTCAATCTCACTGATCTCTTTCCTATTTTCCTTTGATTACTTTTATTTTGTAAACATGGAACATCGTTGTTTAACAAGATTACTTTAACCTTCTGTTCGTCGTAACATGATTCTGGATGAAATTTTTTGAGTTACGATGACTTAAATGTTTATTGTCTCATATTTCCCGAGGGTTCTGAAGCAAAGCTTTCAATCATACTTACTTTTGTAATAACTGGCATTCAACGTTTTGAGTTCAATCTGAAAAAAGTTCTCATCGATTATCAATAATATTGTAATTATTGTAAAAAAATCATTTTTCTCCTTTTTAACCGTACGTTTCTGTCTAGAAAGGCAGTATAAAACTAAATCTTAGAACGAAACATTATTCCCAATAATTTCACACAATTCAGAATTTTAAGTGCAATGATCTCCTGGAAATGTTTCCAAAGATAACAACTTCCTAAGTTTTGTTACCCGCCCATTCCTTGAAAATCGCGCCAAAATTGTTGGCTTAATTTAAGTTCAACTTCTTAGACCAAGCGTGCTTGATTGTGGGTGTTACAGGACAGAAACAGATTTGGAGCGTGTTTTTAACAACAAGGAAACCAACACTAACAGATGAAGAAAGTATGATTGACATTTTATGTGTTCTTTATGGCCACATATTGTAATTATTAATTTCATTTCTTACATTCTGAAGTGTGTTAAAGGGGAAGAGTTTATCTGTTATTGATTTACTTCTGAACCAAATTAATACATAATGTGTTGTTTTTTTGTAGATATGGAAAGCAATGACTCAATTTCTAGTCAATGCGAACACAACTCCCCTACGAGAAAAGTTTTGGGTGACATTAAAAATGTAAGCGATGGTCCTCAAAGTCCGGTATCACCAACTGCTAATTTGAAGTTGCTTACTAGAGTTGCAAGTCAGTTTAGACGAAGAGATTTCGGCGAAGGTTGCATCGATGACTGCCACGCTCCAACCGATACTAATAGTTTAGGTAAGATACAGCATCCAGGCAATGAAAACTGCAATGCAACAGATATCGAAGGCACCAAGAAAGACTGCACTCGGCAGGTGAAACGTAAAGGATGTGCTGGACTGAAGCCACGAAAGGATAAGTCCTTAAGCCTGCTCTGTGATAAGTAAGTGCTTTTTTGTGCAATTTTGATGGTGCATCGTTAGAACAGGTTTCTATCCCGTTTAAAATTATTTCAATATTCCGTCCACTTTGCTCTGACTAGAAGGTACATTAAAATTGGGTTGCGGTGGAGGATAGCACTTGATTTAAATTTCTTGTACTCTTACACTAGGTTCTTGGAGCTCTTCCCTTTAGAGTTAGCGCCTGGTGCTAAAATACATATATCACTGGATCGGGCTGCAAGCTTATTATGTACAGAAAGGAGACGCTTGTATGATATAATAAATGTTTTGGAAAGTCTTCGGATGGCATCAAAGGTACTATAGATTTTATTGTATTAGTATTGCAATTTCATTTTATATTGCTGCATTATCTGTAGTCATTTAGAGATTAAGTTATATTCTACTCATTTATTTTCTTTATTTGTTGTAGTTAAGATGCACTTTCTTTCTCATCTGTTTCATGGTAGAGCTCTGAAGATTTTTCATGCACATTAGGTTCTTGGTAATTTGCTTCTAGTGGCCATAGTTTGGAGGTGTGATGTATGAGACTGTAACTTTTGGAAATGATGTAGCCATAGGGTGGCTGGAATGGTAGCCTACTTCACACATTAACTTTCTGGTTTAGAATTATCTTAATTATAATGTGATTAGTAAGGAGTAGACCCAAACAGAAGTTCCCATGAATTGCAATTTTATTTTGATAGTAGCAAAAAGTGTACAAAATGAAATATAATTTATAATAAAGGGCTTTGTAACCCACCAGTATGGCTGTGTCCATTAAGGCATTACACCACTGGGTTGGGGTGATAAAAAGGACCCAGATTCAATTCCTGGCTCCCATGTATCGGCCAGTATTTCACAGTCTTCTAAGTGGATGCTGATATGGTCCCAAATCTCTGCCTCATTAACTACATTTCACAAACAAATATTCACTGATCTCACAGAACACATTTCACAGACACATCCCCCCCCTCCCCACCTCTAAATGACAGACAAAGCAAGCAGGTTGTAAGGGAACCTTGATTTGAAAATAAATTCAGCCTCTGGAAGAGGATATACCAAACAACCTGCAAAAGTGGAAACATTCTAACATGATGACGAGGGATCCTTTTTCTTTTTTAATTGGTGTGGAGCTGACAATGCTCCCCACATGGTTGTTTAGTTGATTTTGGACTAATGGTCCTGGGTTGACACCACTTATAACAGGGAGATGACCTTAACTGATTTGTTTTTTGGTTGCAATGCAGCCTGGGCCGCATTAATAGTGATAGGACATGAAACTAGGGCATCTGCAATATCATGTAATTTAGTTACTTTTTATAGTGATCTGGGCTGCATTGCAATCTAAATGCCAAATGGTAAGAAATTCGGTTTAATTCGAGATGGCGATACCGCTGCGTCGCTGCTGTTAACGTGATGTCACATTCACGTACAGTCGTAAAAATACTCGGTCACAATAATTTAAAGCTGTACAATATCAACATAAACTGATATCCCGAAGGTGGATCAGATGCAGGCGGCCGCTGGTAAGCTGCCACAGATGTCCGATAACACAACCAGTTGTTCAATGTTTGAGGTGAAGCTTGCATTTCATCAGAGAAATATTAGAAAATATTGCTATGATGATGAAATGCGAGCTTCACCTGAAACATTGAACATCCGGTTGTGTTATCGGACATCAGCGGCCGCCTGCATCTGATCCACCTTCGGGGTATCAGTTTATGTTGATATTGTACAGCTTTAAATTATTGTGACCGAGCATTTTTACGACTGTAAGTGAATGTGACATCACGTTAACAGTAGTGACGCAGCGACATCGCCATCTCGAATTAAACTAGAAAATCACTCCAGAACTACTAATCCAAAATTAATCACACCGTTGTGTGAGGACATGATCAGCCTTGGAAATATAGAATAAAAGTTTTTCAACATTACATGTAGTGCTTTTCCCACCAGCTTCATTATCGGCTTGACAATTATGGTTCTGTGGGGATCGTGATTCCGTTACAACAACATTAAATAATATCGTTGTAATACTGCTGTAGTCAGTTGCGGGTCATTCCATGTCAACTCACACCTCACGAGTGAGTGCTCATGGATTTTTACAATATTTTGCAGGTGGATTCCCATTTACCAAGTGGTATATTAATATCAAATTTTAACCCCCTACCTGCTATGTAACGTTTGAGATACGAGGGGGAAATTTTAATGTTTCACTCCCTCTTCTCCTATTTGACTGACCATAAGTCTGGAACTAATAAAATTAGAAACTTTAATTTGGTATCATTTAAAAGCTTGTAACAAGAGCTTTAATATGACATATTACATGATACAAAAGTACAATTTTAAATGTCGAAGGTCATTCAAATTGACCTTTGACCTTGAATATATATTTTGTACGCACTGTTATGTTTCTTATTTGTGCCAAGTTTCATATGGGGGAAATTAGGGGATCAGATATTATTTAAACTTCAATGTCACTATTTGAGGCCAAAAATCAAATTACAGAATTTAAAAGTCAGATGTTAGTGTCCAAATGTGTCATAATCCCATGATAATGTAACTTTAACAGAATGAAAGAACCATTTAATCTAATATACAATCGAGTAGATTACATAAAAAAATCATACAGATTATTGTTTAAGTCAAACATGACTTAAAAATTACTTTTTTCTTTTTGACAATGTTTGATTTGCTAGGTTGCTTTCTGCTTCTGTAATTTTATATGTCCTGCCAGTTGCTGTACTTGGGTCAACTTTTGTTAAAACTGAGTGCCGGAACACCCACAAAATGTTAGTGTGCGATGGTTTCAGGATACAATTCTTTAAAGCGAATATAAACTTCATTCAAATTACACAATATAAGATGCTTTTGTGCACGAGTTTTCATTCCATCGACATAAATTGAAAGAAAATCTTTTTTCCCTGGCATCACGCGGCTCACCTCATCACTGAAGTAAAATTTATGGACTTCTTTCACAGTTTTTGCACACAGAGGTTTACCAGGTTTTCTGTTCGGTGAAGATAAAATTCCTGTTTCTTTGACCAAATTTTTGGCAGTTATCATCATATGCTGTGTAGCAGAAGGAAATTCTGAAAGAACTTTTCTAATGCTCCAGCTTTTAGGAAGTAGTGTCAAGATTGTTATCTTTTCACTTTTCTTGGAGCTGTTGCAAAATTTCACATTTCTCATGATTACAGGTATCAGGATCAATTTTATTCTCATACATATTAAACACTTTTTTACGAATTGCATCGTCAACTTTCTGATATTTATTTTTGCAATAATTAGAAGATTCTGAATATCTCCAATGTTTGACTGGTGATTCCCCAATGCTTCATTCCTTTCAAGCCTTTCAGTGCATATTCTCTTTCATACGTTGACTCGTCTTTACTTTCCTCAACTTTCCCTTCCTCATTCGCATCTTCTTCACTTTCAGTTCCATATGTTGAAGTTGTAGCCTCAGCCTCTATAGGAATGGATCCAGGTTTTTCCTTAGGAGCATCATCCTTCAGCTTTCCCAATTGTTTGCGACAGTCAACACATATCTTTGCTTTAGGATGAATTGTATGAGGCTTTAGTTCAACCATCCATGGTTGAACTGGTCTTAAACTCTTACAAACACAATGTTTTGGCAGCTGGGAAGGATTTCAACAGACTAACAGAACCAGTTCTGCCATTATATACTCAATGCTGTAGCCAACATTACAAAATTACCTAGTAAACAATGCCGGCTCATTCCACGCCAAATCACCTAGTGCCATGTGCACTTAGGTCTCAGATTTTTTTTCATATTTTTTCTATGTATAGATACTTAAGAGATAAAACCATTGTAATTTTTTCAATATTTTATCTCAAAAATTGGCTTCAGGAAAAATATTTGAAATTTGCACATTTCAAGTGATTCTTCCAATGATTGTGTTGGCATCAAATTGCATAAAATGTTGTAACTCGTTTATTTTTGGAACAACATACATCATTTTGCTATCAAATTAAGCTAATTATTGATACTTTCTAACTATGTAATAATATTCATAAAAAAATTCTTATAAAATTTTTTGGGAGCCCTCAAAATGAAAATTTTGGTTTTTAAAAGTGTTGCAATAAATTTGCAATAACAGGCAAGTACCAGCAAACACATACTTCAAATTTTAACAAAAGCTCAATCTCAACATGTGTTTTCAGCTGTAAAAAAATTAAAAGGGTGTTTTTTGTGGTTGTTAAATAATGCAAGTTTATTGTTCTCTGCTGTTTAACGGTGATTATGATTTTTTAGCTGCTACTAGACCTTAAAAAAGGATTGAATTTTAGAAACAAGATGAAACAATTTGATATTTAGGGAACATATGAATAGACAAGTAAACTTATGCCAAGCTATTAATTGTTTAAACACTTTATAAAATGAAACTTTTAATTCAGATGCACTCCAAGAAGAATTACTTTGAATTTGAAACATGAAGTTTACAATAAAATATCATGATGACTCAATGGATCAACATGCAAAAGAATATTTAAAATATTAAAGAATTACATTTTAACATTTAATGCCTGTTGTATGGGTGCTGATTTATAAAATGTTCTTAACTGATTCTACAATTAATTGTTGAATATCTTTTTCCAGGGCATATGTTCTGCCTGATGCTGAAGTTGATGGAGGCACTGGTACTTCTTGTATAATGTTTTCAAAAGGTACCCAACAGCTGTCACTTGGTGTTGGCAACATAAATGTTTTTGAAGGTCCACAAGCGTGTATGAATTGAATTTTTGCATCCCTCAAATTCAAAGAACATTGTTGAACTTCCTCTATCCATCATTTTTCTCCATAAATAACTGCATAAATTTTTTCTGACACTATCCATAAGATCTTCTTTATTGTCACTACCAACAGAAGTTTTAAAAGATGTTTGAGATGATGAAACTCGTTTTACTCAAATAATTGTCTTATTCATTTGGTTCATAGTCACTGTGTGATGAAATGTTAATATTCTCATAAGTTTCAGTTTTATTTGCTATAACTGATTTTCTACAAGATATGCACAACTTTTTGCCAGGTACTAATTCAGTACCATGGTACTTCTTTGAAAATGATAAAGAAATTGATCATAGACCTTTTATGACATTTTGTGTATGCCTTCTAAAAGGACCACAACATATTCTCTGTCTGTTCTCAAAAGTTGACAATAACTGTTTTAAATGATCATGACATATGAATTGCAAGTCCAAAAATTTTGTTCTAAGTCTGATCAGTTCTATATCTGTGGGTTTAAAGTCACAAATACTTACTATCCTTTTTGGCTTCTGTGGCAAACTACTTATTTCTTGAAATTGTAAACAAATTGAACACTGCATTTTATCAAAACTTAAACTGAAATATAATTCACTTTTAAATGATACAGTTGATTAAAAGGCTTAGGGATTTACAGTACTACATGAATAGTACGATTGCATACTGATAATTACTACTACTATAGCACTACCCCAATATTTCTATACAGCTAAACACTGGGACAGGGCAGGTGCTTTGTTTTACCTCTTCACCTAACATGTTTTAACAAGTTAGAACAGGTTGAAATATGTTTCAGCAAGTTAGAACCAGTTGAAATATGTTTCAATAAGTTAGAACAGGTTGAAAAGTGTTTGAGCTTGCAATGAAAATTTAGGGAAAGGAGGGGGAAATTCTATTTTTAGAACTAGTGATGTTACCAAGTAGAGCTTACTTCTAGAAATAAACAGACAGTAATAACAATGATGATAATTTTTGAAAAGACGTATTGAGAAAGATATTTGGATACTTCCTGAAAGAATTACCAGTGTCTGCATCAACGTTAATTTCAGGAAGAACATATACATTCTGGATGAAAATAATGGCTGTAAATCAATTGCAAACTTTTTATAAATCAGCACCCATACAACAGTCATTAAATGTTTAAATGTAATTCTTTAATATTTTAAATATTCTTTTGCATGTTGATCCATTGAGTCATCATCTGTTACATGATATTTTATTGTAAACTTCATCTTTCACATTCAAAGTAATTCTTCTTGGAGTGTACAGTGCATTTGAATTAAAAGTTTCATTTTATAAAGTGGTTAAACAATTAATAGCTTGGCATAAGTTTACTTGTCTATTCATATGTTCCCTAAATATCAAATTGTTTCTAAAATTCAATCCTTTTCTAAGGTCTAGTAGCAGCTAAAAAATTCATAATCACCGTTAAACAGCAGAGGACAATAAACTTGCATTATTTAACAACCACAAAAAACACCCTTTTAATTTTTTTACAGCTGAAAACACATGTTGAGATTGAGCTTTTGTTAAAATTTGAAGTATGTGTTTGCTGGTACTTGCCTGTTATTGCAACTTTATTGCAACACTTTTAAAAACAAAAATTTTCATTTTGAGGGCTCCCAAAAAAATTTATAACAATTTTTTTTTTGTGAATATTATTACATAGTTAGAAAGTATCAATAATTAGCTTTAATTTGATACCAAAATGATGTCTGTTGTTCCAAAAATAAGAGAGTTACAACATTTTATGCAATTTGATGCCAACACAATCGTGGGAAGAATCGCTTGAAATGTGCAAATTTCAAATATTTTTCCTGAAGCCAATTTTTGAGACAAAAAATTGAAAAAATTCCTGTGGTCATATCTCGTAGGTATCTATGCACATAAAAAATATGAACAAAATCTGAGACCTAAGAGCACATTGAATATTTTATTTTGGGTGATTTGGCATGGAATGAGCCAATGCCATCACATGCTTAGGTAAAGAAAATTTTGTAAGCTTTAGATTATTTAAGGAATCAGAACAATTAAAAACCTTTTTAAAATAAAAAAATGATTAAACTATTTTTGCATTTTAAGTCATAAGCATGGCCATTAAGAAAACACATGGTTGTTGAAGCCACTATTGCTGTTTACAAGTAAACAAAGGATGTTGCCAAAACCTGGTAACGAAATTACTGAGTTTTTTTCTCGGCCATTCTTTTTTGGAGCAGAATTTAACTCTTTATAATTCTTGATCAACTAGTACTATTTGCAAAAAAACATTTTTCGGGTTTTTAAAGTATGACTTTAGGTCAGAAGTCAAGCAGGGATATTAAAATCTGTAATATTTGAAATATTGAAGTTTAAATAATATCTGATCCCATAGTTTCCCCCATATGAAACTTGGCACAAATAAGCAACATAACAGTGTGTACAAAATATATTTCTTTCAGATTTTTTAAATTATATGTTTGGGAAATATTCAAGGTCAAAGGTCAATTTGAGTGACCTTCAACATTTAAAATTTTATTTTTGTATCATGTAATATATCATCATAAACCTTGTTTCAAGATCTTTAAAATGAAGTCAATTTTATTTATGTAATGCAATTAGAACAGTTGTTACATACATTTGAAAAATAGTGTGACCATCTAAATTTGATTTTTTGTAATGGTTGCCAATCAAAAAGTACTTGTCTTAAAAACCTAAAAACTTGGATTTTTACTGATATGCTCAAATACTACCCCTGTTTAAAATTTCAGAAAAATCAATTGGGGTCAACTTGAAAATCCCCTTTTTTTTTATTTGACTTGGAATGACCCTTGCAAGAAATTATTTTCAAGTAATAATTCCATTGTAATACATATTGGACCGTTATTTTCAACCAGCAATTAGGTTGTAATACAACCTGGACCAGCATAAAACCGTTAAATGTACTTCGGAAAACAATTCTTTCGGAGTCTTGTGTGTGAAGAGGGTCATGAGAGTGTGATGAGGCATGAAAAGATATTGGTGTAAGAATGAAAAGTAATGCATGGAAGGAAAAGATGAGCATGATCACAAGCTGGCACTCGATTTCAGGCACTAGGGTGTAGGAAGATTCTCTTTTTTGGGTAAGAGTGTCAGGGATTGGAATAAGTTACCAAATGAAATGATGAATAATTTACCAAAAACGTTGAAAGAATTTAAAACTAAAATTTGTAGAGGGCAAATGTAGGTGAGTGCAAGAAAGTGAGAAGATGGGCGTGTAGGGAAATTGCCACCGTAGTGTTGCGCTCCATTGCAGTTTAATATATATTGACCACTGCAATATTATGATGCCAACTCCAGGTGGAATCGCGATTTTATAAATGGCTGGCTCTGATACAGTATGGCCAATATCAAGTGGTCATTGCCCACTAAGCATTGTCAACAAAATTTACTCCTGCTGCTTCCATTTATGACTGGTTCACCCAAAATAAAAACTATATTTCTCAGTGTGATGTCCACTTTTCATTGTTGCCAAAATGACCTCACAATTCATAGGTGCTTCGCATTGGCTCTTTTTTTTTATTTTTTTTTGCTGTCATCAGTCTTTCGACTGGCTTGATGCAATCAGGCCCGCCACTAGCTGTTTGAACGCCCTTGTGCAATACCGATTATGCCGCCCCCTGTCTACCTACAGCCAGTGGCAGATCTAGGAATTTTCCGAACCGGGTCAAAAAACTGAGATTTCCGCCCTTCGAATATTATTTTGCCGCCCCCATTGTTGCCACATTGAGTGTCGCCGCTCCAAAAAAAAAAATAAAAAAAAAATAGGTTGCCACTACATAAATTTGTTGCCCCCTATCTGCTACTCTCCCGGCTGCGACAATCGATCACTCGATTTGCCGCCCACATGCGGTGCACGCCCGTTTATGGCGGGCCTGGATGTAATCCTCCATCCTTTCCTATCTTGTGCTAACCTCTTCATCTCTACATATCCCTTACAACCCATGTCCTCAATTATCTGCTTCAAATATTCTAATCTCTATCTTCCTCTACAGTTCTTATCTTCGGCTGTTCCCTCCACCAGCAAATTAACCAATCCAGCATGTCTCAAAATATGACCTAACAGCCTGTCTCTTCTTTCTATAAGCTTCTTTCCTCTCCCATCATTCCCAAAACTCATTCATTTCGTACTTGATCCATTTAATTTTCAGCATTCTTCTGCAGCACCACATTTCAAATGCTTCAATTTTCCTTCTTTCCAGTATTCCTAAAGTCCATGTTTCGCTACCGTAAAGTGCTGTGCTCCACACATAGTTTTAAAAAGTTCTGCCCAGTGACTCTACAGTGAGATCAGCTCTTAGGTGGTAGTATTTTGGAGGTGATAGTCATATACATGGATTTGTCAGACATTATTGGCTATAAACTCTACACGTCTGAAATATATGTTTAGATAATTTCACACTAAAGTTACCATAACATTAAAAGGTAACTGATAACTTGATGCCCACCATTGTTCACTTATCTACAATTTCTAGTGATAGCATATAGAGTGAAATACAGTGCATTATGCAGTTGTACAAATCATAAAGCTGGAAAAAATTGCTAATACCAAAGTATACTGCTAATACCAAAGTATACGATACAGTAGTAAGTAAATTTCATCCACACGAATGCTTTCGGAATGACATAAAAGTAATTTTACTTGACAACGTAGTAGATGAAAAAGGCTCTATAAATATTGTATTTTTTGTATCAAAACTCTTATTTATAAGTACTACTAGGAATTAAATCACCTATTATAATAAAACAAGGCCTTAAGCCATTGATTTAAATCTGTAAAGTTTGTTCTGTGTCAGGTGACATATAAGTAAGGGTTTGGGAGAGACTGCCTTTTAAAACCAAACGTCAACCTCTTCTTCACGTGGTGCACCCTGTTTACACGGACGAGGCTCTGACAACTGACAGATTCCCAGTATAAGGAGTCACCCACTGTTAGCCAACGGCCTCCGAAAGGAGAGCAGGGAAAGGCAGATGAATTAGAAATGATCAACGGCATGGGGATGCAGAATGCAACAGGAAACCATCGCATTAGAGACCCATAGGGTATCCCGAGGACATGTAATCCTCTCAAATTAACGTATATCGTGATGGCTTCATCATGGGTAAAATAGTCCCTCAATCGGATCTCCAGGTGGAACTACTCAGGGAGGAGTCATCAGAATGAATAGAAACATTCTACGAGTCGGAGTGTGGAATGTTAGAAGTCTGACTAAGGCAGGTAGGTTAGAAAAGGGAGATGGAACAACTTAAGTTAGATGTTGTTGGGATTAGTGAGGTTAAATAGAAGGATGCAAAGGATTTCTGGTCTGGGGAACACAGAATAATTAGCACAAAAGCCGTCAATGGAATCATTGGTGTAGGATTTGTAATGAATAAGAGAGTAGGGCAACATGTGAGTTATTGTGAACAGTTTAGTGACAGGATTATTTTGATGCAGTTACAAACAAAGCTCACCCCAACCATATTAGTACAGGTGTATATGCCAATGCCACAGAAGGATGACGAGGACCTAAGAAAATATACGTCGAAGTTGAAGAACTAATCCAGTATGTGAAGTGGAGGAAAATCTAATAATCATGGGTGATTCGAATGCAATAGTGGAAGAAGGAAAAGAGGGGAAAACTGTAGGATATAAGCTAATTGTTGCAAACACACTGTTTAAGAACCATGGAAGAAGGATATACAGCTGGAAACGTCCTGGGGATACAGGCAGATATCAGCTAGATTATATCATGGTCAAACAGAGATTCAGGAATCAAGTTCTAGACTGAAAAGCGTTCCCAGGAGCAGACATATACTCTGACCATTATTTGGTAGTAATAAAGTGTAGGCGGAAATTCAAGCGAATAAGGGCGCAATATAAGCAGAGGAGACTGGAAGTGAATAAACTGAAACAAACTAGCACGAGAGAAAAATGTGCAGAAATAGTACGCTTTGGTCTAAGAAGTAATTCTGAAAGGAGTTCAACCGAGGACGAATGGAATGAATTAAAGACCGGAAAGATGGTAAAGAAATATTAGACTTTAGCGAATAAGCCACCCGAAAACCTTTGGTCAAAGAGGAAAATTTGAATCTACTGGATCAGAGGAGAAGGCACAAAAATGCTCAGGAAGAAAGCAATACAGGCAATTGAGAACTCAAATAAACAGGAAATGCAAAAAAAAAAAAGGCAAATATATATGGATACAAGAAAAGTGTGAAGAAGTAGAAAAGGAAATGGTCATAGGCAAAGTAGATGTTGCACACAGGAAGATCAAACATAATTTTGGAGAAATGAAGAAAAGAGGTGTAAACATTAAAGCTGCTGATAGGACACATGTTTTAAGCTAAGGCGATGGAGCTAACTGATGGAAGGAATACATCAAGAATCTTTATAATGGGGTTGACTTGAACAATAACATAATGGAAAAGGAAGGCAATTTCGACATTGATGATTTATGAGATCCTGTTTTGAAGCCAGAATTTAATAGATCTCTGAATGACTTGAAAGCATATAAGGCAGTTGGAATTGATGAAATTTTGCAGAACTTCTTAAATCCCTAGGAGAAGAAGGAATCAAAAGATTATTCAAGCTGGTGTCATAAAGTTATGAAATAGGAGAAATTCCAACTGATTTTAATAAAAATATCATCTTCACATTTCCGAAGAAGCACAAGTCGACAAAAGTGAGAATTATCGCACCATTAGTCTAACATCACATGCTTCAAAATTACTGACCAGAATAATATACAGAAGAATGGAAAGGGTAGTAGAAGAGATAGTAGGTGAGGATCAGTTTGGATTTAGGAAAAATTGTGGTATGAGGGAAGCAATTCTGACTTTAAGATTACTACTTGAAGGGCGGATCAAGAAAAACAAAAATACTTGTTTGGTGTTTGTTGATTTAAAAAAAGGCTTGTGATAATGTTGGGTGGACAAGATGTTAAAATTTTTAAAGAAGTCAGATCTAAAATATTGAGATAGGATAATACTTTATAAACTATATAAGAATCAAGTAGCTATAATTAAAGTAGAGAACCATGAGAAACATGCATCAGTTTAAAAGGGTGAGAGACAAGGTTGTATCCTATCCCTGGTAATATGCAACTGGTATGTAGAAGAAGTAATAAAGGGAATAAAAGAAAAAATTCCATGTGGCATAAGTTTTCAGGGAGAAAAAATCAGTATGCTACGATTTGCTGATGACATTGTCTTGTTAGCAGAATGGACTGAGGATATTGAGTAGTTACTGAATGGCAGGAACAAAATACTGAATTAAGCTTTTGGACTGAATATAAATCAAAGAAAGACAAAGGTGACAGAATTGATACCAATCACAGTAGATTAAATATAAAAATAGGATCGGATGTAATAGGAGAAGTAAGTGAAGTCTGCTACTTGGGAAGCAAAATTACAACCGATGGCCGAAGCAAGAAAGATGTTAAAAGCAGAATAACACTAGCAAAAAGAGCCTTCATGAAAAAGAGAAATCTTTTAGTTTCAAACATTGATCTAGGAATTAAGGTAGCAAAACGTGGTCTTTAGGAATATCAGAAAGAAAGAAAATTGAAGCATTTGAAATGCGCTACAGAAGAATGCTGAAAATTAAGTGGACTGACAAAGTAAGAAATGATGGGTGAGGAAAGAAGTTTGTGGAAGAAGCTGACAGAAAGAAGAGACAGGCTGGTAGGTCATATTTTGAGACATGCTGGATTGGTTAATTTGTTAATGGAGGGAACATTTGAAGGTAAGAACTGTTGAAGAAGAGGGAGATTAGAACATACGAAGCAGATAATTGAGGACGTGGTTTGTAAGGGATATGTAGACATGAAGAGGTTAGCACAAGATAGGAAGGGATGGAGAGTTACATCAAATCAGTCGATAGACTGTTGACAGCAAAAAAAAAAAAAATTTGGAACTGGACATATATCAAGTGTTACGGTAATGCTGAGAATAAATAAGAGGTATACCATTTCTAAAAGCAAATACAATTAATATGTTTCAT
Source organism: Vandiemenella viatica (assembly GCA_031002005.1). Taxonomy (NCBI): domain Eukaryota; kingdom Metazoa; phylum Arthropoda; class Insecta; order Orthoptera; family Morabidae; genus Vandiemenella; species Vandiemenella viatica. The sequence goes on along the minus strand of CM061920.1, from coordinate 383,637,368 downwards.
TTACATAGTAATCTATAGCTCCATGATGTCATGAATGAAATCGACCAAGCATGGTGGTGTAACGTATAGCGTTCTGGCCTCGCATTCGGGGGGACGGCGGTTCGAATCCCCGTCCGGGCATCCAGATTTGGGTTTTCCATGGTTTCCCAAATCACTCCAGGCAAATGCTGGGATGCTTCCTTATAAAGGCCATTGCTGAATTCCTTCCCATTCCTTGCTCCCATCCTTTCCCGTCTCTAAAGACCTCGCTGTTGAGAGACGTAAAGCAGTTAAAAAAAATGAATGAAATCTGACAGTAATATTTGATGAACACAATAAAACAGCTTTAATTGAAATAAGTAATAGAAAAATAGCAAGCACACATTATTCTCAGAACCTGACAAAATCTAAATTAAAGTTGCAGCACTAAAATTAAACTATTACTTAATTGCGATGGAGAGCTTGCTCCAGTGGCAATAATCTTAAACACCCATTTTTCCCCCTTTCCTTTTGCTACCTACTTTGTCCCACTACTAATTTAAAGTTTAAATTATTTTAGTATTTTTGCTGAATTATTCATCATTTCTTTTGTAATTTATTCCAGTCTCTGACCCTCTTACCTACTCCCTTGTGCCTGATATTGAGTACCAGTTTATGGTCATGGACATATTTTTCCATCCATGCATCTCTCCTAATTCTTCTGCCAATATATTTCTAATATATTCACACCTTATCACCAATATATACCTTGTACTTTCCCATGACTCTCTTCACCATTCTTCTGTCTTCCCATGTGAACCCCATTTCAGCTCTTTCATCGTCCAATTTCTGATAGTTTTCTGCAGTAATATCCAGAGACAGATCTGGCAGCCCTTCTTTGCACTCGCTCCAACTCTGCGATTGATAAAAAAAAAATGTGGGTCCCATACTACTCTACCATATTCAAGCAATGGTCTGACCAAAGTTTTATAACCCGATTCCCTTACTTATCTAGTACATCCCCTCCTCATCACTCTCTACAACAAGTGAAGGATTTTGAAACCTTTTCCTACTACATGTCGAATGTGCCCTGCCCAGTTGAATTTTTTATCAAACAAGACCACTTACATTCCTCACAGATTTTTCAATCTTTCCATTTTTACCAACCACTGATGTCAAACTGATAGGCTTGTAATTTTTTACTCTATTTGCTACCCCTCCTTTATAGAACAGTACTGCTATCGCACTTTACCATTCCTCGGGTAAGCAGCAAGTATCCAGACTCAGTTTAAATAACGTTACAAGATAAGGTACTATGTCACATCCTGCTTTCTTTAAGACATCCAAATAATATTATCTACACCATGCCCTCAGGATGAATTTCAAATTTCTTAAGTTTGCTCATTTGTGAGTAAACTAGTACTCGCCCATTCCTTAATCATAGCCCCCGATGGTCTCACTAAATCAGTTACTTAAAATCTCAGCCCTTTTCAATTCCTTAGTTACTTCTCCACCTTTATCTACAATTGCCTCAACACTCTCCCTCCCCTCAGTTTTCTAACATAGTAATAAAAATTTCTAGATTCATCTGTTTGTGGTTCCACTGCACCAATATTATTCTGCACAAATCCATCTTTAGTCACCTTCTTTGCCATTATTAATTAATTGTAGTTTTAAGTATTCCCTTCCGCCTTGTTGTCTCTTAACTCTGTCATGTTCTCTTTTCACCAACCTCTCTATTTTCTGTTTTGTAACAGATATTTCTTCAACCTTGTTTATTAGCTCCTTGAACTTCCCACTTCGATTCTGCTGTACTGATGCCATCCTTACCTTTGGTGAAATTTTCCTTGAAATTTCTAGTCAGTTCCAAAATTTGTCTTTTTATAATTGTTCCTATTTCCCCCTTCAGCTTTGGCCACTGGATAATTGAATCTAATATCCATCAGAACTGCTTCATGATCTCTTATTCCTTCAGTTACTTGAGACTCCACAAACTCATCAGGCTTTATTAGGCAGTTATCCAGCATGTTTTGTTCCCTCGTGTTCTTCTCTACCACTTGAGTAAAGCTTTCTTTCATTGCTAAGCTGTTTGCAAATCTCTGTTCACTTGTGTTATTAACAGTACCGGATTAACCACATAGCAGGAGGTAGCAAATGCTACAGGCCTTGCGCCTCCTAGGGGGGGCCCTGCACATAGGCTAAATGGTCAACTTTTTTTTTCTCTCTCTCTCTACAATTTTCCCCAGGACGGCAAAAATCAGGGCCTCTTCTTCACATTTGCTACAGGCCCCACGCTGTCTTAATCCGGCCCTGGTTATAAATCTTATTTCCTCTCATTTGGCAGCTGGTAAATTTAAATCCTTGCCAATAATAATCGTACTTGTCTCACTCTGAATATGAATTTAGTTTAGAATCCATCATTATCATTCATTCTTCCACTGTGACAAGAAGTTAACACCCTGATTTTCTTTCTTTTTAACCACCACAGAAATCTACCCCAATTAACTCATGATCGTGATCTATAAACACCAGTTAACTCTAGTTGTCTATGCTTACCAGTATGCATATCCCTCCACCAATTGCTCCTCCACTGTGTAACCATCAGGCAAAACCTACAATCAGTATCCCTTTGGTCATCTATCACCATCCCCTCGCCAGCAGTTCCTCACATAAAAAATGCTGAGGCCTGGCCTCTTTATCACTGGAAGTGGGCTGACTTGCACCTTTAGCTAACAATTCAGAATGTACTCCCAAGACATAACTAATGCCTTTCCAAAGTAGCACCTGCACATCCATGTTTACCCGTCTCACAGTGTGGTTCATTTGTGAGCAGTCATGCCAACTTAGGACCTGCCACAACTTCAACGCTGGTATAGGTAAAATAAAATGAACTTTAAATTAAATGAAAGTCAGAAGTGGTTTGTATACAAAAGGAAAGAAGATTTGTAATTAAGGAAGACTAGACAACCTGTGCGAAAATTTCATGAAAAAAATGCGATGAACAGTGAGGTTGAATGTTTGTAATATAATGAAAAGTAGAACCATACTTTTGTAGCAAATATTTATTTTTTTGGTGTAATAGGTATGCATCAAAATACTTAAACATATTACAAAACAGTTAGGAAAATTTAAAACATTCTGTATTTAAGACAAACTGTCACTGAACTTAACAGGATACAACCAACCTGAACAAAATACACGTAACATATCAACATCTCTGTGATATTTGTTGCTGTACAAATAAAATGTTTACATTGGAATTGTATAGCGAAACGAAAGTGTTTCTATACCAGAAAAAATTCCGAAAAGCAACTTATTGAATAAAAATAGTTTATTGACATCTCTGTGATATCTGCTGCTGCAATCTAGGGACTTGGCTCTGTACTTTCTCATACGCGCTACAACTTCAAGCACCAAATTCCGAAAAATCATATATATTATTTCTATAAGGTATTTTTTTGTCACATGGCCTGTATCTTCCTTCATACTTAACCAAAATCAATGAATGAGGTGTCATTTTAAAGCGTATTGTCTGATATCATATTTTAAGAAAGAAAGTTTTCGGAATTCGACCCTTAAAGGGCAAAAATGTTAATATTTCTAAAATGCTGTTTTCTGTGTTACGAGTAATTTATCTCCCTGGATATCTATCTGAAATCGTTTAATGAAGTATCATTTTAAATACAGGGTGTCCACAAATGAATATCGGGGTTTTAATGCTTTATAAGATTTATTACATTATCCTTACAGTTATAAATGATATGTCAAATGAAAGAGCAACTCAAACAGTTTTATATACAAGCTTACAAGTGTTCTATGTGGGCACCATTTGTCACACGGCACACATCAAGTCTGTAGCCGAGTTCTTCCCAAACGTTGAGCAGTGTGTCTTCAGTAACTGTTGCAACAGCTGCTTCAATCCTCTGTCGTAATTCAAGGAGGTCGGCTGGTAACAGAGGCACATACACTATCCTTGATGAAACCCCAAAGGTAGAAATCGCATGGCGTTAGGTCAGGTGAACGTGGAGGCCACGCATAGCAAGCTCTTGTCATTGGGCCCCTTGTGGCCAATCCAGCGGTCGGGTACAGTTATGTTCAACCAACCGCGTACTTCGTTATGCCTGTGAGGTGGCGCACCATCTTGCTGGAAAATGAAGTTCCCTGGTTCATATTGTTCCAACTGAGGGAAGAGCCATTGCTCTAGTGTATCAAGGTAAGAAGTACCAGTTACAGTCGGTTCATCAAAAAAGAAAGGTCCGTAAACTTTCCGCCGGGATACGGCACAAAAAAAATTGATTTTAGGGGAGTCTCGTTGCACTTGTACGATCTCTTGAGGTTTTTCTGAGCCCCAGATCCGCACATTATGAGGGTTAACATGTCCACTGAGGTGAAAGGTCGATTCATCACTGAAGACAACATGATGTAGAAAATCTTCATCGTCATGTAACAACATTTCGTTAGCAAATTTGGCACGTAAACCATGGTCTGCAGGCTTTAGAGCCTGTAACAACTGTAAACGGTAAGGCTGTAGTTGCAAGCGTTTCCTTAAAACTTTCCAAACAGTCGACTTAGAAATTTCTAATTCGTGACTAGCCTTCCGAACAGATTTCTTTGGGCTACGAGTGAACGACTCTCTCACTCGCTCAACAGTCTCTTCGCTAACTCTTGGTCGTCCCGCGCTCTTCCCTTTACAAAGGCAGCCTGTATCTTCAAACTGATGATACCATCTACGGATGTTATTGTCACTTGGAGGATCACGCCCGAACTTAATGCGGAACGCACGCTGCACAGTAACTACAGATTCAGTCTTTGCAAACTGTAAAACACAAAACGCTTTCTCTTCACTAGTCGCCATCTTTACTACTACCGCATTCTAGAGGATCGCAGCGGAAACATTTCACGCACATGCGCACTAGTGCCAACGAACAAAACTGTTTGAGTTGCTCTTTCATTTGACATATCATTTATAACTGTAAGGATAATGTAATAAATCTTATAAAGCATTAAAACCCCGATATTCATTTATGGACACCCTGTATAAAGATCACCGCTTTTGTGAGGTCATATACTAAGACAAGAATTTTTCGGAATTTGACCCTTAAAGGGCAATAGTATCAATATTTTTGCAATTCATTTTTGTGTCACGAGCTATTTATCTCACTTCACATCTAACCGATATAGTTAAATGAGGTATCATATTAAAGATTAAGGTCTCCGCCATGGTAACATTATATTTTAAGAAAGAAACTTTTCGTAATTCGACCATTAAAGGGCAAAAATGTCAATTTTTCTAAAAAAAAACATTTTTTTGTGTCTCGAGCCATTTATCTCCATGGATATCTAACCAAAATCGATAAACCAGTAATATTATAAGGAGTTATATCTCAGCTTTGGTGACATCATATTTTAAGAAAGAAGTTTTTTGGAATTCAACCCTTAAAAGGAAAAAAGTATAAATTTTTATACAACGCATTTTTGTGTCACGAGCTATTTATCTCCCTTGATATCTAACCGATATAAATAAATGAGGTATCATATTAAAGACTAAGGACTCCGCCGTGTTAACATTATATTCTAGGAAAGGAATTCTTCGTAATTCCACCCTTAAAGGGCAAAAATGTCAATTTTTCTAAAATGCGTTTTTTTGTGACTCGAACCATTTACTTCCATGGATATCTAACCAAAATCGATAAATGAAGTAGGATTATGAGGAGTAATGTCTCAGCTTCCGTGTCATCATATTTTAATAAAGGATTTTTTTGGAATTCAACCCTTAAATGGAAAAAGTATAAATTTTTATACAACGCATTTTTGTGTCACGAGTTATTTATCTCCATTAGTATCTAACCGAAATAGATAAATGTGGTATCAATCTAAAAATTAAGGTTTCCACTGTTGTAACATCACTTTTTAAGAAATGAATTTTTCTGATTTGAACTCTTAACAGGCGTAAATGTCAGTATTTCCAAAATGATTTTTTTGTGTCTCGAATCATATATCTCCCTTGATAATTAAACAAAATTTATAAACGACGTATCATTAAAGATTGAGGTCTTCGTCAGGTCTTAGGTTCCGTTAAACCACATTTTAAGAAAGTAATTTTTCAAAATTCTAACCTTAAAGGACAAAAATATTAATATTTCTACAACGCATTTTCCTGTCACGAGCTATTTATTTCCCTTGATCCCCAACCAAAAGTAATAAATGAGGTGTCATTTTAAATATTAAATTATCCGCTTTGGTCACATCATATTTTAAGAAAAAGCTTTCTCCAGATTCAACCCTTAAGGGGCAAAAATATCATCATCTCTAGAACCTTTTTTTTTTACCCCACTTGATAGCTAACCGAAATCGATAAATGAGGTATCATTTTAAAGACCAAGGTGGCTGCTTTGGTCACATCATGTTCTATAAAAGAAATTTTTTGGAATGTGACCCTTAAAGGGCAAAAGTATCAATAATATTTGTGCTCTTTTGTTTATTTTATTTCATTTTTTTATTTTTTTTTACAAGCCTTTTATATTCTTCCATACCTAGCCGTAATCGATAAATATCATACGACCAATAAATCGTAGTTTAGAATTAGCTTTGCCTATGACGGCAGTTATGTGCAAGTCCTATTTCATGTTGCTTTGTACTGTTATTCCTAGATACTTCAGGGAATCCACAGTGTCAACAACTGAGTTGTTAACTTTGTACTCGTGAGCAAACAGGGTCTTTTTATTACTTATTTGCATTGCCTTGCACTTTTTGCAGTTAAGTGTAACGGGAACGTTTTCCATGTTTTCATCAGTAAAAGAATTTTATTTTTAAATTCGGTGTTAAATACAGTAACCTTGTCGTGGCTGTCATCAACTTCCCGACCGTCTTGTAGTAGAACTGGCATATTGTTGTCACAACCACTTACTTCTTTTACATACGACCAAAATTTCTTTGGATTTTCGATGAGGCTCTTGGAAAGTGAGTTGCAACGAAAGCCATCAAAGGCCTCGCGCATTGCATTCTTGACATGTCCTCTTGTAACAGTTAACTTTTCTAAATCATTCCTATACACCGTCCTTCTTGAGCGTGCATGTATCTTCCTTTGCTTTTTAAGTAACCTTTTAACTTCACGTATATACCACGGGGGATTGTTCTCATCCCTGATTGTCCTTTTCGGTATATGTAAGTCCATACCTTCCCTGACTATATTCATGAATCTCTTCAACTGAGCCTCTTCCTTCTATAAAGGTAATGTAATTATCCCTCAAAAACGTTTTTAAACTCTCCTTTGGGGCCTTTCCAAACCTGTAAACGACCCTTTCTTTTTTTCTTTTTGCATGCGGCTGTTAATTTTACTGTAGTAATTACAACTTTATGATCACTTATTCCCGTGGTGGTAGAAATGTCCGTGAACAATTCAGGCCTATGTGTAACGAGAATATCTAAAATGTTATCGTTGTGGCACCGCGTTGGTTCAGTGACGAGCTGCTCAAGATTAAGATCTGTGAAAAGGTCAAGAATAATCTCACAGGATATTTTATCCCTGCCACCAGAAACGTGAGCGTAATTAGTCCAGTCAATATACAGAAAGTTGAAGTCACCTTCTAGTATTATTGCATGATCCGGAAATTGTCAAGCTATATTACTTACATTATTTCTTAAGGCCTCAGCAACAGCTACATCTGCATCTGGTGGACAATGGAAAGACCCTATTACAAGTTTTGTTCTAGATACTTTTAGTCTAATCCATAGGATTTCACAGATTGTATCGATATTTATTTAATTACACGACAGGTGTTTACTAAATTTCTGCTGGACTTATATCTGGTTTTAACCAGCTTTCAGTACCTAATACAATATTTTTTTCTGTGCTACTTATAATGCTTTCAAGCTCAGGCTGCTTATTACAAACACTTCTACAGTTAATAACGAGTACTTTTAACAGTCGAGATTGATTTACGCTACTCCTAACATATGGTGCCGAATTTAATTGGGCTGCCCATAACTGTAATCCCAGCCACCCGTGTAGCCGATTCACGTGTGTAGTGCACACCTGATCTATCCAAGGGAACCCTACACAACTCGACCCCAGGGCGAAGATCTAGGAATCTGCAGCCATGATAATCGCAGAAACGCCGCAGTCTCTGGTTCAGACCCTTGACTTGGCTCTGAACCAGAGGTCCACAGTCGGTTCTATCGACAATGCTGCAGATAGTTAACTCAGCCAAATCTTGCGGTCATCAACCACAGAGCTCACCCTATGAGCAAGCCGCCAGAAGGAAGAGAGGATACCCTCTGACCCAAGGCGGCAAGCATCATTTATGCCGACATGAACTACAATCTGCAGCTGGCTACACCTCGTCCGTTCAATGGCATCCGAGATGGCCTGTTCCACATCTTGGATTAGACCTCCCGGAATGCACAATGAATGGACATTGGACTTCATCCCCGACCTATTCGCCATGTCTCTAAGGGGCTCAATGAAACGTCTAACGTTGGAGCTACCTATCACCAGAATCCCCTTCTTTGGTCGCCCATACGGTGCAACTCGCAGAATGACGATTGTGGAACTGAATCAGACCCAGACAACACATCAAACCTATTGGACAGTGGTACAAGCTTACCCTCCTGGGATTCAGGCTTGTACGACTGCCCCCGCATGCGGCGTCGACATCTGGAAACCACTCGCCACACAGACTCCGAAGTCTCAGCCTGGACTTCAGGTACAATATTTGGTGGGGGAGAACCTGTGATAACACTAGCTTCATCAGGGTCACCCCTTTCACAACTACTGCAGTCACCTATGGCAGTTTCCAGCCTTGTAACTTTCGTTAGCAAAGCTGCAAGCTGAGCGCAAAGATCAGCCTGCGTCTGCACACAGCAATTACAGTCCCTACACATATTACTTTGAAAACAAAAACTACAGAGAGGATGAAAGATGAACTAACTGAGTGATCCAAATAAACTGTTCACAATTTACTAACAACCACTAGGCACGACCTAAATAAAACCGAACTGATGAGATAAATTTAGACCAGACGACGGATACTGCACTAAGTAGTTAATAGGACGTACTGATAAACAGTGTTAACCAACCACTGTACTGAATAAAAGACGAAAAAGATCTATATACTTTCCTATAGAAAAAGAAAATAATTAAAGGCAATCACAATTACAGCACGCTGCTGCAATTCAATTAACGCAAATAAAGCAAACGCTATCGCCACTTTAAATTAAGTAAACAGATGGTGGCACTCGTCAAGACGGTTGCTGGAGACCAACTAGCTGCTGCTCTGCGACAACAGAAGATATTAAAAGATAAGATCTAACTACAACACTTTAAATAAAATACACAGAAATGGCGGCACTTGACTCGACGGTTGCTGGATATGGCATGCGGCACACCCTCTCTTAATGAAGAAGAATTGCGGACTTCTTTGGAAGCAATTCTTCTACCAAACACCAAATCACAACATTATGCATGCCATACCCTTACAATTTCAACAAAGCCCATTATCATTGCATGTAGTAGCTCTTAACTTGGATACAGTTAATTGATTGGCTTGAATTCTTACAACTTGCCTTTCAAAATTCTACAATGTTCATTCATAAATTGATTTCATAACATGAAATTCTGAGATACATTGAAATACAGATACAGTACAATTCAAAATGTCATTATTTTGCACTAGTGTGTAACATTTACAATGTAAGTTATTATGTGCATAAATATTCTGGGTTGTATATTTTGCTGTGTTTGCTTATGGCAATTAGCAGTTCTCTCGCTCTCTTTTTATTTCATTTCCTCAACAGCACATATTGCTTGCACCAATAGGGCTGATTGAATTATTATTTTGTGTTAACTTGTAAGCTGTAGAACACAGTCCATATCAGTAACTCCTTAAGAAGGAAAGTGATTAATACCATAAGTGTTGAATAATGCGTTAGCAGAGTAACACTGATTTGGTTGAGGGGGGTGTCAGGGTTGTATTGACCGAGCGTGGTGGTGTAACGGATAGCGTTCTGGCCTCGCATTCGGGAGGACGGCAGTTCGAATCCCCGTCCGGGCATCCAGATTTGGGTTTTCCATGGTTTCCCCAAATCACTCCAGGTGAATGCCGGGATGCTTCCTTCAAAAGGCCAGGGCCGAATTCCTTCCCATTCCTTGCCCCCATCCTTTCCCGTCTCTAAAGACCACGTTGTTAAAAAGGGACGTTAAACTGTTACAAAAAAAAAAAAAAAAAAAAAAAAGGTTGTATTGAATTATAATATTTATTAGGAAGTACACTAATTTGTTCCAGATGACATGTATTGTAAGGCCAAGCGTTGATCTGAGATGGGATTTTTCAATCCACAGAGCTGAGCGTATATCACCTTCCAAAGAATGTGCTGATTGCCGAGTACACAGGGGCAGTAGTCAATGGGTTGTTGCCGCCTGGCCCAATCAGGCCAACCAAACTCTCATTTTAAGTGATCCATTGAGACTTTCACACTTCTACACCAGAGCTGTTAGCACAAGCCTTGAGGAGGTGTCTGCAGGCTAAATCAGATAATCGCTTGCTCTTTGAGTGTTCATTTTCATTACTTTGGCAACCAGTGTGGTCTGTGGCTTCTGGCTTATATCAACTGTATTTCGCTATCTTCTACAGCCAATAAACCTGTAATATTGCATCTATAAATTTATTCAGTAGATAGAATTCCTCTTTCCTGTTTGCTCGTTCAATGACTTGCTGTCGGAACCTGATAGGTATTTTAGCAAGCTGTTGCAGAAGAATAACAGCGGTGTTATCCAGATGACTGCTACCCTCTGCACCGAGGAAGAAGATTCTAGCCACGAAAGTAAGTCCACACACTTGCATCACCACCATCCTGACAAAATCCTGTGGCTCTGACCTGCACCAAAAGGGCTACAATAGTAGCCACTGATAAGGAATCATTTAGAAAAGTGGATCATGATAAATCCATCCTTTTTTAGCCTTCATATGACATTATAGGACCAGATTACAGAGGATTTAATGACTTGGGTTTTGAAAACTTACTGCTCAATTGGTGTGTTCTGTTCTAAACAAGACTAGTGCCACCGTGTGATAACGGATTGCCTCAATAAGATAAAACTCAGTATGTCCCTTTTCCCCACTTAGTGCATGAAGAGTTTGAATTACAAAATTTCAATGGTATGATGTCACTTTACCGTTTTTACTTCCAGTGGCTGTCCTGCTGTTGTTTTTATTTATAAAAAATGGTTCCTTCTGGTATCCTTATTTTTAATACATCTTGCCTGATTAACAGATATATGAGACTCTCATTTTATTGCTGGTAACAGAACTGTTTCTATGCACATTTTTTCAACGAGGCGTAAAAAAGCACCAAGGGTTCAAATATTGGTTGCCAAGATATGCGTAGGATTGTTTTGACGTATGTGGAACTTGTTTGTTTATTAATGCCTCATTAGTATTTCACCTGTCCAACAAAATGTTTTTCTCAGTGAAAAGCAACTTACTGTGAATATTGTGAAATGTAATTATAAACCAGTTTAGAAATTTGAATTAGTTTATTTGCTTGAAAAATCTTGCTATGCTATTAATTGGCTTGTTATTGTTCTCAATTTAATTGTAATTTAAAATAGTACATAATAATTTTAACACATTGAGACAAGGACAGAAAAATTCTTTAATATTACGAAGTTGGTAAAAGAAATTTGATATGATAGTAATAAATAATATTTTCCTTCAATTTCATGTGTTATATAGTAGCTTTTGGTATTTTACACATTAGTTGAATAGAGAATACAAGATATTTCAGAATGTTTATTTGATCCTTGTACCTGAGGAATGCAGTTGTCATATTCATTTTCCACATGCAATGTCCAGTTTAAATTAATGTCCGAGGCAACTCAAGAAGGATAAACAGTCTATTTGTGGAAGAATTCCTGGCAGAATCTGCCTTATCTAAATTACATTAGCAGTGACTAACTAGTGAGGTATTTTTTAATATTTCAGTTTGGGAGGCTATTGGAACACTCAATGGATTATTAGAACACCAACTTTCATACATGTTCTCCACAAGTATTCAGTTAACTTTTTTGTCATTGGCACTACGTGCTCATTTTATGCTCTATTACCCTAGTCGGGACACTATTGCATGAAATTACCTAGTATAAACTGAATGAAATTGCGGTTGAGCAAATAATTTTCAAAATTATTTTTCTGTTTTCTGGACGGGTTGCATTTGTTCTGTAGGCATATTTTCATATTAACTTTTCCTTTCACTATCCCACATTTGAACCAGTGATCGTAAAAGAATTCTTATCGCTCGTGTGACATGGACGTATCTTTTCAATTTAACACATTTCATTTTCTATACCTATAAAATGAAAACCAGGTATATTTTTACCAGAAAAACTCAAAAACTACTGTGCAAATTTCAATGTGCTTTTCACTGTTTTAAAGATTAGAATCTCAATTGAATTGGTTGGTATCTGTTATGCTCCAATGTAACATAAAGCCGGAGCGGTAATGAAAATCTGAACGTACATCCTGAAATAAAAAAAGAAAAGAATGAAATACGATCCGTACATCGTAAAAAATAATAGCCATATTATCACATGTACGTTTTACTTTCTTAAATTTTGGTTTTTAGTATTTAAACCCCATACATGGCTATATCGAATGCGAAGAGGAAACTACGTAAACTGTAAAATCGGTACTAGCGTGTCTGAAGAAGAAATGCATACTGTTGCTGCGTTAGTGGACAGTGATCGATGCCAGATGATTCATGAGCTCGCCTACGAAACTGGATTAGCAAATATGACTATGCTTCGCATCCTGAAGGAACGCCTGGGCATGCGAAAAATTGCATCACGATGGGTTCCCCATGAATTGACGGAAATGCAGAAATGGATGCGTTACAACGCTGCTCAGACGCACTTGGAGCGCTATGAGCGCGAAGGAGAGGCTTTCTTACGCCGTATCGTAATACTAGATGAGACATGGACCACATCGTACGAGCCAAAACTGAAACACCAGTCCAACAAATTGCGTCATTATGGGTCGCTGTGAAAGTCGAAAGTGCGCCAGAGATGAAAGTTATGGTGATTCTCGTGTACGATTGTGATGGTGTTATCCTAACACATTACGTTCCTCCACGGCAGACCGTCGATGCACAGTATTACTGTTCATTTTTGGAGCATCAACTGCTTTGTGAAAGAAGCGACAACACTTTCTGCGCAACCCAACCATCATTTTGCACGACAAAGTGCGGGCGTATACAGTGCAAGCTGTGGCTGCTCTGTTCGTTCGATGGGACTGGGAAGTACTGTACCATCCACCATATTCCCCGGACTTATGTCCTTGTGACTTTGATTTGATTCCGAAGATGGTTTCCCAAATCATTCCAGGCAAATGCCGGGATGCTTCCTTCAAAAAGGCCATGGCCGATTTCCTTCCCATTCCTTGCCCCCATCCTGTTAAGAGATGTTAAGCAGTAGGGGGAAAAAAAGTGAATAAATCGTTTACTATTTAAGTCCCAACCCTCGTATATACTCCCTAGTCCACACCAAACCCACCAGCCTACAACAATATTGCCTTCAATATCATATTAAACGTACCCTCCCGTACAGTCTTGGCATTCGCGGCACTCGTCTGTGTGCTAACCATCGGTCCCTTGTGCAGTATTCAAACAACATCTCACAGTCATTGATATCCCACAGCTACCAGCCAGCTTTGGTTCACAAACAGCTTTACAGACCACATTACAACCTGTTCAGCCCTAATGATGACCATCCATGCTATCAGTTCTCCCAGATAGCAGCAGCTCCTCTAAACTCAAGATGAGAACTTTCCTACCAGTGGGAACTGGGCAAAAGGCAACTACCTGGTATCAATTTAAAGTAATACCCAGTGATATTATTTTTCTCCATCTTCTCCTTGCTTCCACCTCCACTACTCAATTTGAACCATTGATAATTAGAGGTGTTGTCATAAATTCTTTGGTTTAATTGTTTTTTTTTTTATTTTTCCTTATTAATGTTTATGTTGCCAAGATCTAATTATATTATTTTGCTCTTTTCAACTATCAGACATTAGTTTTGATATTTTGCAGTACGCGGGTATTAGCTTTAAATCACTACCCCTCTTCCTGTCTTCTGTGTAAATTTACTCACGCTGTGATTCTGGCTAACAGTCACTCTGTGTGGAGTCTCCTTCAACACCAAACATCGTCACTGCTCTGTAGTTGATGAAGGACTATGACCAAAAAATTTATATGTCACTAGCTGAACATGTCCACGCTTTGCTGTGGCTAACAAAAAATTGAAATGAGATGAAAGTAAATCGATAATGGCCAATCCATGAAAAATACGATACTCGCAAACAAATCACTCAAAAAACACTATTGATGATGTGATATAAACACAAAAATTTCAATGCTCAAATGTGTGTAAGTGTAACACCATTGCAGCCTTCGACTTTGGTAAGTTGTGGTTCTTCTCCTATCCAAAAGTTTGATTTATCCCACTTGGCAGTATCTTTATTTCCTAATACATCCCATAGTCTGTTAGCTCCCTTCCCAAATCAAGGACATACAACACACACTCTTCTCTTTTTATACTGTGCCCACACATATTTCTTCTGACTCCATTTTAGTGAAGATTCATGCTATAATGTTGTGTACCAAAGTTCCTCGCTGTCATGAAGCTTAGTGCTACGGAACATTTTGTAGATCAGCATCCTCCCAATATCTTTCCTCGTCACCCTGGTCCAACTGATTCTTTAAAATAACTATTTCTTCTTCAAAGGCAAAATTTACCACCAATCCTGTGTCCTTGCCAAGGGCACCATATGGCCCACCGTACCCTACCCTCTTCCTGGGCCATCTGGAACAGGTTTTACTATCCCAGTTCCTTCACTTCCCTAGTGCATCCCCTCACTTCCTTTTCATATAAATTGGAAAAACACACATTAATTCGACTGGAATTTTAAAGCAATAGGTGAAGAACTTTGGAGATTTAAGATTTTGAAAAAATGAAAGTGAAAAAACTAACGAAATAATGGACATAGGTGTATAAAACCACGCTCAAGTTCGAATGTAATGTTGTATCAAATTTTCAAATCAATCGGTGAAGAACTTCCAGAGATTTAAGATTTTGAACACACGGACATTTACATTTTTATTTATACAGATTATTGATGGAAAATATTTTTTCAACCAATTCTTCTTTTGACGTTACTAAATTCCAGAGTTTATGAGACAGCGAAATTCATTCTGAGGTCAGATCAATCGTCGGCACCTTTTCATTCCCAATTTCCAGCAAAAATAATAATAATAATAATAAAAATTTATATTAGCATAAAGCCACAAAAATGCCACCAGTTGCTTAAACAACTGGTGGCGTTGTGTGATGTAGGACGCCTCGAATAGTGACCATTGAGCAAAGAACATGGTCCGCGGTGTTTAAGTTCAAACAGAGAGCAGGGGTAATGATTTGAAGCTAATAGACATGCATTTTAAAATATCAACACTAATTACAGATGGGCAAAAAGAGCAGATAACAAAATTACATAAAATTTAAATACATACAAATAAAATCAAACATGATTAAAACAGAAAATATGAAGTCAAACATCACCATTGTTTAACGGTGGTAAAAGGTTGACCATTGGGCTTGGAAGGAGAGGGTAGAGAAAGAAGGAAATATTAAAGCAATGACTGGGTATTGTCTCAATATAATACCCAATCATTGTTTTAACTTCTCCTAACTTGAACCACTGCTAACCAGAGGTGATGTTGCAGATCAACTTAAATGTGAATTACATTGTCTTCCAAAGTAAATGAGCAAATTAGGCTCTTAATGTAATATACATCTCATTACATAGACTTAAAAATGTTACAAATAAGTTTCTGCAAATGATTTTCGGTGTCTGGAGTCATTTTATGTAATTTCTTTGGTTGCCAGTAATATGTTTTCTCACGTTCCCTTAGAACTAACATTTGCACAACCATTCATTGCAGATGGCTAATACATGCTTACCTTCCATGTTTTCCAGGTAATGTTGTCTAAGTTTGAACTTTTGACATTTCGGCCTACATGTTACGCCTGATTCATGTTACTGGTGGGTTCTGCCTGCTCTAGTGAGCACGACTATCTCCCTATCTACCATTATAGAAGGATCGGCCAATCAGGAAGGAGTAGCTGTAGCGTGGTTCACTCGTGATTTGTGCAGAAACCTTCAGCTGAAATATATTCTTACTTTAGGATCTTAACTATGTACTATCTATGGCTATTCTCTGCTCTCCATAAGTTGACTGATTTAGATACTCCTTTGTGATGATGTGTTTGCATTTATTAGTTCTATTATTGGTAAAAAAAAACAGAAAACCTTATCTGTTGTTTATACTACAAAATATACTTATCAACACAGTCTAATCTTTCGTCAAACATGGTTTATGGAATATATGTGGTTTTAAATATTTTTCAGATTGGTAAGAACTGTTACCAGTGGATTGGTAGTGAGAAACTGCATGAAACACTTGCAATTCTCAAGGGACTTGCAGAAAAGTTGGGCTATCAGAAAAAGGTAATGATATCACTAATAAGATTTCATATAGAACATTCTACATTTTTGTACATTTAGAAAATGTATTGGATAGCTGTGCCTTTTGTGGTGTGATTGATATGTGTATTCTTACACCATTTTCCAAATGATTTGAATCCGTAGATGCTTAATATTTGTAGAGTACAGCTGTAAATAAGAATTAATGGCTAGAAAGAAATGAAAATAGGATTTAGGTATTTGTATGTTTTTTTTCTGTAAATTGTAGCTTTGTATATTTGAGGTAATTATCATTCTTAATGGACCCATGGTTATGGAATTGTTGTATATCATACACATAAATCAACTTTTACAAAATCACATAATGGGTCTCTGTATGTGTCCTGCATCTGATTCACTTATCTCTCTTGTTGTGAGTATGAGGTTCATGCCATAATATTGTGAATTGCTTGTCACTGCCCTCCTGCCTTTATCATTGACAAGTGATGATTTTAATTTCTCCATCCATTCTTGTTTTCATTGTATCATAAAAATCAGATTAATTGGTAAGTATTAGTTTTTTCTCTCTACTCACTGATAATGGGCCTTTCCTGCAAACTTTAATTTCTGTGTTTTAATCTTTGTATCATGTAAGATAGCTTCTCAATAAATTAGATAGCTTGTGCAGCTGTTTTTGCACACATTTGTGTTGCAACTGCCTGCACTTGGTGAGCATTTAAGATGTTGAGTTGAGGAGGGGTGTGACAGGCAAAGAATCTTGCGTAAAGAGGAAACTTGAGTAGAATGTTAGTGGGGTTTTAGTACATATTGTTGGAGAACAATATGGCCAAGAATAAGGGATTGTGTAAAACGAAAGGCATGGAGGGCTTGGTGGAGTTGTAGGTGGAAACTAGAAACTGGCGGTTTTATGGTCAGACCATTTGGGAATATGTTAAAAAATATGCATGATTGGAGGAAAAGTATATGGGAATGGAGTCTAGTGAGGTGGATGGCATAGGAATGGAATTATTTCAAGTAATATTCAATTGAAGACATGTTTAAAAAAAAAAAGTTATGGGATTAACAACCACACACAACCAACCGGGAAGATGACAGTAAACTAGTCAGAGAGAGTGATTGAGAAGGAAGACGACAATATGAAAATGTGAGGGGGGAAAAAAACCTTCCTAGTACACCAATATTCCCCACTGTGAATGCCTCGGTTCCCTTCAACACTTCCTTGATGTGTGCCTTCCAAACAGTCTTCCCACTACTTCCCATACAGCCTTGCAATCTGAGGCAGACACATCACTTTCCAGTTATTCCCAAAAACTATCCCAAGACCTCATTTTCCACTGATACACCCATGATCTTGTGCAAAAACAAATCTCGCATGCTATCACCCACAACCCCCACTTTGCACCTCCTAAAACTGAATGTGGACCAATATTCATCACCCAGTTCTTTCCCGGCCTGGAATCTGACAACCACATTCTCCGCCGTGGGCATGACTTTCTACAGTCCTTCCCTGAAATGTGTGTCCTCATTCCCAAAATCCTACCCACTGCTCTCCACATTTGCTTCAGAAGACCTCCCAATCTGAATAACCTCTTGGTCCACAAGTATTTACCTTTTGACTCTCCTAGAGCTCAACAGGGAACAGGGATATTTCCCTAGTAACAGAGCCCGCTGTAAAATATGCAGCATGCATCCAGTCACCACCACCTACTCTAATCCTGTCACAAGAGAATGCTTTCATATAATTGGACATACTACCTGTGCTACCACTCACCTTATTTACCAACTTATCTGTCTTCACTGCACTGCTTCCTACATCGGTCCCACCACTCAACAACTATCCTACAGGATGAAAACACCCCTGGCCCAAACTTACACTAAACCTGTCACTATCTTTTAATTTTATAGTCAGTTACTCACGTGTGTTTTATAATTTTTTCATTTATTATATCCTTCTTTAGTTATATTAAACATTTGGATAGGAGAAAACCTACCGCTTACCATAGAAGAGGATTCCTGTGGCGTCGATACACGAAAAAAATGCGTGTGCACATACACACACACATATATATAAACTTAGGAAAGTGAAATATGAACCTACACTTACCACAGATTAAGGAAGCTGGGAACGACAAATACAAGAAAAACACCTTAATATTTTGGCGTATACCTCATTCTTCCAAAAGTGTACACGATGATGGCCACATCTGGCTCTGCCAGGTGTCTCACTGCCATAATATTGTGCATTTCTTGTGTTTGTTCTTTTTTGTGTTCATCGTTCCCAGCCGCCTTCATCTGTGGTAAGTGTTGGGTCTTATTTCTCTACCCTTCCTTACTTTTATTGCCTTAAGGCATTTTCCTATTTACCCCTATAACCAACCAAAATAAAATTATATATCTTTTTTTTTAAATAAAAAAAAACCCATTTCTTTTCTCTAGTCTTTCCAGAGATTATTTTGTTCCACATTTATCGGTTCCACATTCATCCCCCACCCCTGGCCCTTCCATCACCATCCCCTTTGTTCCACCTTTTGTTTCGTTCATGTGGCAGGTCAGGATCTGATCACATCCTTCCCTTTGCCATATGTCTCACCTCTCACATGACTAAGGTTTCTTACCAAAATATTATATAGTTTGTGTTATTTCGTGTTCATCTCACTTTCTGCCTTAATTTGTGATAAGTGACATTATTTTTTCCCTATCCTATCTCATTCTTAATGTGGTAAGGAAAGATAAAAGTTAATCCAAGCACTTACCAAACTTAAAACAGGAAGATCGTGCTGGGGGGGGGGAAAAAAATACAAAATTTTGTACTATGCCTTTAGTGATACTGGTAAAAAAATAAATCACATGGGTAATTCAGACCTGTTCTGCCAAATGCAGAATTATGAATGGTTTGTTGAGGATCGCTTGGTCCACACCAGATGTGGTGGGGGCAAAAGCAATATCATTGCAAATTATAAATGCAAAACAGTAGATTATAAAGTAATAATTTAAAAATGTGAACTTGTAAAATAATCGTAAAATATATTAAACAAACCAATTGTATCCAGAAGATACGGATTTTACAGACTGGAAGAAAAGGGAGCTATTATTTGAGAGTGAGACCTGAAGGAAGTGGTGTCCAGAATGTGTTGGTTGGCCAGTTCCCATCTACTTATTTCAGAAGGGGATGTGGTTTCGTGGAGTACTTTGGTGGTTCTGACTGGATCAGTTATTGGGGTCTTGGGGTTCATGGCACCTTATATAGTCAGTTACCGAGTTTGACAGTAAACTATTTTGTACTATTTAATTTGGTTTATGACAAGGCTGGTGTAAGAATAGTCAGTGGAGCCAGGTCAATTGGTATACAAGATGGGTTTAAGTACAGAGGAATTTGATAGCTGGATGTATATTTTGTAATAATACTTACACGGGAAGAAACCTATTAGGTGGTTTAATAGATTTGTGGACTAATAAATTTTTCAGGTTGGGTGGTCTGATCAAGCTTATGTGATGTGTTGACGGAAGTATAATTGGGAGAATGCATCACATTTTCTGGAAGGCTCTTAAAAGGTCATAGGCACAGCCACAACAGTACTTGATTTAGGATTTCCAGGTCAAAATGACAGAAATTTTGGTTGTGCATTTGGTCCCAATGGCCTCGATGTCAATGACACATAAAGGCATAAGAATAGACAAAAAAAAAAAAAAAAAAAAAAAAAAAAACAGCTTTTTTAAGGGAATAAGTTTCATAACTGTGGCTGCCTTAGCTCATAAAGAATATGTGTGTGTACAAAAACATACCAAACCTTTGAAATTGGGTGTGAACTATTATATTGATAGAGTTTTCACAAAAAGGGCAGTACAAAGTGGTATTCTTTGGCTACAAGATGCTGTGCTTACTGCATCAGACTAGCTCTGATCATTTTCAAATTGGAGTTGCCTAAAGGCGCCTACAGACGACCCGATTTCGGTCCCAATCTACAGGGGATTTCCGTCGGGCAATCATACTGGGCTTTCCTCCACACGTAACAATTTCACTCCCGATTTTAGTTTACATTGTGATCGTGTGGCTGGAAGAAGTAAGAGCTTAACAATGGCTTATTTTATTTCAAAACAACAAAGTGTTGGCATGGTATTAACAATAGCCTGTACCTCCTACAGTTTGTACCAAACGAAAAAGAAGATATTGGGTGAAAAGGTGGCTTTTATTAAGGAAAAATCTATCCCACATGAAAATTTTGAAGAGACTCAAACCGGAAGATTTTACGAATTTTCTGAAAGTTTTGCAGAGATACTCGGACTAGTGACTCCTTATATAAAATAGGAAAATACCTTAATGCGTGAAATAATAAGTGCCAGAGAACGATTAATCGTTACTCTGTATTTTTTAGTAAGTGGACAAAGCTATGAAGATTTGAAATTTAGTTCGCTGATTTCACCACAAATAGTAGTGATGTTGGATGATAGTTTTGAACTGAGTATTGCAACAGCGGCGAATCAGATGATGAATGTGGAGATGATTCAGGAGGATACCGAAACCGAAATCGCTCTGTAGATGGCTGAACATTGTATCTGCTATCAGGGGGTTCTAAATAGATACAAGATTCCGTTAACCTTCCAGTTTTAGCATAAAAAATAGCATCTGATGTAAGTTTATTGGCAATTGCTATCTGGTCCTAATTTAGGTCTTTTAATTGAATGCCGACTGATTTTACCACGATCTCCCATCCTTATTCCTTTGAATTTAATAGCCGTTGGCCAGAATCTCTGAGCTCTTCTCGTTTCATGGCAATATTTATTCTTGGTTTCTTCTTTTTAAATGGAATTCTTTCTTGTGTTTGAGCTGCTTCATTTTGATTTTCAAGTGCTTACCAAAGGGACGGTACACACATGTCTTCTGTGCCACTTACCGTTTGCATACAAGATTTCATCTGTAAATACAAAGCACATTATTAATGAAATTATATTTTTTTATTCAGATTTCAGTTAAGTCAGAATTTAGTTCTATACAATCTGTCTTGGAAACTTGGTTCTATAAGTAAATTTAAGTATGAAATCAATTTGTAAAAACCAATCCGTTACCGGTACCTTTCCTTTAAAATAATTTAAATTTAACAACATTCAGTAAATACATTTATAGTAAAAGTTATTTATTTCTGTTCTTTTATCTATTACCCTTATGTTCCTCAAAGAATTATTATCTGCTAAAAATATAATGATGTATATATATTTCATAAAACAATAATTATTTAGGTATTTGAGCCTTTACTTACCTATTTTAATTCACGCGAGTAAGTTGTTCCCATATTTTCTTTTTCAGAACTGCAACTGTTGGTTCCTGGTCATATTCTTTGTAAATTTCTACCAAAACTCTAAATCCTTCTTCCCGCATGTTGCGGTTCATGTAATTTTTGTTGAATTTGTCCCATTACTGCGGTATATCTTTATAAACTTCAAAAATATTAGTCCACACCTCTTTCTCTTTAGACATTGCACAAAACGCACTCGTTCGCTGCTGAAAACCGACTGAGCCGAAATTGTCTCAATCGCGCTACACACGTCTCAATTTGCTCCCTGTATGCAGGGAAATCGGTAAATTGTTTCGTCGGGCTCTGCCGATCTCCCGACATCGGGAGCAACATGCCCAATTAGCCTACTCACGCGGCAATCTGCAGGGCCTCTTCTGGATTGTCCCTGTCGATTGGGACCGAAATTGCCTCGTGTGTAGCCGCCTTAAGTAAACAAGTGTAACGACCGCTCTGCAAATTAGTGAAACAATTAATATGAAGGAGGTAGCATAGTTATAGCTTCACAGAGCTTGAAGAAAGTAAAACCTTTAGCTTTATATATAGCTTTTATAACCATAAACTTAATATGGAATGATGCTTACAGTCAAAATTGAAGAATAAAATTAAAAGTTCCAACAACTTTTTCACAGGTACCATTAAAAACAAGCATTTTTTATGTAATTTTATGGGGTTGGAAAATTTTATTTGGGACGGTAAACCAGTTTGAAAGGTATATTTTACCATGTGGACAGAAACATGGAAGTTGTGACTCAAGTGGTGACATCGCACAATAGGCCAGCACATGTGGGCAGACAATAGAATGGCAAATTAAAAAAAAAATAAGATAAACAAAATTTAATTACGCCAACACATTGTCAGAATGAAGGCAAAAATTTGAATAATAGGTTTTTAGGAAAAAATACAACTCTTTAAATAAAACAGATACAAAGTTAAAAATTTGGTCAAATGGAAGCTTAATTAACAGGAAGTAATAATACGGTAACAGTTTTAAAACTAAAAGTTTAAAGGAAACAAAGGAATTCTAAGTATCATACCCAAGTTACGTCATGACACGTGTCAAATATAATTTGTTAAAAGCATGGTAATGATAGGAAATAGGACATGGAATTTAAAACTATAAATAAATAAAAAACATGATTGCGTAAAATCTTCTAGGGCTTGCCACCGAGGTAGCACGTCAATGTAGGGCGACGTTTCGAAGCCTGCCTGAGTCTCCATCTTCCGGCGAAGTGTCAGATTCTTGGAAGCGTCCACTCTTAAAAGGCCTTCGTTTACTAGGTGATGTCAGTCACGTGCGTCGGGGCCAATCAGTGCACAGGTGGTGGGACAGGGAAGGGCCTGGTGGAGAAGCCAGGTAGTGGGGCAAGATTATCGCCGCCAGCCGCTCCCGTCTGCCGTGCGTACCCCTACCACGCCTCCGGCCCCACTACCCGGCCGCCCCACCAGGTCCTTCCCTGTCCCAACACCTGTGCACTGATTGGCCCCAACGTATGTGACTGACGTCACCTGGCAAACGAAGGCTTTTCAAGCATGGACGCTTCCAAGAATCTGACACTTCGCCGGAAAATGTAGCCTGAGGCAGGCTTCGAAACATCGCCCTACATTGACGTGTTACCTCGGTGGAAGGCCCTAGAAGATTTTACGCAACTGACTCACCGAGAAAGCTTACATTCATTAAAAAAAACCTGATGTCCTGAAATTTAAAGGTCTTCACTTGGAGAGGAAGGAGTAAAACATAATAAGATAGTAATAAATGTTCCATCTAAATAAAAATAGCCACAAAGCAGAAACTAAACAGAAAATTAAGTAACTGAAATCATCCTCCCTCACATTTCAGAATTTAATCAACACCTAAATAGATGAGTTTAGGAGTTGTCATAAACAAAATTTCTTAAAATAGATCATCCTATAAAATAGTGCAGTAAGTTTGGAGCAAAAATGATGATTGGGGATGCTGAAAATTTTGCATTCCTGCAGTGAAAGCTGTTTAAACTGTGCATGTTGTCCTCATTGCATCAGTTTTTCGCTAGGCACAGTTCGCGACACTTGTCTCTGTGATGCAGAAGTAGTGAATTTTTACCAACATGTAGCCTTGGGCTTATAGTAGTTTTGCATAGCCAATGTGTTAAAATGTTAGAAAATTTTTGTAGCAGAATTCAACTTACAAAATTTTATGGTGTGTTGAAATTTGTTTTCAAGCTTAGATGGGATTGATATTGCAAAAGTGTTGGCTTTATGTCTGATTTACATTTGTTCGAAGGATAACCTGTAATCTTCTTTGTTTCGAAGTCTGTTTTAATATGCAATTATATGCTATGTAACCTGGTATCAGCCTTAACTTTACTGCTTATGAGGATATATTGAGTGACTTACAAGTGTGACTTTGATTTCTGTAATTCACCCTCTTACCGGGATCTCTTGCAGTGTGAATACAAGATGATTGATGACCATTTTCAGATTGAACCTTGCACAGACAGGTCCAAATTGGTATCAGTTTAAGCAATACATCTACAATCAAAGCTAATGATTGAACCGTCTAACCCCGGAGACAAGATTTCTTGTTACAAGAACGTTTTCAAATAGCATTAAGTTTCTAAATTTTGTGTTTTTCTTGAAAAATTCTATTTTTAAAACACGACCATTGCTTCAATGTTACAAGGGTTTTAGTGTTTCAGATCTGGCAGAGTACAGATCTACGAATATCCAAGATTGGGACGGCCATCAGCGTCCACAAGCAATCAAACAATTAACACTGTGAACTATTATTTAACTGTGTGCGAGGCTGTAGAAGTCTGGACTAGCATCCTGTCCTGTCATATAATTTTAACTGAAAAACATGACATGCAACGCTTTGCTGCAAAACTTGTGCCACGGCTGCTTACAGATAACGAGGAGAAGAACGTCACCATTGGCCAAGTATCACTTGATCATGCTAACAGTGACAAAAACTTCATGACAGGCATCATAATAGATGACAGAGCTGTTTGTATGACTGTGACGTGGAAACGAAAGCACTATCATTTCCATTGGTCAGTTCAACAACTGAAGAAACCAAGCATGAGTCATTCAAATGTGGCATTGATGTTGATCATATACTATTACTGTGGTGAGATAGTCAAGGTGCAGTACTTCAGAATAGTTTTAAAACGTTTACAGGAAACTATGCGCTGAAAGAGGCCTGAACTGTGGAAGGACAACAGTTGTATTTTGCATCATGAGAACACTTGTCTCTATTCCATTCAAGACTCCTTTTTTTTTTTTTTTTTTTTTTTTTTGCCAAGAATGGTATAGTCATCCTCCACTCCCGTTTCTCAAACTTAAAATTTCTTTGAAAAGATTGTTTTCAAAAGCTAACAGAAATTCAAGGAAAATTGCAGACAGAGCTTGTGAGCCATCACAGAAAACTGATTTCATGGAGCATATGAGAAGTGGAAGAAATGATGGGGACATTGCTTAGGTAGCAACAGGGCGTACTTCAATGGGGACAAGCATTTGTAAAGTTTCAAGTAAGGTAACAAAGACTCTTGTCTTTTTTTGAACAGACCTCATATTTCTAGTTTCAAGTATATAAATATAAATGTGTTTGCTTTTGATTATAAAATTCTACTTAACCCAAGAAGCTTTGGGTTTTTTTTTCCTTCAAATGTTAGAATATCTTTGGTATGAATGGCAGAAAAGTGTGACTTTTGAACAGGTGAAGGTGATGCAGAAACTGTGCCACTGCTCAGCCCGAGCACATGTGGCAGAAGGACCAGTACTTCAACAGGGGGATGCTGGAAGGGATGAGCGTTCACTCGGAGTCCTCTGCCAGAAATTTCTCATGCTCTTCCTTGTCTGTTCTGAGGTAATTTGAAACTGTTTACTATTTACATTGGAAAAACTGTAATATGAATACTCTATTTTTTATCATCATTACAGGTGTTATTTATTGACTGCAGTGGCCTTAAACCCAGATGCCAATTTCTATATGCAAGCTTTTAAGCTCTAAGTGCAATTTTATTTTCAGTTTGTTCGTTGAGGCATATTCAACAGCTCCCTCAATAACTTATTTCAGTCTCTGATTGACAAATGAAAACTTTCTACTGTATAAATATCAATTCATGGTTATGATGCTGTTCTTTCTTCTACGCTCTGTGACTGTCATTGTATAAGACACTGCCCTCTCTATCCAGCTTATAAAGGATAAAAAAACTGACACTGGGTATATGAAAGTTCAGTCATTAACCATAACCATAGATGCAGTGTGATAACCTGATCCCTATTAAAGTTTATGCATGGTCCTTAAACCGGTTTCAGTCACCAGTTGTTAAACCTGCCCGAAAGTGGGATTTGTTTCAGAAAACATCTAAACTGATCTGTAACTGTGCTCTGGTACCATAATAGAGTCTTCCTTACAGATGCCAATCACTTGTAATAACCCCAACATAAAATAAAACACCGTAGACTTCTTCCTGATTTGAAACTGGTTAATTGTTAAAGTGCTATTACATGAAATGGTACTATGAAAATTTAGAAAAGCATCAGAATTCTATCTAAATTTAATGATCATGGGTTGAACCATCCTCACACACCATAAGTAGCTTCCATCAAATCCCTAGATGAAAGTTATAAGTTCACCATGCTGACGCATTGTTGTTGTGCATCTAATGAGAAAAAATTTTCTACATCTCGCTACACACGTCCGCACTCTAGCAAATCTGGCCAAAAACTGCCACTCCTCGTGGCTCGCGGGGGCTTCTTATATTCATATAATAAAATATGACATTACAGTAAGTCGTGATCAAACGAAGAAAAACCTTATTTAAATTCCTATCACTCTGAAATTTTGGTATGTTTGGAATCATGTTTTAAAGATCATTTTTAGTTATGAGTGTTTTTCTCCTAGGCATTTTGGTTTTCGAGATAAAAGTTCGTTAAGTTACAAACGCTTTTAATCTACCATCATAACTACAGTTCTTAAGTCTGCGATCTGATTCTACTGTCAAAATATTTTATAAAAAAGTGCTTAACTATTGAAATATGATTATACTCTCCTTACTGTATTTTGAGGTGGGTCGTAATACTAACTATGTCTTGATCTTGAATATTACATAAAGTATTCGTCCTGTCAGTGTGAAACAAGTATCAAACTTCACCAAATTTAATTTACTCTCTGATGGTTATGTGA
The DNA here is from genome assembly GCA_031002005.1 of Vandiemenella viatica. Lineage (NCBI taxonomy): Eukaryota > Metazoa > Arthropoda > Insecta > Orthoptera > Morabidae > Vandiemenella > Vandiemenella viatica. The sequence goes on along the minus strand of CM061920.1, from coordinate 383,610,420 downwards.
TTTAAGTGCTAAAGCCCTATCTTCTGGTACTATTCTTTATGTTACTCAAATCTAATCATCTTGCATTATGATGTCACCAGTGCCATTGTTTGAAAACTAAATTCACTTTTAAGGTCTAAATATAACCGGAATTAAAAAAATAAAACCCTTTCTACTCTCTCCAATACATCTTGGCACGAAATTTCCTATGAATTGGAAACAATAAAAATTTCTTTTTCCTTTTAACTATTGGCTCTATTTCTCTATATAATATGTAACTTTTTATGCTGAATGAAATGAGGTATGAATCATTGGTGTAACTTAGAAATTACGTCTGCTACTTTAAAAAAAAAAAAATTCATAATGAAACTTTGAACAAATTTTTGAAGTGACTAAATTATGATATCTCTTTACCTGAATTTTTTAAACCCAATGTGTTGTATGTTTTACTTGTAGTTTAATTTTACACCTCTGAAAATGAATGTAATGGAATCTGTTAAGAAAACGGAAAATTTCTTTATACTACTCTCGACGACTTCTGGCATAATCTGAAAACTACAGTAAAAGCTCTTTATTCATGAGGGATACGTTCTGAAAATATGCCACGAAAATGGAATGGTAATTTTTATGCGATTATAGGGGATACGTTCCAAGGTTCCAAAAACTAAGAAGTCAAATTATAATCAATTTATTAAGAGATTTTAAGCAACTTATTTTAATTATTATTGTCAGGCTTAGGCTTTTTGGAGATTTAACATTTCCTACAAGTCGATATCAGCCAAATCTTCATCTTGCAATTCTAGCAACTCTGAGTGTCACTTAATTCTATCTGTTCAAAACAATCTCATCCTATTCCATTCACAACTTGACCAATGTTTGCAGTTAAAGTTTGAATTTGCATAGATTCTCCATCATTCCCAACAGTGAGATGAGACCACAGTATTTTCCAGCATGATCTCAAAGTGTATGGTTTCAGTTTCTGTAACGATTCTTTTATTGTAACGATGCATATGGCTATGTCAGAATTTTCCAAGCATTGTGTAACATTCATATTAGATTGCATTCCATGGTGTCCAGTATGATTTTGAAGGTTTGTCTAATGTAATGGAGCTTAAAGGCCTGGATTATTACTTGGTCCTTAGGTTGAAGTAAAGCTGTCATGTTATGAAACAAGAATATCACATTTATATTTGGATGCATAGTTTCAAGCTCATAAGGGTGACCTGGTGCATTGTCCAAAACTAAAATGGCCTTAAAATCTAAATTATTTTTCTTTAAATGAGTTTCAATTTCACGAACAAAACAATTCCAGAACCAGTCACAGAAAATAACACTTGTGCTTTCTTATTTTCACGCCAAAACACTGGCAGGTTGTCCTTGTTTTTACTTTTCAAAGCATGGAGATTTAAAGCATTAGTGGCTTAGTAAAACAATCACCTGATGCATTAGAACACAGCAGCAGTGTAACTCTTATCTTTTGTTGCCTTGAAACCAGAGGTGCACTTTTCACTTTTGGATATGCAAGTTTTGTTTGTCATTTTTGTCTGCACTAAACACTTGTTCAGTTTTGTATCCACCATCAGCAATTATGTTTAAACATTTATCTGGATATCTTTCCACTGTGGCGGTGTCTGCAAATGCAGCTTCTCCAACAATTTTAATACCGTGCAATGATTGTCGCACCTTGAATTTATTGAACCAACCTTCCAACGTTTGAAATCCTCCACTTGTGGGTTCATCACCAAGTTCTTTCAAATGCACGTAAAGATGCATTGCCTTCTCCTGGATCATATGACCATTTAAGGGGGATGTTTTCTGGCTACGGTCTTCAAGCCATAATGATAACGCAGCTTCCACTTTTTCAATTGCTGGATCACAAAAAAAAAAAAAAAAATTCCATGGTTGAAGCTATAAAATTCTATATGTTGTCTTTGTTTTTATTCATGAATCGTACAGTTGATTCATTAACACTGAAAGAACGTGATATGGATGCAAACTACTCGCCAAGGCGTAAACGGTGAAACTTTTCTATTTTTACTCCATGCAGCAACACAACTTTTTTCCACGCATGAACAAATTTTTCTTTACTTTTGCAAGACATTATAAATCACAAACAAAGCAATGGAGACACGTGTCATTCACTTAGAATTATTGTAACAACTGACTAGTTGAAGTAATAATAGATTCAGAGCTGATTGTGGCGGAGCAGCTTTTATCTAAGATCAAAGTAGAACGTGTAACACAGTGGCAGCAATGGCTTTTGACAATGAACTTTAGTTTTAATGGCAATAAGATTTGCTTTTTTTAGTTGTTTCCAGTAGATAGAGTGACTCTCGGCACGTCAGCAATACTTAAATGATTCTGACACATTAGTAAAGGGTACCGGATGGATCCGCGAATAAAAATTTGAAGCGGTGAACAAATAGTGGTCACAATTATTTTATCCGTGAATACTGAAACCGCAAATACAGAAAGTTGTCACAATTATTTTATTTGCAAATACTGAAACCGCAAATAACAAAATCATGGTTGAAAGTGGTCGACGTGCGGCACTTTCATATTTCTACCAAAAACGTATGTGTCATGGTGTATCACTTTTCAGCCAAAACTATCTAGCACAGATCACTGGTGTTTGTGTGTGGTAGTAGCTCAGAGTCACCCGTCGATAACAACGTTGGCCGAATTTCAGTAACTGTGAGAGTGTGGGAGATATGGGGGTTGAAATTGGTCGATCAAAGATGTTTTCACATTTCATCCAAAGACATATGTATCCGTATATTTTACACAGTGCAGATGAGCGGCGTTTGTGTGTGGTAATAGCATCGAGTCTCCCATCGTTCACTATGGTGGTTAGATGTCTGTAGCTGTCAATCCAAATTCGTTACAAACATGAACAAAGTAGTGGGTACCAGCTAGTTAATATATAGATTTCAAACAGTAAAATCGTGTTTTTCTTATCGAATGACAAAACTTATTGAACAACCTTGTATGCTGGATCGCATTTAAAATCTAAGAGTGGAAAGCTAAAGAATTCTTTACTTAGCTGCAAAACTCAGCTAATTAACAGTTCACTTGTTCTTTGAAAACATATTTAACTGGATTCAGATAAAAAGATAAAAACTAGGCACATTCATTATAACATATGGAACTGAATGGAGAGCGTTCATCCTATCTTCAAATATTTTTTCCCAATCATGTGTAAATTTCAGAAAATTCATTAATTACTTAACAAAAACTGAAAACAAATTTACATACAACCCTCCTACATTTGTATTTTTTTAATTTACTTCTATCAAGTGTCATAGATCTTAATTGCTGAAATTAAAGTTTTTTCTTTGCAGACAGATCTTGTCAATCTGGACCTTGCTGCCAGATTTGTTTTGGGAGGCCCAGAATCTGATGCACTGGGAAGTGAAACTGAGGATGTGGAATTGCTGTGTAAAGGCATCGGGAACAATCTCCAGAAAGCTAAAGCGAGAAGACTGTATGATATTGCCAATGTTCTAACATCATTAAGACTGATACGCAAAGTACCTAGTTCGGACTCTTTGCGGAAGCCAGCATTTGCTTATTGTGGTCCTATTGTTGAACCTATAATGAGTACAGAAGATGTAGGTGAGACTTTTCTGGAAGAATATTTGTAGGAAGTTATTGTACAACATAAGTGCTGATTCTGTCAAATTATGTTATGTTAAATGTTTAGATAATTCAGAATATTTACAATGGAGAAACATTCCATATTTTTGTCTTATAAAAAATAACTGTTTTCAAAGACAGGTTTTATGTTTGTAGTTTTAGTATTTAGGTGTTCTCTTTTTTAAAACTCAGTTTTTAAACAATTTGGTGCAACATTAATATTATTATTTTATATTTTTACCTGTAACTCGGTGTTTTGGATATTTGATGCAAATTTTCTTCAGAGTTGTTTACTTTTGCAGTGGATCATCCCTACAATCCAACACGCCATTCACTGCTACGCCCACCATATTTCAATCGTGTTGCACTGGAGAATGAGAAACAGAGTTCAGGTAATGTAACAGTATTGTGATATGGAGGATTGTATTGCCATCAGTACCATTTACTTAATAAGTGTCTATACTAGTTACTAGTTTTTACCCCGATTCCAAAAATGTCTCTCTTGAATTACATCCTTCAGTAAAAGAAATTTGGGTTACAAATTTGGTGTGTAAACTGGTATATATGTGTCTGATATTTTCACAGCATCCCAATTTTAGTGACAAAAACTTTTTCCTTCCTTATTTTTATGTTTAACATTCATGCTTAGGCTTTGAGGAGATGTCTTATAGCTATGGTTTGTATCTTTATGCCAAGTCATATTTTTTTTTTCCTGCCTTCTTTTTTAGCAGAAATGCTCAATTAAACACTGATTAATTTAAATTTATTTTATATAGCATATCAATGCATATTTGGCTAGTTTCAGATTTTGAAGGAAAATCTGGTAATTTTTTTATCAATACCAAGAATTCAATAGAAGTTAAAGATGAGAATAAATTAAGATGATTATTCACAGAACTGTACTCCTATTATATATTGGAGGAAAAACCAAACCGATTGTCATGTAACTGGTTAAAATCTGTAATGAGATTCTTTGAGTGGAGGAGGATATAATTTGGTTGATGGGTGTGCTTCCAGCCATCTACTTGATGTTAACCCACACAAGTCCTCGCCACTCTTGTCATAGCCTTCAGAAAACACTATTCCTTATCCTGTAATCACTTTAAGACTTATCAGAGATTGTAGGAATAATTCAGACCATAGAGGGAACGTTCTGGTAATACTGATGGGTACTTTGTAATGTTTTCTACAGATTCAAAAGTCAATATGGTCACCACCTGGTATCTGGGAAATTCATTAGGATTACTAATTTAAATGTCTGTCACTAAAAGGTTACTATGAAAGAACATTCGCCAGAATTCAAAAGATCACACTTAAACAGTTTATTTCAAAAAACAATACCCAAGCCATTACCAGTTCCGTATTACAATGAAAGTTTTAGACATCGAAGCAGGTTTTTAATCAGAAACATGATGTCCTAAATTGCACTCATTCGCCAAACTGGGTATTTGGATGAATTCCGCAGTCTTCACACCTCACATAACGGCGTTGCTGGATAGTGGAAAACGCCTGTGACCTGACACTCCACATAGTTCCCGCACGGATCAATCACCGAATGCTAGGCATGTTATTCTAGCTCGGCTACTTGCACATTACTGTCCGAAACAACATGGCTGCTTCGTTCCTTGTTCGTCTCGCAGCCAATCTTAATTCTTTTTGATCGTTACATGGTATAACTGACCAATAATGTATTTCTTTATCACGTAGCATACCAGAGATTGTTTCTTGGCGTTCTTTGTCCTCTAATCTTTGCATAACACTGTGTGGCGATACACAGTACGCCACCACACCTCAATAAGCACACAGCAGTTGGCAGCGGCTGCCAGAGGGCAGAGCGTTATTGTGGATCTGATAGTGCACGCTGGCCAGCAGTTGCTCGCCTGCAGATTAGTGAGTTGCGCATCAGTCATCAGTCAGTCGTTGCACTCGCAGTTGTCTAAGCCGTGTCGCAGAAGTGCTCTCCCAAAGCACCAAACAGACCGGCCATGTACTAAACTTACCACACTAGTGGACACTAAGTCTGATGCAGCTTTTTGCTATTCAATGTAGTGTGCATGTATTGTGTTACTCATGCCCTACAATATATCTTCAGAACACATCGAGTTGTTGTTTCTAATTGTGATCAGTTACCCGTGTCAGTAACATCTTTATGGGGGGCAACACTGCTCACATAATTGGTGACCCCGATGTGATGGCATGTGCGGCAGAGTCCTGCACACATTGTGGTTATGACGACTTCCTCTCAGCACTCAGGCTATTCTCCAAGCACAGGCTACTACTCTGTCGCTCGATCAACTGGCAGACATGGCAGACCAAATCGTCGCCGTTATTCCGCCTCCAATAACTCCTGCCGTCCACGCTTTGGGTGCCCTGCCTGACACTTCAACATTGGCTTAGTGTGTCGAGGAATTCACCAAGCAGCTCCAGGATATCCAGACTCGTCTGAGCAATTCTGCTCACAGCTGACCACGAGCATGGACCCGGAACAAACTCTCCACAGTGTACGGCTCAATCAGAGATGTGCTATTATCATTATCGAAATTGCATCAAGCCATGTTCTGCCGCCCCTGCCTCACAGTCAAATTCTGATCACGGCTCGTAATGGCGACCGTGAATCCTCCACTTAAGGGGTGCTGCCTATTTGTTACAGACTGCCACTTCCACCGACGATTCCTCATTGATAGGGATCAGATCTCTCCATCTTCACGATTCGCCTGTGCTCCGCTCATCACCCTAGCACTGACTACGAACTTTGCCTGCCAACGACAGCCGTATCCGTACCTATGGTACATTGCCTATGGGCCTCCAATTTGGCCTTCCACGCAACTTATGGTGATTCTTTATTGCTGATGTCGCTGAACCCATCATCGGGGCAGACTTTCTCGCACACTTTCATCTGGTCCCAACATGGCCACTGCTTAGCTCAACACCATCGCCAGCCATTATACGACTGGTCATCGCACTATGTCTTCGCAGCCCAGCATCCGCGCCTTGTTGGGATCTTCTTCTTACCACAACCTGTTGGTCGAGTTCCCCAACATCACCAGGCCTCCAGGCACTTCTAGGAAAGTACGACATAACACGAAGCCCCATATATGCCTTAAACCCAGACCTCTGATCCACTATCGCGCCCGACGTCTTGCTCCAGATTGTCTATGGGACACGCAAGTTGAATTTGACCTACTCATATGTGAAGGCACTGTCCACTGTTCTCACAGCCCCTACGCCTCACTGCTTCATATGGTACAGAAAAAAGATAGCCCTTGGAGTCCCTGCGGCAATTACAGGACCCGCACTATCCCTGACCATTATCCTGTCCGCCACCTCCACGACTTCTCTCAGACTCTACAAGGGTTACATTAGTGTCATTTACTGTGCCAAAGCCTTCACCCAGATTCCAGTGGTTCCAGAAGACATTGAAAAAAACTGCCATCATCACACCTCCATGCCAACGGCACGGCCTTACGTCCCTGTCCCATTCCGACGGCGTAGCTTTGACACATTCCACACCCTAAGTCATCCTGGCGTGAACTCCACGATACAACTTGTTCCATGCGTAAGGACAGTCGCACATGGGTCCACTCCTTTCTCAGCTACCAGCAGTGTCTCGGGCCTTGCCTCTCGGAGATATTGTTCTGCCTTCAAATCGTTTCAACCACATACACATCAACATCGTTGGACCTCGTCTGACTACCACTGCCTCCTAACCATGATCGACCACTTCTCTCGTTGGCCTGTCGCTGAACCCCTCGTGAACATTACTGCAGAAACCGTTTGTTGTGCTTTTCTTCTTGGATGAGTTGCTAACTATGGCTGCCTCAAACATATCACCTGTGACTGCGGCCGTCAGTTCGTATCTTCTCTTTTCCAGCGTCTTTGCACGGCATAGGGTACGACCCTTCTCTACACCATGAGCTACCATCCACAAGCCAACGGTCAGGTTGAAAGCCTGCATCACACTCTCAAAACAGCTCTCATGTGCCATCCTACCGAATCTTGGCTAGACGCCTTGCCAACGGTCCTACTCGGCCTCCACACAACCTGTTGCGCCAACTTGCAAACAACACCAGCGGAACTGCTTTTTGGATAGCCTCTCTGCCTTCCCAGAGACTTTTTCATTGAGACTCATGACCGCACCGGACCTCGTCTCAGAGCTGCGTACCCACATGGTTCAAATACACCTCCCTCCCCCCCCCCTTTCCTGCATCTCACGACTCTAGTCGTCGGTAGGTCTTCATCCACAAGGATTTGGCTGCTTCCTCCCACGTCTTTGTTCGTCAAGACACAGTACGGCCAGCCCTACACCCACCTTATACAGGTCCTTATCCCGTGCTCAAACGTGACCAGAAGACTTTTACCTTTAACATCAACGGCAAGCCTATGATCGTGTCTATTGACCGCCTGAAACCTGCCCATCTTCTCCTGGACGACTCACCATTGGCAGACTCCGCTCCACATCCGTCGGCGCCACCACCACCTCCTTAGCTACCACCCCCAATAGATTCTCTGATGCCACCGGTTCCAGTTTCCACAGGTTCCTGCCGAACCAGCCGTCCACGCTTCGTAGCTGGTGCTCACTCTTCCCGCTTGGGGGAGTAGTGTGGCGATACACAGAATTCCACCACACCTATATCAGTGCGCAGCAGAAGGCAGTGGCTGCCACAGGGCAGAGCGGGATTTTGCATTTGATAGCGCACGTTGGCCAGCAGGAAGAGACCCCAGTTGCTCGCCAGTCATCAGTCAGTTGTCGCGCTCGCAGTTGTCTAGGTCGTGTCAGGGAACTGCTCTCCCAAAACACCACGTGGACCGGCTGTGTACCAAACTGACTATGCTAGTGGACATTAAGTCTGATGCAGCTTTCTGTTATTCAATGTAATGTGCATCTATTGTGTTACTCGTGCCCTACAATATATCTTCAGAACACTTTGAGTTGCTGTGTTTAATTGTAATCAGTTTCCCGTGTCAGTAACATTTTTATGTGGGGACAACCCTGCCCACAACTGAAATTCACTGTCCTGTCTTGCCAGCTAGCATACCCTCTACCGGTTCGACCCCCATACCAAAACAGTTAGCCAAGTTTGCACTCTTAACACTTGCAATATAAATTCAGGAGTCAAGATTTACAGTTATACATTATAGTCACTCTCTAAACGTTAATATTTCACCTGCTTTTTAATCTGCAGTGGATCAGTCAGTATTACCATGCCAAAAACTAAATTTTCTGAAAGTGTGAAGTTATTGAGTTACATACAAGGAATTTGGAGAGCAGTATTTTAGTGTAGACGAAAGAGTGGTTTTCTGTAAATTATTTATTATATTATGAATGGCTGAAAGGAGTTGAGGAGTGTACGGAAGAGAGTAGCGGACTGGAACAAGGTGATGACACAGAGGTGGTGGGAAGAAAGGAAGAAATGGAGAGGATTGTGCATGAAGCAGACCTATCCAGTGACTGGAAACTGTTGAGTATGATTTATAATATTATACACCAGTCGGCTTTTTAAATTAACATACAAGATATATATGCAATTAAATAGGAATTGCTCCAGTATTTCTGTTGAATAAAAAGACCATTGGCAACTTTTTAAAGGGAGGCTAGGTCTGTCTATTGCCTTCAACTGTAGGCTCTTAATGTTATAATAGATATACTCATCTGTAATGTTTTCATCATGCAGGTAGTGTAACAAGAACTTATAGAACTTATGTAGGACCTTTTTGACACAGCTAATTTGTTGATACAATACAATACTACCATATTCCAGTATTGGTTTGACAAAGGCAGAGAAAAGTCAAAATAGTCTGTTAACATTTTTAATTATTTCCCAGATCTACCATATGAATCCCAGGACACGATGAGCTCACAGAGTTATGGAGTTAATATGATTAGAGAAAGTAAGTCTATCATCAGTTGTCACTCACAAGTCTTTTATTAAGTTAATTATCTGCACATTTTGAGCACATAATGAGTAGTTAACAGGCAAGCTGATTGTGACATCGAGAAAACTCCGTGATAACACATTTTTTAATATTAAGGCGCAACTTATTTTCCTGACCCATACCTCTATTTCGGAAATCTCATTGTAGAATAGAAATGTAATGATCACTATGTATCACTCCAGAGATCTTCATATCATCAGCATATAGTAGATACTCAGATTAAATTTGTCACCAATGTCATTTATGAATATGCTAAATATGATTGGTCCTAGGGAACCTAAGTGGTACACCAATGGTAACAGTGTACTCATTTGACAAATGATCATTCACATGTACTTGTAAATGCCTGTCAGATAAATACGATCGAAGCCAGTCCAAGGCTTTTGATCGTACCCCATAATGACTTAATTTACTAACCAGAATTCATGGTTAACCATGTCAAAGGCCATGCTGAAATTGGTGTATAGGGAGTGCACATCTTGACACTTTATTCAGTGTGCTGAGTATAATGTTAATGTAGAGGTGGAGATTTGTTGACATAGATCTTCCACCAAAGAATCCATGCTGTTTTGAGGTTATTATATTTTTAAATGCTAAAGTAAGCTGTGGCCGGACGATCTTCTCCAAAAGCTTGGCAAGTAACAATGATGCATATTGGCCTGTATTTGCTGACATCTGATTTATCACCTGAATTATGTATGGGACTAATGTATGAAAGTTTCCAGTTTTAAGAGAATTATTGAAGATGTGATAGGCTCATAGAGTCCAATAGCACAGTTTCTCAATAGAATGTTGGGTATCCGGTCAGGCCCAGCGCCTTTGTTAATTGTAAAGCGTGCGAGTTGATGACATATACATCAAAATTGACTTCAAATTTAGATGTCTGCCTCAGGATATTTACTGCTATCGTCATAACTAGTAGGAGCAGGTGGTCACACTAAAGGTTCGTTGTATATGCTCTTGAATAATTATGCGAACAGGTTACTAACCTCAGTACTGTTACTCACAGTGGTGCCATTCCATGCCATATTCAAAGGAATGGCAACACCACAGTGTCATTTATTTTTAATAAAACTCCAGAATTTGTTGGTGTCAGATTTCAAATCTTTTTCAATTTTGTCCAGATAATTCTTGTAGCAAGATGCGCTCAGGTTTTTACATTCAGTTCGTAATTTACTAAAAGCAGTTGGTTTTTCTCTTCTTATAATTTCTATGAGTATTTTCTTCTGTTTGATTTAACATATCAGTTCCTTAGAAAACCAACATGTATAAGCAGTATTTTTCTTGCAATACTAAGGGACAAATTGAGTAATACCCCAGTAGACTATATGATTGAACTAGTTAACTTTGTAATCAATATTGTCCAATTCATATACTGGGTGACCCCGAATGCCGTGTACAAATTTGGAGGGGAGGTAGAGAACATCGTGAGGAGTAATAATTACATCAGAAAGCTTTGGCGGAAACGCAACCCTAACAAGATAGAGACAGTAAGACCACAACACAGAATGTAGTGTAAAATGCTTTATTACACATAAAACAGTAATAAATAAAAAGGATGACATAAAAGCATCACAGGAAGGTGTTCTAAGCTGCGTCCATTGGCATGTATACGTGCACTACAACGACGTGATATGGATTGGCGGACATGTTAGAAAATACCGGGTGTTTCACGTATTGTACTAGCACCAATGAATATTCATGCCACCAGGTTCATTTCAGAATTGACGGGCGTATCATACACAAGGCTCTTCATGGCACTCCAGAGAAAAAAAATCCAGAGGAGATAAATCAGGGATCTGGGAGGTCAAGTGACGGGACCACCACGCCCAATCCACCTGTTTGGAACAATTTCGAACACTTTCTGTGATGCTTTTATGTCATACTTTTTATTTATTATTGGTTTTAGTGTAATAAAACGTTTTACACTACATTCTGTGTTGTGGCCTTACTGTCTTTGTGACTCTTTATCTCATTACGGTTACATTCCCGTCCATGCTTTCTGATATAATTATGGCTCCTCACGATGTTCTCTACCTCCCCTCCAAATTTGTACTCTAGATATATCCAGTTGATACCCAGGAAGTATTTATTCATCAGAGTAAAATCAGCACTTCTGAAGGCATAAGTAGGTGCATCATTTGGCTTTAGGTTTACTTGAAATTTGAGTAGCGTAGCTAACACAGGGTGATATCTTTTCTGATCAGCAATAGCAGATGTCTTGTCGATCAAGACATCCAGGTCAATAAAACACAAATCCAGTACCCAACCATGATCATTCTCACATTCGGGAGGACACCAGTTCGAATCCCCATCCGCACATCCAGATTTGGGTTTTCCATGGTTTCCCCAAATCACTCTAGGCGAATGCTGGGATGCTTCCTTCAAAAGGTCATGGCCGAATTCCTTCCTGTTCCTTATCCCCAGTCCCACCCTGCTTCTAATTACCTCAACGTCGACAAGGTGTAAAGCCATAAGTTAAAAAAAATTATCATTGTGAATGTTGCTAAGTTGAATGCATCCAGACAGAAGAAACTTCTCGTTCAGCAATGTTTCACATTCTACTTGTGATAATTGGTGATTATAATATTCATAGTAGCTTACCCCAAGTTGACAATATGGATATTTATTTTTGATGAAGGATATGGTTGCCATATGAGTAGAGTATATATCAATGTGAGACTGTGGCCGAATGTAGACACACCTGACAATGTCACCTCCGTGGCCTTTAATTCTGACAAAAAAAAAAAAAAAAAAATCCAAATGATAAAAATTTATTGCAACTAGTTCTACATTTTTTTTAACTGCTTTACGTCTCTCAACAGCTAGGTCTTTAGAGACGGGAAAGGATGGGGGCAAGGAATTGGAAGGAATTCGGCCATGGCCTTTTAAAGGAAGCATCCCGGCATTTGCCGGAGTGATTTGGGAAACCATGGAAAACCCAAATCTGGATGCCCGGATGGGGATTCGAACCATCATCCTCCCGAATGCGATGCCAGAACGTTATCTGTTACACCACCACGCTTGGTACTAGTTCTACAGTAATACTGCGTACTGCGTTTTACAGGAATAAAGATTTCACCATCACACACAAGAATGCTGGTCATTGAATCTCTGTCTTTCCTGTAAACTGAATAACTATTATCAACTATCTCACTATCCATAAGGGAGCGTCCATAAACCACGTAGCTCCATTTTGGTCTCCTGTGAAATTCCCCCGCCCCTCCCCACATAGCACGTAGCTTTTTTCCTTATTGATTTTAGAAGACATTTTTTACTGTTTTCTCTTGTCAGACTATTGTAAATTATATATGGAGATAATTAAACAACGGAAATAAATATTCACATGCTGTTTTGTGTTGTGTACCTCATTTTAACTGTGACAAATAATATGAATGAAAAGCTATGTGGTGTGGCTCTATTATTCTCCACCGAGTACTTGGGTTTTGTTGCAATAGTGATTTATCTCTTGTATGACAAAAATTTATGTTTCAAACGTTTGCATGATGTTTTATGACTGCTTCTAATAAAAACATGTTTCTGTAAGGCAACAAATGGCAAACAGAAAAAAAAAATGTACACTCAAAAAAAATGTTATCCTAATCAAGGTTCGAATATAGGATCTTTAAATTCCTATAGCTCTCTTTAACCATGTAGCTACCTGAACACCATGGCATCGATACTTACCTTCTCGTTAATAGTGAACACTTAAACATCGCATTCTCTACGTGCGATGAAGTGAACGCAGTCGGTAAATAAATAAACAATAAATTCAGTTTCTTTGGAAAGAAATTATAATTTATCTGTAATTATTTATCTGTAGTTAAGAAAAATTGTCCACAACATCCAGTGCTTACCTTTTACTACACACATTTTTCTCATAAATATCTCCTAAAACAACTAACTAAATTTAAAATTTTATTCATTCTTATGAAGGATTTCTGTTAATCTCAAACTTCCAGTTTAAATATAAATGATTCTCGAATTGAAGTTATTACATTCTCAAGCTCATTTGAATAAAAAAGTCAGTGGTTGTTTCTATAGCTAGTCTGACAAATAATTTTCGGTATTTTTCCACTGTAGGCTTCTACAAATTGTTCTTAATTTTATATTCAACACAAAATCTCATTAGTAACAACAAGAGATAACCAGCAACAAATAGTTGAAAACTTGGATAGCGGGAAACTCTCCATTCACAGCCGTAGCGCCTACATGCAGGTGACGTCACTAAAGCGATCTCCAATCCCAGAGTGTTTTCTGTCACGTGACAAGAGGCATGAAAAATTTTATTTTTATTTCGCTTTTTTAAATAAAAACAATCCATCTTTCTTTTAAAATTTAACAAAAATAGCTTCCTTAACATTAATCTACATGAATGACTACAGTTTGTAATATATTTTGAATACTGTCAAATAGCCTATTCTGTCTATTGAAACTGTTTCGTATAAACAGCTCCTCACCCCCCCCCCCTCACCCCTGCCAAACTATCACTACCCTATTCTCATTATGAAACCCATATAGTGGTCCTTTGTTACCTGATTAAATTTTGTACTACGTGTAAATACAACTGTGACATCGAACCCTCGTCTTAACTGAGCCTGTAGAAATTGACCTGAATCTCTCTGATGGCTTCTAGTTAGCAATAGATTTGTAGGTCCAGATGGATACGGTTCCGCGGATCTGTATCAGTTGTGCTAGGGATAAAAGTACGTCTGAGTGCAAGTCAGACCTATATCCATGCATCTCGTGTGGCCAGAGCTGAAACTGCGGTCGGACCTGGAGCTTTTACTTCTCACGCATTTGTTCATTACTATTCTGATTTGAAATCTATGTTGTGAAGAGTTTAGTGTTATTTACTGTACAACTGGATTACAGTAGATAATTACAATAACTACTTTTTTATTGATCTCATTATGGTGTATTTTATGGCATGCTTTTAAGGTGGGGAGTGTTTTATATGCTAAATAAGAATGTACTTATAATGTTATTTGTAATCTTAATGTGTTGTAGTCTTATTAAACTTTTAACATTCTGTTTGATTATTATTTCCCTCTAGAGTTTTTAACTTTCTCAATTTTGATGAAGGATAGTGTTAAATGAGAATGCAGATGTACATTTAATATCTCTCTAATATAGAAGCATGATTATAATGATTACGTGGCATTATTCTGAGCAACTCTGCTGGCCACTTTTAGAGCATTATTTTATAATCTGACACGAGAAAAACATACACCCAGCTGTTTCTAGACTGGCTCAAGCAATTGGTTATTATTATGGGCAATTAAAACTTACTTAAAAATACTTGTGACTAAATCTTTATATATAAAGATGAATGCATGTTTGTTTGTTCTTCATACAAATCCACAGTTTTCATCCGATCTCGATGAAACTTTGCACACTTATCCTTTGAAACAAGGAGAAAAAACTGTCTACATTTGGTTGAAAAATTATCTGTATAAATAACACATGTTGTGTCATAACTTCAAAATACGGCGATAGACAGGCACTTTGGATGTGGACGTCTCCAGACCATGTTTACGTGTAGTGAACTGGCAGCTCAGTGGCTAAAGAGCTTGCTTACGAACGTCGTGGTCTCCGGTTCAAGTCTCCGTGGAGGCCAAGATTTTTAAAAATTGTTTTTCATCATAAGAGTCAGGCCTGGGCCGTAGGTTATTTGGATTGAATGTTAAACTGTAGATATTATAAAGTTAGGGGTGTAATGCGAGGGAAATCGTAGGTAGTCTTGCAATTTTGTAGGTGTACACTTTTTTACGTTATATGATCCCTCAGGTGTTGTTCGCAGTCAGTGTGTGAGTGTGAACCACAGTAATACTAATATAAATATGGAAGTAAGTCTCTGTCTTTTTGTTACGTTTTGACGACTAAATGGCTATATCGTTTTGATGGAATTTTATAAGGAAAGCTGTATGAAGGGCACAGGATATTTTTTCCAGTATGATTAACAGTTGTAGTCATGAAATTTTGAAATCTTATCGAATAGTGACAGAAATATGTTGGAAATTGATTCTCTTCAAGATGCAGGTTCGACGGTAGAATGATATAGTGATAGCTTTCCTGTCATATTATGCCGACTCGATATTGTTTGGGACCAATCCTTCATTACCAACAACTTTTTATATTTAATTCTGGCAAAAAAATTCTTAATCCACGCGTACGAAGTTGCGGGTACGAGGCTAGTGAGAAATAATCTTAAATGAAATTATATATAACAAAGCATAGGGAAAATGACTCGTCACTCACCAAACTTTGAGACTGCAACGAGTGAAAAACGTATGAGATGAACAAAAACATATACAATATTTTGGTTTTACACCTTATTCGTGTGATAGGGACAGAGTCGTATGGTTCAGAAGGTATGCACACACCAAAGTTTACCACACGACTGGCTGGGCAGCGGACAACAGGGCGGGGGAGGAGATGGTAGGGCGAACTGTTAGGAAGTGAGCTTTCGATATTTCGGGAAAGACTAAGATGATATTTATATTTATTGCCGGTGGGGATAAAATTAATGTATATAACAAAAAGGTACAGAGTGTTAAAGCGGACAATAAATAAATATATTTGGAAGATATTTGTTACTAGTTAAATGATAACAGTGATAACAATGGTAATAATAATGAGTTATGGGTCAATAGGCGGCACAGATTATGGCTGGTGAAACGTCATGATTTATCGATGGACTCTATCGGCTAGTTACCCAAGAAAATTTTATTCATATTCAATGTCGACAAAACCTTCAGTCATGCCATTTCTGTTATATGGCCAAGCCATAATTTTGATAGAATGTAGTTTAAATACAATCTTGTTGATCATTCTATTTTTCCACCACTTTTTAATAGCTTTTATTTTCCACTGGAATGACAATATATGTTAATCATTGTGCATGATTTTCATTCAAGTTTCTATAGTTTTGTTGCATTTGTGCTATATTTTGCATCAGGAAATAAACAAATGCTTACTTTCCTTTCATGTTATAGGCAACCACATGTCTTCTTGGATAAAATATTTGTAATGTGACAGATGAATTCATCAAGCATTTACTTTTCAGAAACTTTTACCTTTTATCATTACTAACTAGCAGTAAACTAGTAGATGGAAAAATAAATTTTGTTTTGTTTCACAGGTACAAGATTGCACACCTTGAAGCGTACATACAGTGACTCTGTCTTGTTATCTGGGCACGAGCACCCTTCTCATGAACTCAACATGGAAGAAAAACGAAAAGTAACCATTAGATCACCAGATGAAGTTATAGTTGCTTTGTTGCCGGACTGTGGGGTAAACTATTGTGTTTCTGTACATGACAATAGTTTTATTGGAAAGCAAAACGTTGAGTCTTACCAGCAAGCTGAAAAAATTGAAATGCATCTGGGAATCAACATGAAAAACCAATCATCTGCAGATACTTCCATCTCAAACAACAATGTTTTAAACAATACAGTCATGACAGAAAGCGACATAGGGCAATTTGGAAATATACAACAGCCAAAAATGGAAGTATCAGCAACAAAGTTTATTAGACATAATTCAGAACCCTGTGTAGGTAAATCATCAATAAGTGTTCAAAGAAAACTAGTTAAAGTATCTCCCTTTAATACATTCAATAGCAGAAGCTTTCATCCAAATTCTGATGTTAATACAGCCATGGACAATAATGTGCAAAAAGAACTTTCTGACAAATCTACAGTTAATGGTGACTCATGTTTGATAGAGGATTCGTTTCAAAATTTTGATAATATGAGTGTTGCGAATTTCACAGTAGTGCCTCAGACATATGTGCAGAACTTGGCACCTAACAGACAGTTCACTGTCAACAGTGAAAATAATGTGCACAGAGTAAATAGAGTGAACAGTGTAACATACGTGCCAGACATGGCATCATTGTCGGAAAATCTTTCACACAGCACCAAACGACTCCTTTATGCCCCAGTTATCCCTGGCATAATATCAACTACCAACAAACCACGCATTATACTAACTGAAGAGATGATAAAGAAGGGAACAAAATTGACAAATTATTCTGTTCCAGACACAGTGAAAGGAAGACCTTTGTTGCCAAAGGCTTTGAACAGCAACAAGCTGAATATTCCACAGTCACATTTATCAGTGCAACCAAATGCTGTAGATTTGCAATCCACGGTAGCTTCAAGTAATATGCAATGTTCAGAAAATGTTAATCTGAGAGTGACAGATAAAGTTAAACATAAACATTTCTTGGCATCTGATGATTCAAAGTCAGATGTTACTAACATAAATGGAGGTGAGGAACAGGCATTCTCTGCTTCAATATCAGAATTATTGCAAGCTCCTTCAGTATTCAATCAACTCCCTAACGAAAAATCATCAGGTGATAAACAGGACAACGTGATCACAAAGGAAATGGGTAAATCATCATTGCTCTGTGATTTGGGACCCGAGGATCAACAACTATCAAGAACTCACGTTTCCGATGAACATTGTTATAACAAATTGATCCTTCAGGAGACATGTTGTGCCAGCTCCAGGTCTGGCCTGGTATCACAGTCCGAAAGGATTGTACTCCCAGATGTGGTACCTGGAAGACTCTACACTGCTGTCAAAGTAGGCTCTGTTTTACAACTGGTCCCAGTCAACAGTAGCTCATTACAAAATCTTAAATTATGAATATTCCGCTCAAGTTAATAGTGCAATATCATTAAAGAATTTTATAAATATTTTTCTGCAAATACAACTGAAGATAAATCACCAGATTCTATTATTCATATTATATTTAAATGGTAAAGAAGAAACTTATTTACAACTATACTCAATTTATGTTGACATTTTTTTAAATGTATATGTAATAATATTATGTTTGATGATGAATTTTTTTATGATGAAATCATTTGTGATGTATTATTAAAATATTATATTTTCACTGCAAATATGACTGCAGTCGCAAACTAAAGTTGCTTACTAAACAGATAAATACATTTCCTGTTCTTGTATATATTTCTTTTACTCTTCATATTTTATTTCAGTGACAACATTGGAGAACTTTTTCATACCTAGCTATATTATTTTGATAAGTTGGCATAATGATATATTTACAGTAAGTGCCCATATTATCTAAAAAATCATTGCAAGAATTTTGTAAAATTGACCACTCATCTTCTATGAAACATGCTAGGTTTCCATGTTTTTATTAACAATAAATGAACTTGTAAATACTGTGACTTTCAGATTCTGAATTTCGTCTGTTGTGACATTGAGCCTATATTTCTAACTTACTAAAAGATCTTTGAATCCTTAGTCTCAAAAGTCATTTGTTTTTAAGAGAATTGTGAAGACTGAACTTTGCTACAAAATTCATCACTGTGCCCAGCCCCATTAATGTTAAAAACTGCAGTGACCAAATATGATCTCGTACTGCTCAAGATGCAAGTGCCGTCCATTGTTTCTGAGTTCTGATGTGAAAATGTCACTCATTTTTTTTAGTATTGGTATTCAGTCTGTAATTTTTTTTTTTTTTTTTTTTTTTGTTAAATCTTGGACATTTTAAAAATTATGACATAAAGTGGCAGTTGATACTAATTGTTAAAAAAAAAAATATTTGGCCTTGTCTCATTTACAGGTATAGAATGTATTTATTTCTATTCTTACAAATAAGATGGATAATTTATATTGTTAAATGAATGAATGTAAAATATGACAAATATGTACTTTATATAAATGGTTTACATTATGCTTGGCAGATATAGCAATAAAATGTTGCATGACAATACTTCTTATAGAATGTGGGTAATGGCCTGTTGTATAATAGAAGCAGATGGGTAGTTTTTGTTTTGATTAGGGGTTGTGCTATAATTTCATATTGCCTGTTGTAATTAAGTCATAGCCCATCCAATTTACTATATGTAAATAAGTGTTTGAGAAATAGGTATGGTATGAAGTATATAGAAAAGTTTAAGTCTGTAAAATTTTCATCATTTTAATATTCCAGCCCTTTAAATTTTTTCCGATTCTGTCATTCATTTTCAGTAGCATGCTTTTTTTTGGTTACATGTTATCTGACTGTATAATTCATTAGAATAAGACATGGCAACTATTTTCCCCACTCTGTCTCAAAATTTAAATGTAGGGTTGGCTGCAGTAAGATGCTGGTTTTATCCCTCATCCAGTCATCGAAATCATTCTAATTTCTTCAAAATGCTATGACCAAATTCTTTATGTTCCTTTCCCCCTCCCTCCTCTTTTCATCCAAATCCTCCCCCGATTCTAATAATTTGTACCAACAACATATTTTGCAGATTTATCAGCTAAGAATCAAATGTAGAATTGATAAGAGATAGTTAACCTCTTTCCATTCCCCATGTTCTGTATTTATTTAATTTTACTTTGTTCACCTAACATCTCTTGCAACATGTAGTTTCCTGCTGTCATTTAAAATTTTTAACCAGATCTCAGGACTGGCACAGTATGAAAATATTTTATGAAAGTATGTTATATTCTTAAACATTCTAGAGCCTTTCAAACCATTACTTACATAGCTTGAGGTAAAGAGGTTGCTAGTATGTATTTTGTATTTTTTATGCTTGTATATTTTTCTGTAAGGGTGATAGAGCAGGTTATAGAAAACTGTTTTAAATATTCCACATGTTGTTGATTAATTATCTCTTTGCAGCTTTCACAGCGAGGGCTTATATACACATAAAGCAGATTGGCTTTTTGAAAAGTTTTCAAAAAAATTAGTTACTTGCACAACAATAGGCTTTAGTAGATTCCCGTGCCTAAAAATATTTTCTAACCTTATCAGGTTTCTTTAATGTTTTAACCTTTATTAAATTAAATAAAGTAATTCTAAAAAAATAATGCTTCTATATTTTTAGACGTTTTGATCAGAATAGATGAAATAACTTTCTGCTAGTCATTTTTTGTGATAATCCAATGGTATGACTATGGTCTTTACCCACAGTAAGCTTATTTTCAAATAAGTGGTGCCATTACTAACAGCATAACTTATTTATGTCTGTGTTGTTATTGATAACTGTCTGAATCTAATAAAAACATACCCTCTTGAATAGTTAACTTGAAGGTTTTAAAATGGGTTGATAACTTGTGTTTAGTTTTGTGAGCTTCTCAATGGACTGTATGGGTAATAAAAAAAATTCCAAGTTTTAGTTGCAGAAATTTCTTGGTCAATTTGCTTCCTCTGAGTTGTATGAAGTCTTCGGGCCTCTCGCCGGGGAAACACATCAATCTGATGCGATATTTCGAAGCTACTCTCCGACTCATCTTCTAGCAAAGTGTGTGGTTCTTTTCTTTTAATTGTTTGCAAACATCTGCCTTTTATTTTATTATATTATTTAATTAGTATAAATATTATGGTTTTATGACTATCACATGGGCACAGTAAGATTACCCAACTTAATTATATTGAACTTGTTTCTTCTTCGTACTTTCTTTCATCAAAGCACTTCAGATGCTAATGTGACATTGTCATGAAGTTCCTTATATCCGTTTTAATCAATGAGAACATCGAATATAATGGCCACTTGCTATGAACATTATCTACAAATACATAATTGGATACTTTTGTTTCTGAGACATATAAAACTTCTTATATAAGTCTGTTGCAAGTAAAAAATATTTCATTCCTATCTCTGTATTTCCACCCCACCCGCCCAATTCTTGTTTGTTGCAGGAGCTCTTCAGCCACTACCCTGTTTCAAAAATATATTGAAAATAACTATGGGGTCAGCCATAAAAATTAACTGATATATACCTGTATATTGTACCTAATGGATATTCATCAAATGAAATTATTTGCTAGGTCTGCGAGATGGGAATATTCCAGTAGGCTTGTACAGTGTTTTATTTAAAATAAAATGAAACTCGAGGCTATGTTTTCTTTAAATGCAGTCGTGCAATTGATGATGTGCTGGTCCAAGTACTTGTTCCAGAAGATCTGCTATTATTTTTGGCAGTTCCTATTTAATACATTGGCAGTACTGTGTAAATATGTAAAGGCATTTTATCCTGAGTGCTTTAGTGGTTCTAGCATTAGTTAATAATCAGTGGTATTAATTAAAGTAGGTTAACTTTTTCTTTTGGTGCTGTAACACTTACTGTGCTTTGTTGGGTAAAGCATTTAGCTGCAGTCATTACTAACGGCTAAATTTGTTCCTGCAAGAAATTTTCTACCTTTTGTTTGAGTGGTAGCTTGATCGTAAGTAGTGCAATAGGATGAGGAAGTCATTTTTCTGTAGACTACTTTTTGCTTACTTTACTGGGTATTTTTAAGCATTAGAGAAAGGAAAGATGGTGTTGGTAATGTATTTTAATTATAAATGACTTATTACTTTGTTATTTGTTTCACATTTTATTTAGCTCCATTCCAAAAACCTTTTTCCATAATGGTTTGTGTGAATTACTATTCAGTTTAAATAACATTGAGCTTCACTGCCACTAATTTTTTTTTTATTTGTTATAATTTTCCTAATGATATTTTTGCCTTATTTTATGAAGGCAGTGTATTATTTTATATTTTTAGTTAATGCGTGAAGTAATGTTAAAAGCTGTAATTTTTTAAATTCTTATGTAGAAAAGTTATTTTTTAAGAGAAGATATTTCATGGTTTTATTTCAAACAAGTGTCTCAATTTGTTGAGGCATTTGCTTCTGAGAATATATAGAATTGAATATGAGATTATGCACTGTTTGTTTTGCTTATTTTTTTTTCAATTTTCTCATAACCTTTATACCCACTCCTGTTGTTGCTCCATGCCCTTAAAAAAACTTTGTCCCATCCATGAATCTCAAAGAAAGGAGATAAAAATAGCTTATCATCAAGCTTTGTCTTTTCTGAGAATATAGTTGAGATAGGAACTGTAAGGTATGAAATATTTATTTATAAATTGTGATTATTTTGCTGGTCAACACTCCAATAAATCCACACAAATCTCTTACCACAGTTATCCCCTGAATTGGTCCATAAATGTATCTTCTGTATTATAACCCATCAATTACATCACAGATTCTCAACCTTTTAGGACAGTAGCGCCCACCGGTGGACATTAAAGACATCGTAGGGGGTGTTCTTAGTCCAAGGCAAATTTAGAGGGGCATTGAGGACCAATCGCTGACCCCGCATTCCAGTATTATATCCTACCCCAAGGGCTGCGTCAAAGAAATTTTTAATTGCATTCCCATGATCACCAGTTGGAGAGCTTTGGGTTATATTATTTATTACAAAAAGGGGAGTTGCCACTTTTTTTAATGAGGGCCTCCCTCCATACTATTGTTTGATGTTATGCCTCGCCTTCCCATAACATATTGAAATAAAAAAAAGCATTTTAGTAGGTTTTATTAAACATTAATGAAATACTCTCAGGCTTCCAGTCGTATTTAAAAAAAGGTCACTTTCTTTGGGGGAATTTCACAGAAAACAATCACCACCCTCATTTTCAGCGACATACATTTAAATCCAAATAAACAAGAATTTTAGCCCATACCAGTGATTTGTCTCAAAGTTTTGCTGTCCATCAGTGTAGTCACCAGCATTGAGTACAACCGGTTGCAGCAACTTGGAAGTCATAGGATATCTTTTGCAGCATATTTTGTGTCAATAGTTCAAATGGAGCAGTCTATTACCTGAATAATCTCTGGAACATTTATAAAGTGAATGCCATGTAGTGGTTCCTTTATGTTAGGAATAAATTGAAGTCACGAGGGCTTAAGTATGGGAAGTACAGTGAATGGTACAGCACCACTGATCAAACAAATTAGCTTCAGTTTGTGTTGCATGAGGCCGAGAATTGTAGGTGGGTTACACAAAAAAGTTTTGCTGCTGCTTTCTCAAAGTTGGCCTGCTGTCGGGAAATGGTATACATTAGGATAACATTATCACACGCGAGATTTACCATTATTTTCACACTGCTGGTGTTCTGGTAAACTTTTGAGTTTTTTTTTTTTTGCTTGGGCTTTACACCTTGCCAACAGAGGTCATTAAAGGCGGGAAGGAATTCGGCCATGGCCTTTTTGAAGGAAGCATCCCGGCAACCGCCTGGAGTGATTTGGGAAAACCCAAATCTGGATGCCCGGACGGGGATTTGGCCCGCGTCCTACCGAATGTGAGGTCAGAACGTTAACCATTCACCTACCACGCAACTCTTGAGTTTTGTGGCGAACTATATGATGTCATTCGTTTGACTCGCTTTTCAGTTGTTGCTTCAAGGATTTGGTCCATGTCTCATCCAGTGTAATGATATGGCATAGGAAGTTTCTGCTTCACACTCGTAGTACTCAGAATGGTTGTGAACAGTGTCATATCGTGTGGAACCCATGTATGCGCTAATCTTGTATCTCGGGATCATTAACAAATCATTTGGCATTGATCAGTGACATTGTAGTGCATACTACCTGGCCAATGCATTTCACCACATTTTTGTGTCCCTCGTTACTCACCTTGCCACTATTCTGTAAGGCAATGCAGATTCTTAATAACCTTGATGACACTTTACAACCTCCGGCATATTCAATCTTCATCCAACTCCATTTGAAAATATTGTGACGACATTACATGCCAACCTAACACAAGGCTGTTCTTATCATCATTGCACATACATGTGATGTGGGAAGGAAGAGTTCATTTGCTCTGATGTATGGTAGGTTAAGTAACTAACATTTAGTATAAGGGGCATTATTTGGTTCCATAGCATGGTATATCTACAGCAATGTTTCTACTATTAAAGTTCACCCATGTACGTTGGCAAATTACAGCATTTTTTTAATAAAAAAAAGTACATTAAAATTTTGCTACAGATTTAATACAACATAGAACAATTAATTATGGAAACTGTTTATGTTGACCAGAGAAAGTTGTGAAGGATTTAGATGATACCCACCATATATACAGGGTGTTACAAAAAGGTACGGCCAAACTTTCAGGAAACATTCCACACAAACAAAGAAAATATGTTATGTGGACATGTGTCCGAAAACGCTTACATTCCATGTTAGAGCTCATTTTATTACTTCTCTTCAAATCACATTAAACATGGAATGGAAACACACAGCAACAGAACGTACCAGCGTGACTTCAAACACTTTGTTACATAAAATGTCCTCCATTAGCGAGGATACATGCATCAACCCTCCGTCGCATGGAATCCCTGATGCAGCCCTGGAGAATGACGTATTGTATCACAGCCGTCCACAATACGAGCACGAAGAGTCTCTACATTTGGTACCGGGATTGCGTAGACAAGGGCTTTCAAATGCCCCCATAAATGGAAGTCAAGAGGGTTGAGGGCAGGAGAGCGTGGGGGCCATGGGAACGAAACTAAAATGAGCTCTAACATGGAAAGTAAGCGTTTCCGGACACATGTCCACATAACATATTTTCTTTGTTTGTGTGTGAGGAATGTTTCCTGAAAGTTTGGCCGTACCTTTTTGTAACACCCTGTATATACTTGCAGAGTACCCGACATTGTCCGGTTTAATCGGGATCGATTTACCTGTACACTATTTTTATATTTCCGATGTGAACCAAGTTTTATTAATTTGGCACCATCCATTTCCAGAAGCAAACTAAACATTGATATACCCAAACAATTCCCAGAACAGGGTGAATTGGATGGTGTTATACAGAATATCAGTTTACATTTTGGTCTAGGTTGCATTTTAACCTAACCATATCTTCTGGTAAAGTTGCTGCCTGATAGTCAAAATATCTACCATCCGCACATTAGTACATAAATCTGTATCTGGACTCTATATGTTCCAGCATCATGCAGAAAAATAAGGGTTTTTGATGGGTTTCACGTTTAAGCTTGGGGTCCAAGCTACAATCTGATGTAAATGTTAAAACATTAGGACAGTTTTATTTTATGAATATTCTGATGTAACTTTAAAAAGCTGGATTTATTTTGATGTGATTTAAAACTGTAGGTTTCTATAAAGAACGTAGGAATTCAAAAAGGGGGAACATGGTTGGGCTTCTGTAAACCTAATATAGACAGTATTTTTCTGCTTGTTTGAAGATATATGTGTACAAAATTCCTTAGCTTTGTATAAAGAACACTGACAATAATTAAGGGATGCAAAGGGGGAGAGAAATTGGGTTTTTGTAAAACTATTGTTGATAATTTTTTTCTCTTTGCAAATATTTGTTTTAAAACAAAGTTCCATCAAAATTGTATAAAAACTATAGTTTTGCAGAAGCCTTCTCCATGAAAAAAATACATATATTTGCCAATCTTCATGGTGATCAATGAAATTGTGTCAACTGTTGCTATGTGTAAAGAGCATTACAAAAAACAACCCCTCTCCACCCCTTTAATTTTTGTCAAACCAATTGTAGACATTATTTTTCTACTTGTTTTAAGGTATGCAAAGTTTTATCAAAATGTGATACTGAAGGTTTCTATAATGATAATTGGAAATTAGGAGGGGAGAGGGGTGCTTTTGCAATTCAAATTGTGAATCTAAACCATTCTCGAATCAACTTAATCACACACACAAAATTTCATAAAAAACTGTCCAGCCATTTGAGAGGAGTTCAGTGACATACATGCAGACAGAAGAAATATATATATATACAGGGCGTTCGCCGGAAAACGCTACCCTCCCAGTCTGTTGCCGTCGGCAACTTGCTCGGTCAGTCGTGCCAGCAGTTTCCGCCACACGGCACCGTGAATCACCGCACTGTTTAACACCTCCGCTGCCCCAACAGTGCAGTGCAGTGACCCTTACATTGTTAAGAACGGTTTCTTTGCATTGTAGATAGTTTGTGACTTCAGTCTCTTATTAATCAGTGTTGTGAATAAACGTTTCTTTGCGGTTTGGCTGGTTTGGGAATTCATACTCTTATTAATCTGTACCGTGTTTGAGTGTGAGTAAAATTATGGTACGTTACAGTTTGCAACAAAGAATATTTCTCTACGATACATATGTGAAGAAGAAGTCGTTTAAAAAGTGTCGCAGTAAATTTCGTCGCGAATTTCCTGGCGCTTTGCTACCAGCTAAATCAACAATTCGCGTCTGGTTAAAAAAGTAAGAGAAACGGGTTCATTTTTTAACAAAAAGAGACTGTCGGTCAACCGTATTCTCACAGAGGAGAAAATTGACGATATCGCTTTTCGACCAGAACAGTCACCCAAAAAATCATTAAGTCAGTTAGGGCAGCGTGTGTCTCGAAATATGTTCAGAAGATGTGAAATGTGCATTACACAAGAGGGTCAACACTTCCAGCATCTTTTATAAGGTAAGCTAATGAATTACGTCACATTTAAATGCTTAGCACACAAGTTTATGAAGCGTAATTATTATGAAATAGTCCGCGGCCGACGGTCGAACAATGCCGGAAACTGAGCGCTCGCTCGCCGGGAGCAGTTTCTTCCTTGTAGCGCTAACAGTGGGTTGCGTTTCCCGGCAAACGCCCTGTATCTATAAAGATATGGAAATATGACCCAGCACTTATCACAGATGAAGGCAGCTGAGAACGATGAACGAAAAAAACCACACACATAAGAAAAGCGCAATATTTTGGCGTGCAGATGTGAGACACCAGGCAGAGTCCGACATGTACATGGAGATGACCGTCTGGTGAACGGAGAGTCCGGCGCAGATGGTAGTGGGGGAGGGAGGGGGAAGCTCAAATATTGAATCGATACTGTAGGCTAGGAATGGCCAAACCGCAGGCCGCTTGTGGCCCACGGAGCTGGGCCATTAATTCATTATATACTTTCAATGGTGATATCTACACTAAGGCTGATATTCAACTGAGATCATTGTTCAATTGATCTTGCAGGGATGGACAGTATGAGTGTACAACCAAGCCTTATCATGGCTTATGTTCCTGTAACTTTCAGCGCGTTAGTGGTTTGCCTGACTGATTCGTGGAACACTTGCGTTGGTTATTGATCTAGCAGTTAATGTTTCCAGCCATAGATGGAAGTACGCTCTTTGCTTTGATTGTTGTATTTGATTTGAAATGCATTGTCTACATTCCATGTGTCTGCTGTACTGTTGTATTTGTGGCGTGTTGTCGTGATCGACTTTTAAGAACTAGTTCCTGTTATAAGTCGTGTGTATATACGAGGGTTGTTTTTTAAGTAAGGGCTGTTCGCGCGTATAGTCCCGTAGTTCGCGCGGACGCCGCAACAATCCACCGCGCCACTTGCCGGCATCCTTCCCGTTCACACTGATGCCAGTTGCAGCTCTGTAGCTGACGTGTACGCATCGCTGTGCTACTTTATAATGTTTACGATTATTGAATCGCCCGCCGCGTGTGAGATACGGTCAGTGATACGTTTTTTGACCGCGAGAAGCCTATCAGCTGCAGAAATTCATCATCAGTTAACAGAAGTTTATGGCTTGAATGCAATGAGTGAAGGTAAAGTGCGTCAATGGGTTAGAGAGCTTAAAAATGGCCGTCAAAACATACATGATGAAGAATGATCAAGCCGGCCCTCTGTGATCACTGATGATTTGGTGGCTGCAGTTGAAACAAAGATTCGTGAGGACAGAAGATTCACAATTTCCACTCTTTCTTTGGAATTTCCACAAGTTTCAAGATCGGTTTTGTACAAGATTGTCTGAAAACCTAAAGTTTAAGAAACTGTGTTCTCGGTGGGTACCCACACTCCTCACAGAGGACCACAAAGGGAAGATATTTGCCACTTCATTGGACTTTTTGATTCGTTACGAGGAAGTAGGGGATGACATGTTGAGTCAAATTGTCACTGGAGATGAAACATGGGTATCCCATATCACTCCCGAAAGCAAGCGAAAATCAATGGAATGGCGACACACAACCTCACCCGTCAAGGTCAAAGCCAAATAGACGCTGTCAAAGCGCAAGATTATGGCAACTGTGTTCTGGGACGGGCGCGGTGTTTTGCTAGTGGACTTTATGCCACGAGGTACGACAATCAACTCAGATGCCTACTGTGCAACTCTAAAGAAGCTCCGCAGAGCAATTCGAAACAAAAGGCGCGGCATGCTGACAAATGGAGTTTTGCTCCTGCACGATAACGCTAGGCCTCTCAAAAGACTCAGGATTTGATTGATTATTTTCTCTGGGAAGTTTTGGACCATCCACCATACAGCCTCGACCTTGCTCCTAGTGATTTTCACCTTTTCCGGTACCTGAAACACCATCTTGGCGGGCAGCGCTTCAATGGCGACGATGAAGTGAAAGCGGTCGGAACAGGCGGCCGAATTCTTTGAAGAGGGAATTAAAAACTTAGTTGTACGGTATGACAAGTGCTTAAATAAACAAGGCAACTATGTAGAAAAATAGGTAAAAGTGTGTAGAATCAGAAAATAAAAGTTTTTTTACAAAAGTATTTGTATCTTTTTTTAAAAAATAAACACGGCCCTTACTTAAAAAACAACCCTCGTAAGTATTACTATTGTTAATAATACCTGATATTTGTGATGTTGCATCTTTACCGAATATGTTCCCATTATTATCATTTCTAAGCGTTGTGATTTTAGTAGTTTCTGCAAAATACAAGCACATGACTTTTATTCCTTTCTCTTTCTAGTTCATTAAATAATGGCGTCAACTGGTAAAGATATTAGATCAAAGAAGCAAAAAGCTGCAGATGAATTGAGAAGTTTTCAGGATAAGTGGACAATTAACTATTTTTTTTTTTTAATTTAAAAGAAAGCTCTTATGCAAAGAATCTGTTTCTGTATTGAAAGGCTATAACATGAAACGGCATTATGAAACTAAACATCCAAATAAGTTTGAGTACCATGGACAATTTTGATTAGACCAGGTAAATGACTTAAAAAGAAAACTTTCTGCACAGTGAGCTATGCAGTAGCTTCAATATTAGCCTAGAAATCGAAGCCATATTCAGATGCTGAAATGGTGAATATTTGAAGAGCATCATTGAAATTATGTGTCCAGAAAAAAAAAGAATTTTCAAAAATAAGCTTCTCTCGTCAAACAATTACCAGACGTGTGGAAGACATTGGGAAACATATTGATGATAATTTGAAAAGCAGAGTGCCTGATTTCATATATTATTCTCTAGCACTGGATGAAAGCACAGACCTAACAGATACTGCCCAAGTACCGATTTTCATGAGGTGTCGATTACCATTTAAACAAAACACAAGAATTAGCGGCTCTATATTCACTAAAAACACTACAACTGCATGTGATTTTATAAATGAATATAATTTTTCTCGGGAAACATTTATAAATGCATGTGATTTGTTAGTCAGTTACAGCAACGTTAAATTGTTTTTTGTCAAAACTTCACAACTTATCTGGCATGACGACAGATGTAGCTCCAACAATGGTTGGAAAACATGAAGGTTTAGTAAAACTGATTGAAAATGAAGCCTGCAAACTTGATAATACTTCATTATTAAATTTTCATTGCATTATTCATCAAGAGAATTTATGTGGCAAGTCTTTAAAAATGGATCATATCATGAGCATGGTATCAAAATAGTGAACTTCATTAGATCACCAATTCCAAGAATTCCTCAAGCATTTGGATTCCGACTATAATGACCTAACATTTTATACCGAAGTAAGATGGTTGTCCCGTGCAAAAATTTTAAAACGAGTGTTTGATTTGAAGGAAGAGATATAATCATTCTATGCAAGAAAGTTAAAAAGTATCCCAGAGTTTGAAGATGTGGCTTGGGTTTGTGACTTCGTGTTTCTAGTCGACATAACTAGCCATTTAAATAACCTTAACATTCGTCTGCTAGGCAAAGACCAATTGGTTAATAATATGGCTGATGTTGCCGCGTTTCAAATGAAACTTGGGCTTTGGGAACAACAGTTGAAAAATAAAAAATTTCCACACTATCTTTCCAAACATGTGACACAGGCATTGGCGATTAAGTACAGTTCATTGATATCAAACTTGAACCTAGAGTTTGAAAACCGATTTCAAAAAACATCATATTCTTTTCTTTGCATTTTCAGCGCCATTCTCCATCGATATAAATTCATTGCCAGGAAATTTGCAAATGGAATATTGTGAATTGCAGTGTGACACACAGCTTAAGGAGAAATTCCACCAGAATGGTTTGGAAGAATTTTACAGAAAATATCTGGACAAGGAAAAATATCCTGCATTTTACAAACATACTTTCACCGATGTTCATTTGGAGAACTTTATGCTTGTAGCCACAACTTCTCTTGATATCAACAATGTTGCCATTAGTTCTGCAAAACAATGTCAAAAGTCGCATTAAGATAATTGTATATTTAATACTTCATTAAATATCTATATTTCATTTTAATAAATAAGAAACGAAAGGGAAATTAACCCACCACATACCAAAATGGACGGATGCGATGAGAAGGAACACTTATGCTGACAAACAACTACACAATATTTCGGCATCTGCCTTGTTCACAAATAGAAAGAATATTTCATTTTAAGTGTTTTTTATTTCATTCATAAAAATATGAAATTATTTTTTCTAAGAAAGTAATGCATGCTGCCCGATAGAGTGTTGTAGTTCTAAAATTTGGCCCGGGTGCTGAAAAGGTTTGCCACCTATGCTGTAGATGATATATTATCATTGAAAGTGGTAGACCAACATAATAACTTGGTGAGGATACATATATAAATCAAATTTTGAAAAACTTTAAGTGAAAAATAAAATTAGGAAATATAAATAGTAGAGATGATAAGTGCTGGATCTGGTGGGAGGAATTTATTGGAGATTGAGGCCAGGAGGATGTCTGGTGTCCAGGATATTCTGATAAGCTAGTTCCCATCTACGTAGTTCACAGGAGGTTGTGTTATCAGGGAAAACTCGGATCACCCTAACTGAGAAACATGTTAAAATTATTCAGTTTGGAACGCACATGTTTTAGCAGACCACCAAATCTAAAAAATATCTTGGTTCACAGGGGCTCACCCAGTAATTCCCCGAAACTACCACAGGGATCATTCCCGCACAACAGATCCAGCTGTAAAACATGCATCGAGCTACTACCACTTCTCCAGTCCTACTACAGGTGAAACATATCCCATCATTGGTCATGCTACTTGCATGATTACATGCCTCCATTGCTCCAGCTCATATATAGGTCTCACTGCTAATCCACTTGCTATCAGAATGAATGGCCACAGGCAGACAATATATACTAACAATGAGGCCCATCCACCTTATTATAAACAATTAGTTAATGCTTCTGATTAATTACAATCCGAGCAATAAGCAGAAGTAAAAAATAAGGCCAAGTATTAATGCTCTTTCAAGCAGTTAGCTTTTGTTCGAATTCTTTTATACACGCAAAGGTTTTTTAAATTTATCTTCAATTGAAGCAAAAGTATTAGCGTTAAGAACTAATCGTAATATACCAGATATGGTAGTTCTCCACAGTTAAATAATTTGCATGAATTGGTTACACTTCTTGTTCCATATCAGTAGAAGAATTGAGCTCCAAATGTATGGCACAGCCAGTTTAGATATACCACTAACAAATTTATTAAGAGAAGAAACGGAGAAAAAACCATCTACTGCTTTTGGATTGTCTGTACAAAATGCTTTGTTGAAAAGTAATAATGATAGATTGGTGCCTTTAAAATACAATTTCCTAATGCCAAAGCAACAACCTTGAATCTCTGCATCAAAAATTTGTATTTTGATAAAGCATAGGCCGTTTCCAATGCAATATCAAAGAAGGGAAAATATTTCACTTAAAATAGAGGTTTCTCCAAGCACAACAGAAGAAACAACGCCATCTCTTTGGGATAAACATGAGCTGATTCTCTTGAAAAATATGTCTAGTGAAGTTTCTGACATGAATTTTGGTTGAATTAAAGCAATATTTGGATCAGCTGAGTATTTCAAGTTCATCAAATGACCTAAAATTCTGGATAGAGAGAAGTCATTTTATTCCTGTGCTGTCAGAAATTGCTTTATAGTACGAACATCTGTAGCATCTGATCAAGATGCATCAACAATTAATCTTCCAGTGCCTACTAATTGCAGTAATCTATCAGCAGAACCTGTAAAATAAGTACTTTTAAAAACAGCTGTTAACAAATATTGGTACACACAACTTTATTTTATTTTTTTATTGATAATTCCTGGAAGGACAATACACATTTCTACCTTATTATTTATATGCAACAAATTTTTTATTGTAAACGTAGCTTAGTAAGTTTAACTTCATTCATCACCTTACTTTGGAAGTTTGTGGAATTCAAACTCTGAAATTACAAAGTTGAAACGTCTTGCAGCAAATCTGTATGTTAATTACCTTCTTCTTGATGAGGCTATTTGCTTTAAATTTCCGTTCTGCACAATGTTTAATTTGGGAGGTATTGGTACACTGTCATCTCAGATGATGGTAACAATGCAGGTACGGCATTGCTCGCACAGAATGATTTGGACGTGTGTCCATAGATTTAAATGAGCATGCGTATTGGCGAGGGAAGTAGTTCGATATGAAAATTGGGTGAAAACAGGAAATTTGGTAAATTCAGATGCCAAATGTTTGCTAAGGTGCAAAATTTAGATCCAAAAAAGTAAGCAGACTCAAAATAAGCTATCAACCTACAAAAAGAAATGAAATTCCACAAAAAGCAATTCTTGTACAAAAAGTAACTTGTCCATTTTGCATGCTATGATAGTAAAATGACTACCTAAATAATTGCAACTACTGTGTTGCTTTGTCAGTCTTACAAATTCACAAAAGCCAAGATTTACCTTACATGTCTTAAAATAAATAGTACACATTATGCATTTCATTTTAGTAAAAAATCACAATTTTCTTATTTTTTTAAAAAAAATCAAAAAAAAAAAAAAAAACCATTATGTTTCAGAAATTCAATACTTCATTCAGAACAATATCTCACAACTTTTTTCAGTAAACAGCCACAAGATTTGGTCCTATTTTCACGTTTTGTTTTTGTAACATTGTTTTTATGAAATAGTGTCGATATTTTGATACATCAATACTTTTTCTTCGATATATCGAATCCAATATTGATATTTTTAAAATATTGAAATTCAGATTTTTTTTTAAAAATATCAAAAGCCCTAGTGCACAGTCCTCATAAAATGATGAGCTGATCAATAACAGATATATACATTTCCAAAAAAGATCAGTCTCCCAAAATCTAATGTTGCAAGAGCAGAAATTAAATTAATAATCTATGTGCACATATACAAACAAGAATCACAATTGAGACATTTAATTGCATATTTTAAATGTCAAACACAAAAAGTCTGAGTCTGTTGCTTAAGGATTAAAATGTATCCTGTATTAATAAGTAAAGATGAGAAAACTAATATAATTGAATAAATGGGGCAACAGTATAAAGAAATTCAAAGTACAGATCTAATTAAATAAGTTTATTAGATTTGGATCCGGTACAATCTTTATCAATAATAAGACATTATCCACTTTTTAAAACTGTCAAAAAGTCATACAAACATAAATTACATCAACACATGTTTTGAAATGAATTTCTGCCAGTCTGTGATGGTGGTAAATAATATACTAAATCAGTTTTAGAAATTAAAAAGACATGCTGAATTTCACATTAGCAGCATTTGTAAAAAAAAAAAAGCGGGGGAGGTGGAAATGTCTATACTTGACTCATATTTCTCAGTTAATAATCAGACACTGGTAAAACCACTCCCCCATGTTCCTCAATTTGTTGCCAAGAAGTTATGACTTCTGACTTACCAGTTAACTACCTGGCCACACATATACATAAAATATTATATTGCATTCCATTCATTTTCAAATCCATCTATATTTCTGGTAATTTCTTACGAAACTCTATACTGTTGATCCGCAACATAGTCAGTGGGCTTCGGAAAACTGAAAGCAAAAAGGCAGAATTAGCTATTCCGAAAATCTCTAAACTGAATTCTCCATTTGCACATATGACAACTTATTCATTATAAACATAAAATCTTCCATCACACTATTCTTAAATTTATCAAGAATTTGTATGAGCAATTGTGGGACCACATAATCTTTCTTACTATAAATACAAATAATTAGAATAGGGGAAGTAACCACACATACGTCAAGATGGGTGTTGTAGCATAAAAGCAGCAATGGTACGTGAGCTTTGCAAATGTTTGTATGTACAAAGATAATTATAGTCTGCTCTATGAAGTCGTGAGAGGACAGTTGAATGTTGTTGGTTCATGGTAGACATGAAAGTTAAGACCTCGGTTAGAATCGAATGAATGCTGCTCTTCCACGGACTCTGCAAACTATAGGAAAAGAAGTCTGGTTATAGAATAATTTTTGTTGGTGACCCTAGTGAGGGAATGTTTTATCTACAAAAAGTGGAAAAATATATCTAGTGTTTTACCTTAACTGTGCAAATACTGTTGTTAACTTATGTGGCGAGCGTGACAGTGACGCGTGGATAAATTAGTAGCAGATATCGATATAACGTAATTGTTTTCCATTTCCGTGAAAACACGCTGGAAGAGAAGTGAAAAGTTTGTTTATATTAGAGAATTGAGCTGAAGCAGATCGGGGCGACAGAGAGTCTACACCAAGTGTTAGCGGAGATCTGGGCAAAGGCAACAATAAGAAAGTACTGACAGTAAGAGCGTTGTAGACCAACGATAGCAATTATCCAGTAGAAGAAACCCACTGCAAGGAAAACAGCGACATAAACGACGGCGCGTGTTTGAGAAGCAGCCGGGTGAAAGAATACAAGGAAAAGATAGGAACTATAACCCATATATTACCCTAGTAATTCAATAACAATTCTTCCTAATTTCATTTTCTTTGAAATTTCTTGAAAAAAAAGGCTAATTTTCCTGTTCTGTCATCGGCGATGACAAATTACTTCTTGTCACAACAGACAAAGAAACCTTTGACAATTAGTAAAGTTGGACGATTTGCTTTTGAGTAGTTTTTAGCTTCTGCATTTCCAGTAGATTTGTTTATTCAGTATCTCACACTTGTTTACTTTCAAGTCTCGGCATATTTGAGCCGAAATATTTTTTTTGTTCATTGTTTTTTCTTTGGAGTGAGTGATAATGGAAGGTGTCTCGAAAGGGAGTGAATGATATATCTATGAGTGATTTGTTCAATCTCATTCACTCGCAAAAAAGGGCTACCTTAAACCTTCATACTTAATTAGAAGAAAGTATCTCTGCCCTTCATACTAAATTAGAAGAAGTAATTCTGCCCTTCAGGCAGAATTTAAGTCTGACATTCACTCACTAAAAGGTGCCCTTCAGACAGAATTTAAGGCTGAGATTCACTCACTAAGAAAAGACAATCTTGCCCTTCAGGTAGAAATCATGTCTGAAAATAGTAAATTAGTAGACTCATTAAATTTGTCGTTTGAGTCTAAATTTGCAAAGGTCGAGAATCAACTGTCGGAGCTGCAGGACAAGGTAGTCAGTAATGGATCTCAGTTGGTTCAGATTAGGGAAGATTTAGGGCATTATCAGGAACTTTGCACACTACAGACAGTGAAAGTTGCTTCTCAAGATTACCAGTACCAGCCAGATTTAAGAAAGGGGAAAGAAAAAGTTGAGGTAGGGCTGAAAGAAACAATCTTATATAAAATAATGTCAGCAATAGACAAGGAAAAGAAGATAGTTGGGTGGCCCGTCAAGCCCGAGAAGGCTACTAGGAGCAACAAAACAAAAACAGTAAAACATATTTTGCAAATGGAAATGGAACCTTGTGTAATTCTAGGGCGCAATGTGGATTTCATCATGGACAGTGACAGCCTCACTTTGGTGAGAAGGAGTATACCAGAACTTACAAGCCTTGCCACACATATGAGGATGCACCTGAAGAAGAGGGAAGTATGTATGGGAAAAGTTTCATGGGGAGATGCAAGGTCAATACGGCACAGGAAGACTATGTCTCATGTTAGAAATAAATGCCAAAGTTGTTGTTCGGGCAGTGCCTGAAACATTCACTCTACTCTGAACGAAACACTGAACATGAGGACATGACTGACAATTTTTCCTGTGGGGGAACACCATGTTTTGCGACAGCAAAATTTTTCAGTCTGTCCCTAAAGACAAAGCCCAAAATCATTCTATTTGTCTTTCGCTCAAGCGAGCGGACACCTTTGCACAATCGTCAAGGCGATTTATACGCACCTAATATACTAAAATACCAGGTGAATACCTCAGCTTTGAGTGCAAGTGTTGGTACATTCGGTGTCATGTGTAACAGTACTGGTGGTTTTGTCAAACAGTTCGAGTGTCAAATTTATGTTGGTCCTAGTACCAATATTCTCTGTATTGTGTGTTAAATGTTAAGGGACTGTATAAAGTTACAATAGTACTTTCATGAAGAAGCTTTACTGTTGGTGGAAGACTGTTGAATAGCTCCATAGTTTCATTAATGTTTTCTATTTGGTTGTTCTTGTCCATATATATATACGATATAAATGTGTAACTTTAAGTGATATGTATATTTTAAGGGGTTACACCAACCAGCTAGATTAATCTCTTCTTTGTAAAATGAAGCTGTATGTATTTATATTAGCAGTAGTTTCAGTTATTATCCTTTGACGAATTCAGCATTTTTTGGGGGAAAATACCTCTTTCATCACATTTTTCTGACATAATAGCAGGAATGGTACGTGAGATTTGCAAATGTTTGTATGTACAAAGATAATTATAGTTTGCTCTATGAAGTCATGACAGGACAGTTGAACGTTGTTGGTTCATTGTAGACATGAAAGTTAAGGCCTCGGTCAGAATCGAATGAATGCTGCTCTTCCACGGACTCTGCAAACTACAGGAGAATAAGTCTGGTTATAGAATAATTTTTGTTGGTGACCCCAGTGAGGGAATGTTTTATCTACAAAAAGTGGAAAAATAAATCTAGTGTTTTACCATAACTGTGGATGCAAATACCGTTATTAACTTACAGTGTGACACATGGCAATTAGTGTCCGACCGAAGGTCATTTTTTGGCCGAAGCCGAATGTTCGGCTCTTGGGATCTTAGGCCATAGCCGAAGCCGAAGGTTGAAAAATAATTATATATCTTAGAACACTGATACAAAGTATATATGACATGCAAAAACTGATCTGTTATTTTTAAACTAAGGAAAAAGGAAACTGCTTTAGGCAATATAATTGTAAGGACAGGAAAAATGACTCATCACTCACCAAAGTTGACGGCAGCGACGAGAGGAGAACATATATAAACACACAAATAAACTCAATATTTCGGTTAAACCTTAATCATGATGGAGAAAATGAGTCATGATTAAGGTTTAACCGAAATATTGAGTTTATTTGTGTGTTTATATATGTGGAACGAAGAAATTGCAGAAGCCGTCAAACAAAAGCAAAAGGCTTATCTAAAAATGATACAGGACCGAACCCTAGAAAATGAAAATGAATATAAAAGAAGGAGAAATATTGTTAAGACAATAACAAAGAAGTTGAAACAAGAGGGATGGGATAGATTAATCAGTTCAATAGAAGATGATGTCCATGGTAGACAAGAGATGGCTTATAAACTTATGAAACATCTCAACAAGGATGAAAAGGAAAGTGCTAATATAAATGTAATTGAAGAAGAGGCATGGGTAAAACACTACAGAACATTATGGTACAATAGTAATTATAAAGAAGAAGAAGAGAACCATGTGGATACTAAAGAAATTGATCCTATAGACATAGAGGAGGTTGATGCAGCACTAAAATCATTTAAAAATAGAAAAGCTCCTGGACTAGATACAATTAACTTAAAATTGATTAAGTATGGGGGAATGATTCTGAAATTTAGATATTTACACTTAATTAATATGTGTTGGAAAAAGAGAAACCATCCCAGAAGAATGGAGGAAGGCCAAAGTTATTTCACTTTTTAAGAAGGGCGATAGGAATTCATGTGATAACTATCGAGGAATTAGTTTATTAAATACGGGATACAAAATATATGCAAAAATAATAAATAACAGGCTAAAAGTAATAGCAGATGCTCTCCTATCAGAAGAACAATGTGGGTTTAGGAAAGGAAGGTCCTGCATAGATAATATATTCTGCCTTAGACAACTACTGGAAAAGAGAAGAGAATTTAATTTAAAGACTTTCATTGCTTTTATAGACTATGAAAAAGCGTTCGATAAAGTAAATAGACAAAAAACTATGGGAAATAATGCAAAGAAATGGATATCCACAGCATTTAATACAAGTTATTCAAGGTATGTATAGAAGGACACAAATCGTCTTAGACCTAGGAAATAAACTTACAGAAGAAATAGCAATTAACCAAGGAGTGCGGCAAGGTTGTAGCCTGTCTCCAACACTCTTCAATATATATATAGATGACTTAGTTAGGAAATGGAAAGAAAATGTTCATCCTGGTATAAAAATAAGCAACAACACTTACATAAATACTATGTTGTTTGCAGATGACCAATTTATCCTCCAGGAAAATGAAGATGGACTTCAAAAAGCAATTCATATACTAAACATTATCAGCAAAGATTACAATCTGCAGTTGTCTCGTGCAAAAACGAAAGTTATGGCATGGCAGGGGAAATACCCTATCAGAGTTAAAATAGTGGTAGACAACCAGCCAATAGAACAAGTCTCCAGCTTTACTTATCTCGGATGTGAATTATCTTTTAATGAGGATAACGAGGTGAAGAAGAAACTTCACCGATTTCAGTATATGTGTGGTACAATTCGACGAACACTGAAAGGTAAAGCACGAGAGGAGACTCAACTCAAGTTTTATAAAACAATGGCCGTACCGACTCTGCTATATGGCAGCGAAACATGGGTAAATAAAACTCAATACAAAAGCAAAATTCAATCATCTGAAATGAAATTTTTAAGGTCAGTAAAAGGGTATTCCCTAAATGATAGGAGGAGGAACGAGAAAATAAGGGAACAACTGAATATCTCCCCGCTAAATGATAGAATTACCCAAAAAAGGGATAACTGGAAGAACCACGTCCTACGGATGAGAAAGGACAGATTTCCTAAGCTTGCCCTGGAGTACCATCCCACAGGCAGAAGGGACATTGGAAGACCTAGGAAGAGATGGTCGGAAGAATGAGGTCGGAACAGGCTTTTGGCCTATCCATGAAGAGGAAGTAAGTAAGTAAGTATATGTTCTCCTCTCGTCGCTGCCGTCAACTTTGGTGAGTGATGAGTAATTTGATCTGTTATTTTGTTTTATATGTACTATTGTTGATATAAATTGCACCTTTACAATAATTATAAACACAGTTTCTAATATTTATTTATTAGAATAAAATAAAACACAAAAATAGTACCATACCAGGGTTTGAGCAACGTAATTCAGCAAAATTAAATGCAGTTATTATTTTTATTTAGCAATAATAAAAAGAAACTATAAAATTTAACAGAAA
This sequence comes from Vandiemenella viatica, assembly GCA_031002005.1. Classification (NCBI taxonomy): domain Eukaryota; kingdom Metazoa; phylum Arthropoda; class Insecta; order Orthoptera; family Morabidae; genus Vandiemenella; species Vandiemenella viatica. Next base: position 383,570,544 of record CM061920.1, on the reverse strand, counting down.
CAGCCCATATTAAATTGGAATAATTTGTCTCATGGATTAAATTAATAATTAATTATTTGGAGTTTTAGCTTTGGTGAATCAAATACATGTTAGCTTAAATATAGTAATACTGCCATTTTTTAACAACAATAAAAACAAGTTTCAATCTTCTTACCTAACATTAGCTTTTAAAATACGATATCCAGCTGTCTAAATTAGTATCACGTATTCAATTTTCAGTTAAAACCGAATCAATACCAATATTTGTAAAGTAGGTTCACGTATAGAGATTGATTAAAAAATGTAGTAAATATCATTAAAGCAAAAAGTAGATCGGTGCTAATAAAATAAGAGTTAATAATCAAAGCCAAACAGTCTGATGTTATAAACCAAATAACTAATAGTTTTTCAACATTTTCGCCACTTAAATTAGCTCTTCTGTCATCATAGATTTGACCGGCAGCACTGAGCAGTTGATCGCTAGGTAGTGGGAGGAACTGATAAATATTTAGTTGCTATCACTTGTAAACAAATATACGGACTGCAAGCCCAATATTGAAAAATATTAGCGGTCCTCGGCAGTAAAGGTTCTTTTAAATAACAAATCAAATGTTCTTCAAACAGTGGGTGACAGCTGTCCAAATATTCCAATTCAGTCAAATTCATTTTGTCAAGGGTATTCCATAAATCGCCTGCTAAGAATTTATTTTCTGGAGTAGAATTTGGTGTTGAACAGGAGGGACTAGGTTCACCAACATTAAAATGATCCATTTTATTTGTTATTGTCAGTGCACAATTTTGACATAGAAATACCAAAATTTCAGTCTTGGTATTTACAATTTCGTCGCTAGTCAAATACTTAGTTTTAAACCTTGGATCGAGAAGAGCGACAATTGATAACTGTAAGGTTTTTCTTGCAAATCTCCTGTTAATAGACCCACGCAAGCGGCATTTGAGCAGAGCTATATGATCAGTCTTCACCCTTTGAATTTAAGATGGCAATCAATGATATAATTAAAGATACTGATGATGAATTACTATAAATATAAGTTGTTGCTTGATGACACTTCAACACGGTTATACAATTGTTGATTTGTATCTATTCTTTTGCAGTTGGAATTTCTATTCCATCACGTTCTGGCATATACAGATTTACCGCATTTTTGTTCTGTTTATTAAGATATGGAGTGGCTTGTTCACTCTTCTTACGTTTTAAGACACTTTTTCACTATTGCCATTATAGCAATATCTTTAAAAAATTGCATCGTGAATCATAAGCTGTAGAGTGTGAGCAACACAACCAATAAAAATGAAAATGAATATTTGAAGAATTATTACGTATACACCTATAGATATTTTCTTTTGTGTTGTATTTGGTAACAGTTTCAGTGATTTTTTGTGCAATATATTGCCCTGTATGATCTTCTTTCAACACACTGTAATTTCCTAAAATGTCATGTGCTGTGACATTCAAAAACATGTTCGCATGATCACTTCATATGTTCATGGTAAAACTGATCCATTCACACTTTTTCTAAAGCCAATGTAACTTTACTGTTTACTTTTTTGTACTTTTAAAGACTTTCTAAAATATTTCTCTCACGTCCATTAATTACACAAGGGGTTTTTCCGGAATTCCAGACCCCCCACTCACTCACCCCAGGTGAGATCTGGTCGGACCCCCCACTCACTCACCCCAGGTGAGATCTGGTCGGACCCCCCCCCCCCCATCACCAAGATGACATGAGATTTTTATGGGACCCCCCTGCGCCTGCTAATAGACGTTGTAGGTTTTTTGAGACTTTTTTTAGCTCTCCCTAAGGACGGTTTCCACGTCAATTGTAGACCTAATAACCCCCTAAAGTTGAATTCAGCATCGTTTGTAGACTTTTTTTAAGCTCTACTGTCCTACCCCCTCCCCCCTTTATTTCACCTCATGTAATTAATGGATGCCCTCAATGGAAGTAGGAAAAATGGGGAATACTGTAGAAAGTTTTGGTCTAGCAGAAAGAAATGAGCTAGGGAACGGATTTGTAATCATAGGCTTCCGCAGCCAGAATCAGTTGATTCTTGGGTGTCCGGATGGCGCCGCATCATATTACTTGTAGCCGACGTTTCGACCCTCATTCTGTGGTCTTCTTCCGGGGCAAAACAGTGTCTTCGATCAATGAGCGGTGTTGTTTTATAGCCGAGACCCATGCCCGTCTAGAGGGTTCGATTTGCCCGGTCATTAAGAAGGTCCGAACCATCACGTGATCCGTTGTCCAGGAGGGGCACGGTGCAGCGCGGTCTGGTGGGAGGTAAAATGTGACCTGCTCTGTCCGCACCAGTGAGAGCCAGGCGTCTTGTAATTTAAGCCCATTGCCTTCGTTGATATTGTTTGGGCGTTTAGCGATTTCCAATGCCTGCTTGACCCTCCTTGGCCACCATTTATCCTCACGCACTATAAGTGTGGTGTTTTCGGGTGGTGAAGTTTATGGCGTGATTAGTTTCGGCTGAATACAGTGCAATGGCGGATTTATCGATGTTGTTAGATCTATAATTGTGATACTCCCAACAGATAAACGCAACAGTACTGATGAAATCGGAAGACTACCACAATAAGGTTGTAAGGCATTTGCAAGACAAGACATATGCCTCGCTAGATACGAAATCCCTACGTAAACTGAGGTCTGAAGTAGCATCTCATGTCAATAACTCTTCAGAAAACCGAACAAGAAATTAAGTCTAGACTGAAGAGAAATAACACTTCTACTCCTCAGTTCTTTGGCTTGCCAAAAATACATAAACCAGAGGTTCTTTTACAGACTATCGTCAGCGCAATTAACTCTCTGACTCATCCACTAGTCCGCTATGTTGCCAACAAACTAAAACCCTTGTCAGAAGGTATCACTTCAACTGTCAGAAATAGGCCACACCTCATTGAAATCATTTCATCACTCAAAATTAAAGAAACTGACATCCTAGTGTGCTATGATGTCCTGTTGCTCTACACCAACATACCTGTGGAAGAAGCAGTAGCAATAATACGCACCAAGCTATCAGCCCTTAACATCTCAGAAGAATGGGCGGACCTGGGCAACTTTTGTTTCAAGTCAACGTTCTTCCAGTATGACGGGAAATTTTACGCCCAAGTGGAAGGAGCGGCCATGGGCTCACTGCTTTTGCCGATAGCAGCAAACATCTTTATGGAGGCACTGGAGACGGAAATGTTGGATAAAGCGCCCCTCAAACTGTGACTGTGGTTATGCTATGTTGATACATTCATTGTGTGGCCTGCGAGGTCATCCTTATCCATTATTTAGACTGCGACAAGAAAGATTGATAGCCCGCTTTACTGGCACTTGGCCCTAATATGCCTTTTTGTGGTAGTTGCTCCTCGCCGTTTGTATTAATATAAAGTAACTTTTATTACAAAACCCTCAATCATCTCTCAATTTGCGCAACGGATATTCTAATGCTATGTAAATGACTTTCGCCACACTTTTAATATAATTCACAATTTATTACACTCAAAAATTCACACAAGATACAATGCTTCCACTGAAACAATATTCTGTACATATTTGCATCACGCTAGCCGAAATCAGTTTCTCCACATGTTCACCCTATGCTAGCCAAAAACAGTCCTCTCTCGCCATATTGGCTTGTTCCTTCCGCGACAACACAACCATACCGTACTGCCAACTCTCGCAACATGAAATTACTAAACTAACTTATAATTACCCCGTTCTACACAAACTACTATGCTGGAAGACCTATACTATAAATTTATTTACAATCAATTTATAATGTAATAATATAACTCAGTAATGACTGGTGAGTGGGGACCTCACAGGCCCCATGGATGAAGTGCCCTTAACAAATTCCTGGATTATACAAATAAACAGATCCTGAAATTAAATTCACTATGTAAATGAAGGAACATGGCCAGCTGCCATTCCTAGATGTGCTAGTAAACAAACTTGACAACAGGAACCTTGGACATTCAGTGTATCGGAAGCCGCCACATACAAACAGATATCCACATGCCGCTTCGCACCACCAGCCAGCAACAAAAAGAGGCGTCCTCACGACTTGTGTACAAGAGCGACGAAAGTGTGTGATGCGAATAGTTTGACGACAGAGTTGGAGGCACTGCAACATACATTCAGGTCCAATGGCTACCCCAACCATTGTATTAGACAGATATTGCATGCAGCCACAACAAGGAGAGATGACAATTCAAAATCTAACCAAGCCACCTCTCAGGAACACCAAGTAGCTGGTTTACCCTACATAAGTGGCATTTCAGACAGAATCAGGAAGCAATTTTAAAAAGTTGACATAAAACCTGTCTACAAAGCGCACAGCAAGGTCAGTAACCAGCTCGTCAAGATTAAGGTCCACAACAGGTTGCCGGAGTCTATGAGATTCCGTGCACCTGTGGTCAGGTGTAAATAGAAGAGACGGGGTGCACTATAGGGAACAGGCTGCATGTGCACATCCACAATTATAGATCTAACAACATCAATAAATCCGCTATTGCACTGCATGCATCCGAAACTAATCACACCATTAACTTCGAATATACCACCCTTACAGATTACGAGGATAAATGGTGGCCAAGGAGGGTCAAGGAGGCATTGGAATTTGCTAAACGCCCAAATAATATCAACGAAGACAACGAGCTTAAATTACACGACACCTGGCTCTCGCTGGTGCGGACAGAGCAGGTCATGTGTCACGTCCCACCAGGCCAAAGAAATACGTGACGGTTCAGACCTTCTGTTTGGCCAAGCAAATCGATCCATCTAGACGGGCGCGGGCCTAGGCAACAAAACAAAACCGCTCACTCATCGAAGACGCAGTTCTGCCCTGGAAGAAGACCACAGAGGGTCGAAACGTTGGCTACAAGAAATATGATATGTGCCACCCGGACAGCCAAGAATCAACTAGGACACGGAACGTTAGCCTTTTTTGAAAAATATAAACTGATCATGGCACACAATTTAAGAATCATCCACAAAGGATATGCATAGAGAAATGAACAGGTGATACTTATAGATACAAGCTAAATTAATCACAGCACACATAGATTTAGAAAACATGTTCTAGACTCTAAAGCATACCCGGAAAGTGGTATAGAGTATGACCACAATCTAATAGTAACAAAATGCAGGCTGAAATTTAAGAAAATAAAAGTGAAACATGAGCCAAACAATTTTTAAAGGAAAAAATTGAAAGAATCTCACATGAAATAAAAATTTGCAGAGATTGTTGACATGATTCTAAGAAATAACTCTGAAACAAATTCAACCAAACAGAATGGAATGTACTGAAGAGAGGGATATTCAAAGCTGGTAAAGAAATGTTAGGCCACAAACTTGGATCACAGAAAAATTTTGGTGTCGATGGCTCACTGTGCTAAGGCACAAAAATGCCTAGGAAAAAACCAATGGAGATATCAAAAGAAGTGGAAAAGGAAATGTTTGTATGTAAATCAGATGCAGTCTGTAGAAGGATAAAAAGGATTTTTTTTAGAAATGTGGGAAAGCTGTATAAAAATTAAGGGTGCAGATAGGAAACATCTTTTAAGCTCTCTTTTTTGTTTATAACTTTAGGCCTTGTCGGCACCGAGGACATTAGAGGCATGAAAGGACTGGAAGCAAGGAAAAGGACGGAATTCAGCCATGGCCTTTTTGAAGGAACCATCTCTACATTTACCTGGAGTGATTTGTGGGAACTATGAAATCTTTTAAGCTCACAAGAAAGAGTTAACCAATGGAATACATAGAAAAACTATATGATAGGTTTGATTTGGATAACAGTGTGCTGCAAAGAGGAGATGATATCAACATTGATTATTTATGTAATTCTGTTGTAAGGAAAGAATCTGACAGAGCTGTGAAAGATTTTACAGCAGGAATTGATTAAATTCCTAAGGAGCTTCTAAAGTTTCTAAGAAGTTCAAAGCTGATTTAAACTGACATCAAAAATAGGAGAGATTCCAAATTATTTTAATAAAAGTGTCACTTTCAAACAACCCAAAGAAAGTCTTATATATGTGAAAGTCTAACATAAAAATAAAACTGACTGAAGATCTGTTTGGGTTTAGGAAATAATGGAGTACTAGAGAAGCAATTCTAGCTTTTATGTCGGATCAAGAAATGGAGCCCAATCTAATAGTTATGAATCTATCTTCATCTGTATCAGAATCCAACTTTATATCCAACCACAGAATTTGACAATGTCACATTAATTCACAACTCCCTGTTCTGCCACACACATAATTGATAATACTTCTTTATCTCTCACAGCAGTGAGCCAGATCACTGGGATGACCTGGAGCCTAATCTGCAGGAACTCCAGCCATGATCTATACTTTACCCACTACCTCTTCAAATGTTTCAGGATTTCTTATTCACAAGTTTGGCTTTACCCAATTTCCTCATACCCTTATCAAACACTGGCAATTTTAGCCATGCCAAAGCCTCCACCGTGAAAGATCTACGAACAAACCTAAAACTGATCCTTGCACCAGACAAAGCCTCAACCACAGTGATTATAAATCATAGTGACTACACAGCTAAGGCCCTTTGTCAGTTATTAGAGAGTGATACCTCACCTACGATCCCACGCTCTATCAGCAAGAAAATTAAAGAGTTCTTACAATTCAATTGGGCCCTTCCAAGGTCTCACTTCTTACTCCCAAAAATCCACACACCCCTCCCCTTTACTTGTATCCCAAAATCCATAAACTGAATAATCCTGGCTGTTCCATAATTTCTACTTACAGATCTTCTACAGAACACCTCTCTGCTTGGTGGACCAATTCCTACATCCCTCCCATGGATACACAACACTTCCTCCTCCATCTTGGTAAGGTTTCCACTCAACTTCCACAAAACTCTATCCTAGTGACTACTGATATTACATCTTTCTACACCAACATTTGTCAGTGCCATGTTTTCAGTGAAATGAAACATTCTTCAGATCAGAGCCCTTCCAACTGCCTCCCAATCACATCTTTCTTCACCTCCCTGCCCACATGGTACTTAATAATAATTACTTTTTCTTCAATGAAAAAAATTTGTCATCATATCTGGAGCACTGTCATAACTACTTATATGGTTCCTTCTTATACAAATTTCTTCTTTGGCCATCTGGAACAGCTATTTCTAGATGAAGTTCACAGATTATACTTTTATGATCTGGACTCGTGCTTAATTTCCAAAATAATTTATACTCATATAATACCCCAAACTTCATATGCCCATATTCTCCCAGTGAATCCATTTCCTGGATGTAGATGTGTTTCTCTCCAATGGCTACCTCATCTCTTCTGTCTACATGAAACTTACTAACCTGCAACAATATCTCCATTTTGACAGTTGCCATCCTTAAAACACCAAATGCTACCTTACAAACAAGGTACTTGTTTCAGTATACACGCTCAAACTAGCAGTCCCTCACATAGTATTCCACCAATATCTCCCAAATGCTTATATCCCGCTGTATTTATTCCATAAACAACTATCATGTGCCACATTATGAGCTGCACAGCTCATCAACCATCCTCCACCCTCTAAAACCAGCCATGATACAATCCTGGTCACACAGTAGTACCCAGTCCTCAAATCCTACAACAGGGCTCTGATTTCCCTCAAGCTCTCCTTGAAATAAGATTCCTGTTCCCCAGAGCAGGACAGATTCAATCACATTACCTGAAATTGTTAGATATACCTTTCAATTGAATTAGAATGATGAAGTTACTACTTTAAAAAAGTTAAACTACACTTCTCATTCAATCACTGCCAACACTATAGTGTTACTTACAATTTATTCTCATATACTGTTTCCTTCTTATTTTCTTAAAATGGGTTTTCGTATGAGACAGTGATTTCTCAATGACAGTTGCCTCAACTGTCACAACTTCAGGAGACAGCAAAGGTCGGCCAATCAAAGTGAAATCAGCACTTCCAACCAACATAACCTGGAATTTGAAAACTATGTAAGCAAAGATAAAAATATACAAAAAAAGGATTATTCCTTTCCTTAATTAACAATAAAAATTACTGCAAGAGTTAACTGTTACATATGAATTTAAGTGAAGTAAATAAAATTCTGAAGATTAATATGCTGCACTGATTTTCTTAAATTTTAAATTCAAGACAAGTAATAACTACTGGTAGATAAAGATAATGGTAATACAACAACAAAACAAGCTAGCAAAACAAATTCATTAGACCTCAGGATTACAAATGAAGAGGAAATTATTACTAATAATTGAGAAAAAAATTCACAAGATTTAATACAAGCTCAAAAATAAATATTAGTTATTATATTATCAGTAGTTTTTTTTATGGGTTTACACCTCGTTGACATCGAGATCATTAGAGGTGGAAAGGACTGGGGGCAAGGAATGGGAAGGATTTCTGCCATGGGAAGCCAAGAAAGCATCCCAGCATTTGCCTGGAGTGATTTGGCAAAACCATGGAAAACCCAAATTTGGATGCCCAGACGGATTCGAATCGGCATCCTCCTGGATGTGAGGCCAGAGTGTCAACTGGTCACCCACCATGCTAGGTGAATATCTGTAGTTAACAGCACTTAAATAATTAAATCATCATGGTCACTTTTAATTGTTTAAGTCCTAATCTCAAAGCACACAATGCACATGAAATCTTTTACATCCAATTCCTTCACCTCAGTAAAGTAGGGCAAAGATATTAAACTGAAAAATAGGCCTATAATTTTCCTGATTTTGCAATTAAAAATAATTTGAAACGGCCCCGAGGTTTCAACAGCTAACAAATTCAATCGCCACAACAGTGACAAGAATCATTGAATAATTCAATGAATTTTACAAATATTACTAGGCGAACTAAGCGTAAGGGAGCATCCATAAACCACATGGCTCAGCCAAAGGGGAAAGGGAGTTCTGAGGCATACTATGATGTTTTTCATTCATTTTATTTGGCACATTTAAAATAGGGTACAACATTCACAACATGTGGATACTTATTTCTATCATTTAATTACCTCTGTATTTTAAAAACTCAATACAAAGATGGATCTACAAATTTTTCAAGCTGAAAACAGTTCAACGCCACATGAACTTGTTGCCAGGATTTGCCCCCCTCCCTGGATCTGGAACTGATGCTACATACTGTCAGTGCCACGCATGCATGGACTTGTTGCTGTCTGGGTAGCATGGGGATGGTACATCTAAACTACTTGGCATGGCAGTGGGTTTAGGCAAGGTGCAAACTAAAGACATGTATAACACACATTAGGTGATGCAGCCAAGCACCATGCTGTTTTGTAAACTACAGGATTAAATAGAACTGCACAAACTAAAATGTGAAGGTATGGTGTACATCTTGTGGCTACTTGCTTTTATGTGGCAGCATGGTTGAAACTTTTTTTGTGTGTGACACGTTCTTTGAACAGCTCATATTTTGCCCAGTTCTATATTTTTATGCTCTAGCTTTTTTTAAAAAGAAGAAAAGTAGATGGAGGCAGTGAGGGAGCTCAGAGATAGAGATAAAAAAAAATCTCTCTTTATCTTACGCAAGTCATTAGAGGCAGAAAAGGACTAAAGGCAAGGAAAGGATCTTTTGAAGGAACTATCCCGGCATTTGTCTCGATAAAATAAATGAACAAATGGGTCTAACATTTCAATTATTTTTTCAGCTGTGATCGGCTTACATCCATTTCAGTCAATATCTTGTTGGATTTTACCACATACTTCTACACCCTGTTTTCGATTTGTTCAGAAATAATTGATGAAATCAGCATGACTCATCTTTCATGATCCCAGGATGCTGCCATGTCCTTGTACCAACATTTGGGCAAACTACTTTGCTAGTTCAGCTAAAATGTCAGAAATTAATACTAGCACGTGGCAGCATCCCCTGCAGCGTGGATCTATGACACGTCTTATTTGTAGTTTCATTTTCATTTCCATCAGCATAAACTTATTTGGTGATGTAAATTTATTAATGAAACTTCATCTTCAGCATCTTCTGATTCTGAATTCAAGTTTAATAATAACAAATGTTTTTTTAGCAAGCTGCATGTTTTCAGATGCAGGAAGTTTGGGAGTCACAGTAAGAAAGCTTATCATTAAAGGAATAAAAGATGGCTAATTCTTCTTGAAAACATTACCTGGATTCAGTATTAACACTGCTTCAACTCCTCTCCCTCAAAATGAAACCTCATCTTTGATCTAGCAACTCCATACAGAAATCTAAGCATGTAATTCTACATTTTTTCAGCTCACATGCTGGAATACCTCTATTCATCTGGATAAATTTTATCACTCCTCTACCTAAATATACGACAGCAGGCTGAAAAGAAATGCCCATGTGCTTGCAGAACACAAATAAAAACAAATAGCAAGGGTGCACAAAAAGTGTATTAGAGTACAGTTCTTAAACTTCAAAATCATATTTTTTTTTTTCAACATAGTCACTGCCTCCCAATGTGTAAGATTTTTTTTTATTCCGTCACTGAAAAATTCTTCTGACTTTTCTCGAATCCAGGATTTGATAGCTGCCTTCACGTCACTGTCCGAGACGTAATGATTACCCTTGAGATCTCTCTAGAGTAGAGAAAAAAAAATCGCAAGGCCATTTGGAGGAGTAAGGAGATAGTGGAATCGGTCCAAACTTCAGGCTTTGCAGAGCCTCTACAGCTGCACAGGAGGTATCAGGGGCGGATCCAGGGGGGGGGGGGCTAGGGGGCTCAAGCCCCCCCCAAAAGTATCTTGGTCCACCCCCGACATTGTAGTTTTGAGACCTTTTTTTTTTTTAGATCTACGGATTTGAGGCCCGAGGAGGCTATAAAAACTACCTTTTTCCCGACTCAAGCCCCCCCCAAAGCCAAATTCCACTGAAGGCAAGCCCCCCCCAAACCAAAGTCCGCTCAAGCCCCCCCAAAACAAAATCCTGGATCCGCCCCTGGGAGGTATCCATCATGCACAGATTTTACAATATCCCAATTGTTCAATAATGAAGCCGACACGTTCCTTGTATATTCAATTAAAGTTTGAGACATGCTTTTGAGTGATTTGCCAGTCATTTTGAATCAAATCATTGACAAGTTTGTGATGTTTATCGTCTGTGGCAGTGATCAGACATCTGCTGCATTTTTTTTTTAACAATTATGGTTCACCAGGCTCACAATCACGAAATTTTACTGACCATCGATTTACAGCAGATCTATCAACAATATTGTCACCATAAACAGCCTTTAAATGATGATGAACCTCAGTAGGAGTCACTTTTACAGCAGTTAAAAATTCGATAACAGCATGCTGTTAAACTTGCATTGGCATAGCACTGAAACATGTCTCCATACTTCCGCTTCTCAAAATACATTGGATGAATTCAATGATTTCAAACATGTGCATGCACATAGAGGAGGAATGTTACTTCCAGTGTCACCAGGTCACTGAAAGTCATTTTGTTTGTGCTCTATAAGCATGTGTTCAGCCTCCCCTCACATTTATTCCTATAGGAGAAAATTACTTGCATTCTTGAATTCTACTTTCTCAATTTAAGTCTTCTCTAAGTAGGAGAAAGAAAGAAATATTTCCAAAATTGTTTTGTAAACTGTAACTACTTTTGAATAGAGCAAAAGTAATTGGGGCCGTTCTGACTGAATTTCCCCATTCAAATCAGTGTTAAAATACAATATAAACTCCAAAAAAAGAAGTACAATTTGTTGAAATTTTTTTAATTTATTGATAACATGACAAGCTGTTTCTCTTTATGATTTATTCTCACTTATTTCAGCTGTGAAAGATAACACAAATTCATTCAACTGTTCTAATACTTTCTTAACCACAAAAATTAATGATAACCATCTAGTTTGAAAGGGTAAAGAAGCTTATGAAGTTTTAACTTAACAAAATTCTTGAAATTTTTTCAACTATGTGTTCTATTTGTAACACGCGAAAAAATTATAGATGTCTTACACAAGTATTTAATTTCATCTGGTACTTTTACATGCATAGGAAGCTCAAACGGTAAAAGAAAGGCATATACGCTTAAATATAAATAAATAGGGAATTTCTGACTTCAGAGCACAGTGCTTAATGAATGATGTTTCTCCATTATAGCATTTTCACCATCTGCTGAAAATCCTACTAAATTATTAACATAAGGGACATCACTGTCTGTAAAAATATTCACAATTTCATTGAATATTGCCTGTGCTTTCCCACATGTAATTGGTATTAAGTTAAGAAACCATCTTGAACTGAATTATTTTCCAACAACCTATCCACCTTTGCTAAATGCTTTGTTTTCCCCTTATCTGTTGATTCGTCAATTATGAAAGAAAAATTTTTACATCTTAAACTTTCACACAGCTGTTGGAAATTAGCATCTTGTACCTATTTTAAATTATTTTCCTTGTCTGGATCACTGTCTAGTTAAGTATTGAAGAAGATGTTTACTTATAGAGTTACTTTCAAAAGCGATGAAGATTCCAAATTAACCTAGATCACAGCCACCAGTCTGGTTAGTTTCATTAGTATAGATAACGACGTGCATAGTTTTCAGTTGTACACAAGAAATTAGGGCACATTTGCAACTTTATTATCTCCTCGTCAAATCTATTCTTCACAACAGAAACAAACTGCCAGACACTTAAACTAATGTTCTTATCCGAAGATTGCAGGTTCCTATATTATTGAAGGTAGGAAAACAGTAAATAACTACCATACATTTAAACTAACAGTTCTTCGTTGTTTGTCGATCAACATCTCAATTCAATCCACAAGCCATCACTCCTCAGTGATAATCCTACAATCCCTCTAACTTCAGAGAGCTTATATAACCAACTTATCCATATCTGTAAGTTCTGCCTGTTCTATTACAATCTCGTGGTAAATTTTGTTCTACCACATTTGATATTTTTTTTAATCAGAGCACATGCTTCTCACAAGTTTTGTTCAATGTACTGCGCCATTTAATTGCAAATTGTGTTTTACAATGAATGGAGCCATTCTTAATTATTTTTTCAGTGTCATCTTTTTGTTGCAATATGTCAAACAATGTATTTTGCTTTGTTAATGGTAAACAATTTTAGCAATGATCCTAGCTACTTTCATGATGCTTTATTTCAGCTGCACCCCCCTCCCATTAATCATTTTGACAAGCTTTGCAGTGAAAAAAGAGATGGCCTCCCTTCTTGCTCTTTGCAAGCCACTTATGACACTCTTCCCAAATGGGAATTATTTTTCTAGCTGGTTTGCCTGATAATCCAACTCTTCCCTTTTCTGTATTGCAGCTGTCGGAATTGGTCATATCAAAAATTAAACCTAAAATTAGATGATAAAGTAGATTACATTTAAATGTACTTACAGTGGGGAATGAAGATTCTCTCATCACGTAATTATATTGAAAATTTGTTATAATTATTTACCTTTCACAATAACACCCATTCATTACATAAATTGACACAACACCGTTTCATTCACTAGATTAGTTTAACCTTCTGCTGGTAGCACACGATTCCGACAGCCTAAACTATACTAATTTTAATATCTATACAATGGTTGAGATCATGTTCTTATTGATTTAGGAGATATTACACCATACAATGGAACATGTTTTTCTAGAGTGCAGAGTGATGTGCTTAAAAATAACTTCTACCAATGAAACAGTAGGTCAGTGAACTGCCAGAACGATATCTAGCTCCAGTGTTAGGTCTTTGTGTTCATTACACTTACAACCTTACCATACGAGTTTCTAGGTGATTGTTCTATAATAGTAAAGTGGCATACGACCAGGCAAACCTGCATGTCTAGCAGAAGATTAAATTGTCTTCTTTTATAAATCGTGCTGCTCCTTTGATTCTCAGATATCGGTTAGGCACACATTGTTTGATTCTTGGTAGGTACTGCTTTATAATGCCACGCCAATGAGCATGTTACTGTACATAAAGAGAGCACTGATAGTCCTGTATTATGATCATTTAAGGTTGACTTTAAATCAATAATTAAGCAAAATATGAGTTTTATTTCATTTAAATTGTTGGTTCATATGAGCGGTTGCAAGGAAAAGATTCACAATTATTGGCAATTCGGTAATGCACTATACGCTGAAAGTTTAAAAACCACAAATATAAGGAAAAATCAATAAATAGTAAAAAGAGGCAAAAATCTATAGATATTTTAATAAAATTCTAATATTTCAAAAAAAATCTGTAGATCTACAGATTAATCTGTAGGGTTGGCAGAAATTATCACATGGGATTTTTCCCACTGGTGACAGTATGTATTGTTTTGATGTTTTGAAACAAAGCTGTTCAGATCTGTATCGGCTGTGTGTCACCACCTTGCGCATTGAAAAAATAAGTCGAGTGAATGTCAATACATCTTTAATTCTAGTGTTCGCTGAAGTGTTATTTCAAAGTTCAAAAAGTGATTGTGATGTAAAATGGAGCTGTAAAGTAAATTTCATGAGGCTTATAAGATATGTTTTTCCTGTGAGTTTTCAACATCCAAAATGGCATCAACGACCTCTGGAGGTATAGTTTGTTCTATTTTATCAGTTAATAAGCAATTCTGAATAAGATGAGGCAACACCTCAAGAAGAAAGGGATTCCAAGCTTTTCCAACAAGGTTTTCCCAATAACTAATCGTTTGCAGGGATGGCTAATGTCACCATTTGTTTAATAACATTTATAATTATATTAAAAAAAGTATATAAAGCAAAAATAGGCGTGCATCATCATGGACAAACCACTGGACTAGTTCAGGCCATACTCACAGGAAATGTTATTAAGGTGGTTCAAAACTTTTGATTATATATATATATATACTAGACGACCCGTGCGAAAATTTCGCGAATAAAATGCGATGAATAGTGAGGTTGAATATAATGTCACCAAGTTCAGTCATTATTCTTCATACTCCTACTTCATTAATCGATTTTGGTTAGAAATCTAGGGAGATAAATGGCTCGAAACACAAAAAATGTATTTTATAAATATTGACATTTTTGCGCTTTATGGGTCGACTTACGAAAAATTCCTTTCTTAGAATATAATGTTACCACGGCGGAAACCTTAGTCTTTAATACGATATGTCATTTATCTATATCGATTAGATATCAAGGGAAATATAAGGGTCGTGACACAAAAATATGTTGTAGAACAATTTATTTTCCCTTTAATAGTTGAATTCCAAACACTTTTTTCTTAAAATATGATGTCAGCAAAGCTGAGAGATTATTCCTCACAATCATACTTGATTTATCGATTTTGGATAGATATCAAGGGAGATAAGTGGCTCGAGACACAAAAAACGCATTTTAGAAAAATTGACTTTTTTTGCCTTTTATGGGTCGAATTACGAAAAATTCCTTTCTTAAAATATAATGTTACCACGACGGAGACCTTATTCTTTAATATGATACCTCATTTATCTATATCGATTAGATATCAAGGGAAATATAAGGCTCGTGACACAAAAATACGTTGTAGAACAATTTATACTTATTCCCTTTAACAGTTGAATTCCAAACACTTCTTTCTTAAAATATGATGTCAGCAAAGCTGAGACATTATTCCTCACAATGGTACTTGATTTATCGATTTTTGATAGATATCAAGGGAGATAAGTGGCTCGAGACACAAAAAACGCATTTTAGAAAAATTTACTTTTTTGCCTTTTATGGGTCGAAAAATTCCTTTCTTAAAATATAATGTTACCATGGCGGAGACCTTATTCTTTAATATGATACCTCATTTATCTATATTGGTTAGATATCAAGGGAGATAAATCGCCTGTGACACAAAAATCGGCAATAGAAAAATTTATACTTTTTTCCTTTAAGGGTTGAATTCCAAAAACATTCTTTCTTAAAATATGATGTCACAAAGCTGAGACATTACTCCTCATAACCCTACCCCATTTATCGATTTTGGTTAGATATCCAGGGAGATAAATGGCTCGAGATACAAAAAAAGCATTTTAGAAAAAGTGACCTTTTTGCCCTATAAGGGTCGAATTACGAAAAATTCCTTTGTTAAAATATAATGTTACCATGGCGGAGACCTTATTCTTTAATGTGATACCTCATTTATCTATATCGGTTAGATATTAAGGGAGATAAATCGCTGGTGACACAAAAACGCATTGCAAAAATATTGATACTTTTGCCCTTTAATGGTCGAATTCCGAAAACTTTCTGGATTAATATATGACGTCACTAAAGCGAAGATCTTAATCTTTAAAACCATACTTCATAAAACGGTTTCAGATAGGTATCCAGGGAGATAACTGACTCGTAACACAGAAAACAGCATTTTTGAAAAATTTACATTTTTGCCCTTTAAGGGTCGAATTCCGAAAACTTTCTTGCTTAAAATACGATTTAACCAAAGTGGAGACCATAAGCTTTAAAATGACACCTCATTCATTGATTTCGGTTAAGTATGAAGGAAGATATAGGCTTGTGACAAAAAAATACCTTATAGAAATAATATATTATTATTATTATTATTATTACTTCGCGATTCACTAAAAGTGTGTGGCGGAGGGTGCATTGCACCTATCGAAAAGGGTTATGGTTTGGAAGGGTTATGGTTTGGAAGGGTTATAAGGGATATGGCAGGAGGCGCCCATGGGCTATTGTGAGGAACCATCCCCGCATTCGCGTGGAGTGATCCGGGAAATAGAAATAATATATATGATATACCGGTATATATTGACATCAGATCCTTGTACACAAACAGTCCACACTGGCATAGTCTAAGGGCCGAGGAACATTTTCTGGATCAACACCATCCCAACAGCCTCCCTATGACATTCCTCTTCATCAAACTGGCCCACCTGATTCTCAATAACAACTACCTCTCCTTCGAAGGCGACTTCAACCACCCACCCTGTAGCACTGCCATGGGCACCCACATGGTCCCCTCATATGCTAATCTGTTCATGGGCCATCTGGTACGGATATTTCTGGAGGTAATGGCTTTCAAACTGCACATTTGGCTTTGATTCATAGATGATATCTTTATGATTTGGACGCATGGAGAAAATGACCTGCTAAATTTCCTGAACCATCTCCATGCTGAAATTCATTTGAGCCTACTCCCACGTCCAGGTCACATTCTTGGATGTGGAATTTTTCCCTCTCCAATCTCTAACTCAACTCCTCAGTCGACATCAAACCCACCAACCTTCAACAGTATCTCCATTTTGACAGTTACCACCCACACCATACTAAACATTCCCTCCCCTACGGTCTTGGCACTCGGAGTAGTCCCATATGCTCCAACCAACACTCCCTCATGCATTATTCAAACAATATTTCACAGGATTCCGGATTTAGTGAACTAACAGCTTTCACGGACAACATTACAACCTACTCAGCCCATCAATCATCCCAAACCCACAAAAACTAACCACAATCCAGTCCTGGTCATACAATATGAGGGTCGTTCATTAAGTAATGCAACACTTTTTTTTTTCTGAAACAGAGGTTGTTTTATTCAGCATTCAAATACACCATATTATTTCCCAATCTTTTAGTTACACAACACTATTTTTCAACATAATCTCCATTCAATGCAACGGCTTTACGCCACCTTGAAATGAGGGCCTGTACGCCTGCACGGTACCATTCCACTGGTCGATGCCGGAGCCAAAGTCGTACTGAATCATTAACTTCTTCATCATCCACTTAGTGCATCCCAAGGATTGCGTCCTTCATTGGGCCAAACATATGCAAATCCGATGGTGCGAGATCAGGACTGTAAGGTGGATGAGGAAGAACAGTCCACTGAAGTTTTGTGAGCTCCTCTCGGATGCGAAGACTTGTGTGAGGTCTTATTCCGATTTCTGTGCCTACAAACACATTGAAACCGTTCCTTCAATTTTCAAAGAGTAGCACAATACACCTCAGAGTTGATCGTTTGACCATGGGGAAGGACATCAACCAGAATAACCTCTTCAGCATCCTAGAAGACTGTAGCCATGACTTTACTGGATGAGGGTATAAACTTTTTCTTGGTAAGGGAGTGGGTGTGGTGCTACTCCATTGCTTGCCGTTTTGTTTCGGGTACGAAGTGATGAACCCATGATTCATCGCCTGTAACAATGTTTAACAAGAAATTGTCACCCTCAGCCTCATGACGCACAAGCAGTTCCACACAGATGGTTCTCCTTTGTTCTTTATGGTCTTTGGTTAGACATCGAGGGACCCAGTGGGAACAAACCTTTGAATACCCCAACTGGTGAACAATTGTGACAGCACTACCAACAGAGATGTCAAGTTGAGCATTTAGTTGTTTGATGGTGATCCATCGAACGTCTCGAATGAGAGTCTTCACACGCTCCGACATTGCAGGAGTCACAGCTGTGCACAGCCGGCCAGCACGCGGGAGATCAGACAGTACTGCTAGACTTAGCGGCGATGATGACACACGCTTTGCCCAACGACTCACCATGCTTATGTCCACTGCCACATCACCGTAGACATTCTACAAGCACCTATGAATTTCTGAGATGTGCTGGTTTTACGCCAAAAGAAACTTGAAAATGTTCCACAAAAAAGTTCAGTTTTTTCAACCAAAATTGGCCGAGAAAAAAAATGTGTTACTTTACTTACTGAACGACCCTCGTACTACCCAGGCCTTGAATCCATTAATGAATCCTCTGGCAGGGCTATGATTCCCTGCAAACCTGCCCAGAAATGAGATACATTCTTCCCAAAATCCTCCCTGCTCCTCCCAGAGCTTGTTTCAGCAGGCCTCCTAACCTCAGCAAACTCCAAGTCCACAAACATAGTTTCCATCTTTTTAGCAGTCAGTCTCAAGACTGTTTCCCATGCAACAGACCCAGTTGCAAGATATGCAACATACACTGTCTCACTACCACTTTCACCAACCCTGTCACAGGGGAAAGCTTTCCAACCATAGGACACACCACCTGCAAAACCTCTATGTAATTTACCGGTTAACATGCAACCACTGCCTGACCTCATATCCATTTTCCATAAGAATAAATGGCCACTGACAGTCAGTATTCACAAGAACACAAAGCACCTAGGTGCTGCCCATGCCATCTCCCATGACTCGAATAATTTCAACTCTTGTTTCACTGCTCTTCCCACCAACCAGAGATTAGTTTGGATATTTATCTATTCTCGGATATTAGCTCTAAATCACTGCCCCTCTACTTTTCCTATGTTTGAATTTACCCTCACCATTTTCCCGACCGGCGGTCTTTATGTGAGGCAGTCTCCAGCTACGCCCACCTCTCATAATGTTCTCCAGATGACGAAGTGTTTATCCAAAAAATTTCTTTATTATTTGTGTTCACACCCACATCCATCATCTAAAGGTGACTCATTTTCCTATCTAATTTAATTCCTTTTCGCTACTTAGCACCTTTGATTTAATTGTTTACTTTTATATATGCGAGGTGCATTCAAGTTCTAAGGCCTCCGATTTTTTTTCTCCGGTCTGGAAAGAGATAGAAACATGCACATTGTTTTAAAATGAGGCTGCGTTCATTGTCAATACGTCCCAGAGATAGCAGCACCGTATGGCAGATGGAATTTTACCGCCAGCGGCGAGAATGAGAACTGTTTTAGATACTTAAAATGGCGACGTTTTCCTTACTTGAACAGCGTGCAATCATTCGTTTTCTGAATTTGCGTGGTGTGAAACCAATTGAAATTCATCGACAGTTGAAGGAGACATGTGGTGATGGAGTTATGGATGTGTCGAAAGTGCGTTCGTGGGTGCGACAGTTTAATGAAGGCAGAACATCGTGTGACAACAAACCGAAACAACCTCAGGCTCGCATAAGCCCGTCTGACGACATGATCCAGAAAGTGGAAAGAATTGTTTTGGGGGATCGCCGAATGACTGTTGAACAGATCGCCTCTAGTGTTAGCATTTCCGTGGGTTCTGTGCACACAATCCTGCATGACGACCTGAAAATGCGAAAAGTGTCATCAAGGTGGGTGCCACGAATGCTGACGGACGACCACAAGGCTGCCCGTGTGGCATGTTGCCAAGCAATGTTGACGAGCAACGACAGCATGAATGGGACATTCTTTTCGTCGGTTGTGACAATGGATGAGACGTGGATACCATTTTTCAATCCAGAAACAAAGCGTCAGTCAGCTCAATGGAAGCGCACAGATTCACCGCCACCAAAAAAAATTCGGGTAACCGCCAGTGCTGAAAAAATGATGGTGTCCATATTCTGGGACAGCGAGGGCGTAATCCTTACCCATTGCGTTCCAAAGGGCACTACGGTAACAGGTGCATCCTACGAAAATGTTTTGAAGAACAAATTCCTTCCTGCACTGCAACAAAAACGTCCGGGAAAGGCTGCGCGTGTACTGTTTCACCAAGACAACGCACCCGCGCATCGAGCTAACGTTACGCAACAGTTTCTTCGTGATAACAACTTTCAAGTGATTCCTCATGCTCCCTACTCACCTGACCTGGCTCCTAGTGACTTTTGGCTTTTTCCAACAATGAAAGACACTCTCCGTGGCCGCACATTCACCAGCCGTGTTGCTATTGCCTCAGCGATTTTCCAGTGGTCAAAACAGACTCCTAAAGAAGCCTTCGCCGCTGCAATGGAATCATGGCGTCAGCGTTGTGAAAAATGTGTACGTCTGCAGGGCGATTACGTCGAGAAGTAACGCCAGTTTCATCAATTTCGGGTGAACAGTTAATTAGAAAAAAATCGGAGGCCTTAGAACTTGAATGCACCTCGTAAATATATAAACTAAGAAAGAATAGGGAAATATAACCCAACACTTAACATAGATGAAGGCGGCTGGAAAAGATGAACATAAAAGAGACGAACACAAGAAACACAATATTTCGGCTGTTAGCCCTATTCCTACCAGGACTGAGACACCAGGCAGCCTTAGGTGTGCACATGTCGTGTCCTATGTGGTGTCTTGCTCCTGGCAAGAATAAGACTAATCATCGAGATACTGCATTTTTTGCGTTCGTCTCTTTAATGTTCATCATTCGCAGCTGCCTTCATCTGTGGTAAGTGTTGGGTCATATTTCCCTGTACGTCCTCAGTTTTATCACCCAAACCATTTTCCTGCTCATTGTTATTGTTGTTATTATTATTTATAAATTTTATATATATATATATAATTCATTCTGATAGGTGGCACTGGAGTGTGGCAGGTATTTCGAATGTGAGAAAGCTCCACCAGACAATGTTAAACAGATTCCAGTAAATATGAGCCAAATTGGTACATAAATTTAAAAAATAAAACTCCTGAGCCACCAACAAAAACCTTACAAGCCACCTCTATAACACACGGTGTGAATACAATAATTGATATGTCCAGTGGTATGCGAGTGATGATGTGGTTTATGGGAAACAAACAGCTCCCAATTGAAATGCCTGCCACAAATGATGTGTTTCAGTTTCTACTAGGGAGTTTATATACATAAAAATAAAGCATCCAGGCAGCACAGATTAAATACTACTTGCAAAGAAGCTTTGTGATAAGCAGTGAAGTGTGTCTGTGGGTTATCAACATATATAATTTTTTCCAATAAGTGGTAGTTTCAATAAGAGGAAAAACAAATGATACATTCAAATTTAATCAAAGCATTTTGTACAATATAAACTCAGAATGAGAGGAAGAGATCCAAGAAATCGAAAAAAAAATAGTGCTGCTCTGCTGCACTTGCCTACCCAGCCAACATTCCTTTGATAGATTTTCTGTGAACTTCAAATCTCGAGTGAAGAAGTCAAGGGGGCAAATAGATTCCTGCAAGTATGAGCACAATCGACCAATAAATATAGAAGTTAAACTTAACACCTACTATCAAAATAAAACATAACTTATGACTTTACTCACTACTTCAGTAAGGTTTTTAGTTATATTTCATTCTAATAAGCGGCACTACATTCCAACTTCTATATTCCACTGCAAGATACAATTATGTTTTTTTGGCAGCAGGTCAGTCAGCTCAATTTTGTTTACACTTGCAGTGAAAGTCAGTTGACAAGAAATTGTTTTAGTGTCCTTAGCATTCGTTAGGTAAAATAGGGTATGTTTTACTTTGCTGTGAAGTTGGAAAGCTCAAAAATTAAAGTTTCCACAAATTAACAAACATTTTTTGTTGAAAGTGATTTACACATTGTATTAATTTCTTTGCCCCACTGGAATTGTGAGATAATCAGTTGAAGAGGGAGGTCCATACTTTAACATCCTACTTGAATGAAGTTGCTGGCAATAACCAAAATATCTTTGATAATTTGCCTATGAATTAATAACACAAATCTCAAATTGCATGTGGGCCAAGTCGCAGGTACAGCTAGTATACAATAATTTTAATGATAGTCTGGTAAGATAAAAATGAGTAGTGAAAATATTAGGCACCATCCAAAAGGGAAATGGGCATGTCAAGGCAAAAGCAACAGAGCCAGTTGGTTATCTGCACTACCTAATAAGTTTATAGAAATCCCTTTATAGAAAACCAATCCTGAATTTAAAAAAAAAAAAAAAAAAAAAAAAAAAAAAAAAAAAATTCTTTTTAGATCAATAATTAGCCATTTATCTTTATTTTGTGAAAACATTAAAACCTATAAAAATCTTATCAGTTCCGAACTTTATTGATTAAACTAACGAAATATTCTAAAGTTTAAGCATGATTCTGTCAAATCACTTGTGAAATATTAAAATGCTGAAAACATGTAAAATTATGAATGCAAATGAAATTCTGCTACTCGGAGGAATTCCAATGCTTAGTCTAGAGAAATTCAAATCTTGAAAGAAATGAATGTTTATCAAATTATCAGATTACTATGATTCCATCTATAAGTAAATCATATGTACAATGATACATTTTAGGTATGATAGATAGAAATTTGAAGTAAATAATATTTACTTATATTCAAAGAATGAAGCACAAAAAACTGTTATCCCACACACCTTGTCAAGTCTTATTCGGTCTCCAACTTGAGGTGGCCAATACCCTTCAACCAATATTATGTCCTCATCTGTAATTTTAAATTGTTTGCCACATAAATGTACAACTGCAAACAGACGACCATGAGAACCTGCCCTTATTTCTTCATTCACCCAAGAGGTAACATCTGGAAAGATCACGAAAAACACTTATTGCCATATTCAAACTTTAAACTAGATAATAGAATGAATTACAAGTGACATTCTGGAAGAAAAAAGTTAGAAATTTAAACTGGAAGAAACAAAAAAAATCCTGAAAAAAGTTTGATAAGCGTTTAACAATTTAAACAGACCAATGCATATACAAGTATTACATATTAAAATCTTTCACTTGGAAAACACAGAGATTGAGATAAATTTATAACTGAGAAAGTTCCATGTATACAGAAGATGAGATATTTGTATATAAATAATCACATATATTATTTCTATAAGGTTTTTTTGTCACAAGCCATTATCTCCCTTCATACCTAACAGGAATCGACAAATGAGGTATCATTTTAAAGATTAAGGTATCTGCTTTGGTCAAATCATGTTTTAAGAAAGTTTTTTTTTCAAATTTGACCATTAAAGCGCAAAAATATCAATATTCATAAAACACGGGTTTTTTTTGGGTCACAAGCTATTTATCTCCCTGGACACCTAACCAAAATCGATAAATGAGGTATCATTTCAAAGATTAAAATCTCTGCTTTGGTGAAATTATATATTAAGAAAGGAATTTTTCAGATCTAAATCCTTAAGGGGCAAAAGTATCAATATTTTTACAATGTGTTTTTGTGTTAGGAGCCATTTATATCCCTTGATTTCTAACCGACATAGATAAATGAGTTATTTTAAAGAAGGCTCTAGTTTTAATGTACTGAGAATTAAATTTGTAATGTAACAACCACAACTGTCAGTAGATTTGTCAACTGACATCTAAATAATGCTATCCTTGAGTTCATTGTGTTTTTCTTCTAGAACATGTAGGTAAATTATTAATATGTAATTTTTATGCAATGTTGATTCATCTGGTATATTTTGATTCAAGCAATATGTTCACAGAAAATCTTTGAAGGCAGGATTTGTAAATTTGTGAAGAGTAATATTACTTGCAAGCAATGCTTCACATAGATCCATGTAAAAGTTATTTTTTTTATTATTATGATTTGCTACTGCTTGTTTATCTTTGCTGCTACTTGCCAATGTTAAAAGTTGTCGTCGTGGGTCTTTCTTTTGCAGTCCTGCAATGTGAGATTTGTTTTGAGATGCTGGTTTATTTGATACTTTTTTGTGCAAGAAATATTTTTCTCACAAACTCAGCAATATAAAACATTTCCACTGTATGTAAATGTTCCAGCATAGTCAGCTATCCGAAAACAGATACTTTTTTCTTCAGGAGCCATATTATATATTAAACATTGTACAACTAAATAAAAAAACTAAAGTGATGCAATGAACGTGCAAACAATAACATGCATAATTTAACTGTCTAATTGGAAGAGTGCTGCAGTAGCCAAGCGTGATGAAGGACTGTATTGTCCTTCTTTGTCTCGAGTGAGTCGACTGTTGGTTACTTGGCCGCACCGAGCTCGCACAGTCACTACACAGATAGTTTGTTTACTGTTGATGATCATTAAATTGTACTAAAAGTACAAATTACACTGCATCACCGTCCGACACTTGGCCAGCATGTACAGCAATTAGTTTGGTTTGAAACAATAGACAAACATTTGCTTAGTCGTGCGGCAAGTAGGGTTGGCTGGCTATTAACTAGGTACCCTAGCAAAAAATATTGTAAATATAGTGAAAATATGTATCGTTACTAGATTTTAGGTAAAATATGCAGTAACCAGTGAGGAGCGGCTTAATATGCAAATGGAAATAATCCGGTCACTAGAGATAAGCAATTTTAGCACTGACTAATGAAACTGTTTGACAAATAAATGAAAAAATGATGGGTGCAAGTTGTCATGAGAAATTGTAGACTATCTATTGTTTATCTATTACTGGACAGGATTAAGGATACTGCACAAATTACCACATATCCCACAGAGTACCTTAACTCTAAGGGGTTATTGGGAGTGCCTTCTTGTAAATTAAAAGTCGTGGTTCCCAATTACTAATGTGCAATCTCAATGCTCCATGACTGTGCAATGGCACAAACATACAAATAACACAATTGGGGTATAATGTAATAAAAGCTGTGATCGATCATGACTGGAATGTCAAAAGGCGATGATGTGTTGATTCCTTCAATGCCAATAATTCTGACAGACTTACTATTCCAGTTTTAAAGACTACAGTTAACATTAATATTAACCTTTGCAATGACTATCAATAAAGCCCAGGGTACACTTAGAAAAGATGTGTTTTTTCCATAGGCATTTATAAATAGCTAGGTCAAGGGTTTCCAACCCCAAGTGCTATATATTTTAGTAAAGGAGAGAAAAACAAAACATGTTGCATACAAAACAGTATTGACATAAGATGTCTCCAGAAAGTGACATAATTTTAAACCACATACAAAAATATGTCAGAGGAACTATAATACAGTCTCCCACAAATACCACACCCCCATTTATTTTGTATCTATTTTTAAACACCTTGTAAATTGGTTATCTCCATGAGACAGGTTCAATGGTAGAAGAGTACGGTGAAGGCTTGTCTACCATATTAACCTGACTCCATGCTTTTTGGGACACCTTTTATGTAACATACAGCTTTCTAAATCCAATTCTAGAAATAAAATTCTAAATCCACATGTACAAAGTCAATAAATAATCTGAAAATTAAAATATGCTACACTATGGATAGTAAGTGACAAAATCATTCAAATTAACTTGCTAAAAAGAATGTGTATTTAATTTTAATAACAGTATTAAGAAACGTACAGTATATTTGAAATTATGTACCTTTAGTTACTTCTTTTTCTTTCTCAAGTATCTCTGTAGCAACTTCTTGTTCATCTTCCACTACTTGTTCCAACTTTTCACTGACACATGGATTCAAAGGAATATTTGTTGTATGTACATCTGAAGAAAAGGTACGTGAATAAGCTGGAAACAGACACAAAAACTGAGTATTCACATGAAATTTTTTAAATAAGGATGACTAGGACAAGTCAACCCATCAATCGTCACAGACAAAGGCAAGAGGCCTACAACAAACTCAATTTACTGTATCAACCTTAATCATATTTAGAGGAGAGGCATATGGTACGGATATCAGATGTGTATGCACTCTAAGACTAAGCCATAGATCAACCAGATGGGATAAGTGAGAAGGGCAGTGATGGGGTAGGGGTGAGGGGAATAATTTCTGTAATGACAGGTCAAATTAAAATAAGTCATTAAAATATTTTGACCCTGAAAATTCCCCTTCTACCACAGGAGTCTTTTACTATTATTGAACATGATACCTGTTCAACTACACATCTCATTCACCAACACAAAGCTTCTTATATTGGCCTCACCACTAACCAACTGGCCATCAAGATTAAAAAAATTATACTGGCAACTTATACCATCCAGTGGCAGCCCATGCCACCTCATACAACTCTAACAATCACAACACCTGTTTAGCTGTGCGAGCTGTAAGAGTTTTTCCTGATGCTACTGCCCCTTTGGAACCAGAATATCCTCAACACCAGCCATCTTCCTGGCCTTATCTCTGTTAATATCACAACACTTATGTAATTATTCATAATAAAGGAAAGGGAAATTAACCCACCACATAACAAAGTGGATGGCTGCGATAAGAGGGAATATTTACGTTGACAAACAAATACACAATATTTCGGCATCTGCCTTCTTCGGTAGTAGAAAACCGGGTCATTTAGCTCCGTAAGTGTGTACACAATGAACGTCACCCAATGACTAACTGGGTATTGGGGGAAAGGCTAAGAAGTAGGGTATGGATATATCGGCAATGTCTGAGATAATATATTGCAGGTGATGATAAAATGAACATATCACTCATTTGTTGCAACAGTGACATAACTAAAAAACGACAATTTTGTAGAAGGGCCAATTCAAACGTCTCATGTGAAACAACTTTATGCATTCATTAGAAAATAACTTATCAGCAAGTTTTATCGAAAGAATACAATATAAAAGAAGGGAAAATGTATAGTATCAGTTGTAGTATTTATGAAAATGGTCCACCCTAAGAATAAAACTCAAGACACTTCGTTTTTTTAGTTATGTCATTGTTTCAGCAAATGAGCGATATGTAGCAAGGGTACGGTACTGACACAAAAAGTTATATCTAGTTAAAAAGAAAAAAGAAAGAAAGAAAAAAGTGGTTGGAGTTTAACGGTGGTTAAGCCCAGGTGGGTGTCTGGTATCCAGGATATTCTGGTACACTAGTTCCCATCTCCGAAGTTCTGCTGCAGTGGTGCTGTCAGGGAAAACTCTGTCTGCTCTCACAGTAAAACAGTCGTTGAGATTGTTGGAATCATGGCTATTGGCATGTTCTGGTATCGGAAGGTACAAGTTCTGGGTGTGGACTGTTTGTATGTGGCCATTCATTCTAACTGAGAGTTGCTGTGTGGTGAAGCCTATGTAAGAACTAGTGCAACGGTGGCAAGTTAGTTGGTATATCACGTGAGTTGCTGCACACTTGGCATGTCCAATGATGGGTAAAGATTCCCCTCTGGTAGGATTGAAATATGTAGTGGTGGGTGAAAGCATGCCTCAAGTTTTACAGCAAGATGTATTGCGTGGGAAAGATCCGTATGGTGCTTTTGGAGAGTCTGATGGAGGGTACTTGTGGACTAGGATGTTCTTAAGATTGGGTGGTCTGCTAAAACATGCACAGGGGCCACTGGGTAGAATTTTGGGTAGGAAAGTATGCATTTCTGGAAAGGAGCGAAGGAAGTCATACCCCTGTCACAAGATATAGTTGATGGACTCGAAGCCTGGAGAGAATTGCATGACAAAGGCAGGGCTATGGTTGGTTTTCATAGCAGACAAGTGAGAGTGGTTACGTGAATGGTGGGTGATCGTGTGGGAGATCTGTTTATGTACAAGATCCCTGGGGTAACAACGGGAAATACAGGCTTGGGATAGGTTCTGTGAGTATTGACGGAGAGAATGGGCATCAGAACAAATGCGACTTCCACAGATTGCAAGACTGTATGGGAGGGAACGTTTGGTATGGAATGGATGGCAGCTATCAAAGTGTATATATTGCTGTAAATTAGTAGGTTTGATGTGGACTGAGGTATGAAGGGCACCATGCCTGAGCGCGATGTCAAAATTGAGGAATTTGATGTGTGAACACAACTCCAGACTTGGAACCTAGCGTACCAGACACCCCCCTGGCCTTAACCACCGTTAAACTCCAACCACTTAACCCATCACTTTTTTTTACTAGATATAACTTTTTGAATCAGTACCGTACCCTTGCTACCCTTTACCATCACCTGCAATATATTATCTCAGACATTGCTGATATATCGATAGCCTAATCCTTAGCCATTCCCCCACTACCCAATTAATCATTCAGTGATGTTCATTGTGTACACACGTACGGAGCCTAATGGCCCATTTTTCTACCACCAAAGAAGGCAGATGCCGAAATATTGTGTATTTGTTTGTCAACATAAGTGTTCCCTCTCATTGCAGCCGTCCACTTTGGTATGTGGTAGGTTAATTTCCCTTTCCTTTATTATTTATATCACCTAGAAGCTGCTTCCATTTTCCTTAGTTTCATCATTATGTAATTATTAATACCTGTATACAATTACCACATCCAAAATATTTGTCTTTATTTTACTAAAATTGTGTTTTAATTCATTTTAGTTTTACAGATTATATTTTGCAGCAATTATTGTTGATCATCTCCCTCACATCAACATTGTCCTCCCCACCCATCCCCCCTAGTTCATCTCTGGCTTAATTATATGGTAAGTTAGATGTGCACATATCCAATCCCCTTGCCACATGCCCTCCACTAGTAATCAATAAAGTTTATACCAAAACATTGTAAGCTGTGTTTATGTTTTTGTCTGGCCCTCTTGCCTTCATCTGTGGTGATTGACTGATTGTTTTCCTTATCATTCATAATTTTTATTGTCATTATTATCGACTTTTTTTAATTAGTACCATTAGCATCAGTAGTGTTCATGGTTCAATTTTTGTTTTAAAATTTTTTCTACAAATATTTTAATTAAATTGTTCTTAAAAAAAAACAACAACACTTATTTTCTTGCAATATAGACTTCCCGCGTTTGCAGGCGGATTCTGCGATAAAGATACAACGTTCTCTGTTGTCTTCATCAGGCATCTGTTTTCAAGAAATCCCGAGGTACATGGTTGTTCATTAGTGGACATATGGGCAACAAACCCAGGAAAACTTATGTAGCATTTACATGCCAGGAAAATCACTGTTCACATATAACTTACTTTTTTTGTGAGAAAAAAAGTTTAAATTCTTACTGCAATTTCTGTGCTGATTTCACAATTGTTATTGGATTTTCTTAGTCATGCACAGTTTACGGTCAAAGCTCCTTATTCACGATTTCAGTATTCGCAGATAAAAATAATTGTGACAACTTTCTGTATACGCTGCTTGAAATTTTTATTATTCGCGGATCGATTCGGTGCATTCAGTGGAGTCGGTATCCTTTACTAAGGTGTCGGCATCATTGATAAAAGCCGCTCAGCCACGATTGGCTCTGAATCTATTACTTCAAGTAGTCAGTCATTGCAGTAATAACACATGTCTCATTTGCTTTGTTCGCAATGTATAACATCTAGAAAAAGCAAAGAAAAATTAGTTCCTACTCGGAAAAAGGTTGTGTTGCCGCTTAGAGTAAAAGTAGAAATGCTGGACTGTTTACGCCTTGGAGAGTTGTTTGCATTCATATCATGTTCTTTCAATGTTAATGAATCAACTGTACGATTCATTAAGAAATCTGAAGACAAAATACGGAATCCTATAGCTTCAATCTCGGCAAAAATTGGTCACGATCCAGCAACTGAAAAAGTGGAAGCTGCGTAATCATTATGGATTGAAGACTGTAAACGGAGAAGAGAGCCTTTAAATGGCCCTACGATTCACAAGAAGACAAAGCGTCTCTACGCGCATTTTAAAGAACCTGGTGATGAATGTACAAGTGGAGGATTTCAAACATTGGAAGGTTGTTTAAATAAATTCAAGAAGCGACAATCATTGCATGGCATCAAAATTTTTGGAGAAGCTGCATCTGCAGACACCGTTACAACAACTGAAGCCATATACTGTGAAATCATGCTGGAAAAAACTGTGGCCTGATTTCACTGTCGGAAATGATGGAGAATCCGTGCAAATTCAAACTTTAACTGCAAACATTGTTCAAGTAGCGAATGGAATAAGACGAGATGGTTTTGAGCAGATAGAATCAAATGACATTCAAGAGTTGCTAGAATCGCAAGACGAAGATTTGAGTGAAATGAAGTTGGAGGAAATGTTAAATCCCCAAACCATTTAGGAAGAGGCTTCAACAACACTGAAATGGTGACATTTAATTAAAAAAAAAAAAAAAAAAAACCTGGCAAATGTGCTTTTCGATTTCTTTATGAAAATTGATCCGTCTATTGAAAGAAGTCTTGTTTTTTAAAGACAAATTGTTAATGCCACAGCTGAATATCAATCCGAATTGAAAGACCTTTTAAAAGTGGCAAAACAAAAAAAGATTACTAAATTATTTAAAACATTGCCTGACCCTGACAATAATAATTAAAAGATGTTGCCTAAAATCTCATAATAAATTGATTTTAATTTGACTTTTTTTGGAACCTTGGAACATATAACCTATATTCCCATACAAATTACCATTCCATATTCGCGGTTTCCATATTTGCGGCATATTTACAGAACGCATTCCCCGCAAATAAGGAGCTTTTACTGTATAAATTATTGGGATTTTTATTTCCTACGATATCAAAATTTTAAGATTCATAATGAGTAAGATAACGGCATAACTCAAGAATTATAATTAGAACAATAAATTAGGATATGAAAATGAACAACTGCTTACTTAAGAATGACAGCAGTGCAGCGTGAACACACATCATGGTCGCTAATGCAAGAAACATTGCAATTTTCGGTGGAGGGTGGGAGCTATAGGTGACAGCCTTAAATAGTGACCATTGAGCAGGGCAAATTGTGAGGGTTAGTTGAAACAGAGGACAGGAAGTTGGGGTAGTAAATTACAAAGAATACCCTACCATTGCAATGTTAGTTAAGATATAATATATGATCAAAACTAGTCATGGGCAGATGAAATTAGAAGCCAGTGAAATCAACTCAAGTGGTAAATATTAAATAACAAAGGACAGAGACAATAACCCATCACTCACCAAAGTTGAAGGCTGAGACAGGCGAACAGAAAATGAATGTACAAACACACAATATTTCAGTTTGAAACCTTATTCATGTAGTAGGAAAGAGAATGAGCTATTTCATTTGAGAGTGTGCACAGGCTGAAATTTACCCCAAGACACATTAAAAACATAAATATTAAAAAATAGATGAACAGTAAATCAGAAAAATATATATCTAAACATCAGCATTGGTTAGCAGTGGTTCAAGATAGGTAGTGAGGGTAAAATAGATGAGAACAGAAAGAAAAAAAAGAGTTGAAACAGTCACTAGGGTATTATCTTAAGTGGAGACTAGATGGTTGCCTGGTGCCCAGTTCCCACCTTCCAAGTTTAGAAGGGCTGCAGTAATGGTTTCTTTGTTTGCATGGAGAATTTTTTCTGTTGATTATAAAAATGTCACTCAGACAGCAGCCAACAGAGCTGCTCATGACATTGGTAAGAAGAAGGTACACTAATTTTGACAACTAACGTGTCCTGATAATCATTGTCATCGTCTAATTCAGAGAACGAGCTTAACAACACAATTAGAAATGACGATAGTAAAAAATTTGATATCCATCCTGAGGAAATCATGAAGGAAATAAGAAAGCTGAAAAAACATAAAGGGGCTGGTGAAAATAATATTACTACAGATATCTTAAAGATAGCCGGATGTGACATTGTACCTTATCTTGAAATATTATTTAAATTGAGTCTAGACACTTGCTGCTTACCACAGGACTGGAAAAGTGCAATAGTAGTACCGGTACATAAGGAAGGGGTGAGAAATAGAGTTAAGAATTACAGGCCAATCAGTTTGACATCAGTGGTAGGTAAATTAATGGAAAGATTGATATGCAATCACATCAGAAATATATGTGAGAAACATAATTGGTTTTCAAGCAGGCAACATGGTTTCAGGCAAGGATATTCATGCGAATCTCAGTTGGTCGGATATATGCAAGATATTTCAGATGAAATGGACAAGGGAGGCCAAATTGATAGTGTAGCACTAGATCTGTCTAAGGCGTTTGACAGAGTAAGCCATAAAATGGTAGTAAATAAGGTAAAAACCATTGGAGTGGATAAGAAAGTCATTTGCTGGGTAGAAGAATTTTTAAAAGGTAGAAAACAGAAAGTTAGGGTAGGAAATGTAGTATCAAAAGAAGTGGAAGTAAAAATGGGAGTGCCACTAGGGTAGCGTATTGGGACCATTGCTATTCATTATTCTAATGAATAATTGTGTTGATTGTTTACTATCTGAAATTAGATTGTTTGCAGATGACATAATGCTGTATAAAAGAATCAAAATGATAGAGGATTGTAAACAGTTGCAGGGTGATCTGGACAGGATATCTAATTGGGTTGGTAAACATGGAATGAAGATAAATGCAAAGAAGAGTCAGCTTATTAGATACACAAATAAAAAACAAAAGGTTAATTATGAATATAAGGTGGAGAAAGAATTGCTTGCTGAAGACTTGAAATGCAAATATCTTGGAATTACTTTTGATAACAAACTTAACTGGGCAGGACACATAGGACAGGTGGTAGGAAAAGGTTTCAAAGTTCTGCACTTGTTGGAGAGAGTGATGAGGGGATGTACGAGAGAAGTAAAGGAATTGGGTTACAAAACTTTGATCAGACCATTGCTCGAATATGGTAGTGTAGTATGGGACCCTCATTTTACGTATCAAATACAGGAGTTGGAGAGGGTGCAAAGAAGGGCTGCTAGATTTGTTTCTGGAAATTATCGCAGAATGCAATCAGTGACGGATATGATAAAGGAGCTGGAATGGGATTCATTGCAAGACAGGAGGAGGATGAGGAGGGTCATGGGAGTGTACAGGGCATATACTGGTGATGAGGCATGGAAAGATATTGCAATAGGTATGAAAAGTTGTGCATGGAAGGGAAAAGATGACCATGACCACAAGCTGGCACTCGATTTCAGGCACAAGGGTGTGGGAAGATTCTCTTTTTTAGGTAAGGGTGTCAGGGATTGGAATGAGTTACCAAGAGAAATGATGAATAATTTACCTGAAAACTTTGAAGGAATTTAAAGATAAAATTTGTAGAGGGCAAATGCAGGTGGGTGCAGGATAGGGGGAAGATGGGTGTGTAGGGATATTGCCACCGGAGCCTGTGCTCCATTGCAATTAAATTAAATTAAATTGTCTATTAAGAATGAGTTTTTGTAATTAAAAAGAGATCTTCTTCAGCTTTCTTGTGTAAAGTTACTCGTATATCACAAGTGGGAAAAGTTAGTCACACTACTGGGGAGTAATATTCACTTGGTGACTGTATACATTCAATTTTCAGGTTTTATTAAAAGTAAAAGCGTATACAGTGTTAAAGCTAATTTCGACTTGTCAGGAGGATTTGAACCCTGAAATTTACGAGTAACATTACAAGTAATCCCACTGCACTGTGGCACTCTTGTTTCCATTTCCTCCTTGTTTGATAGTGTGTTCCCTACCCTAACTCTTTGTTTTATACCTTTTACAGATTCCTCCACCCAACAAGCCACTTTTTTTTCCAACTCAGTGGTTTAAACTTAATTACAGCAAGTATTTGAATTGCTTTGTCAAATGACAAGTACAGATTTAATGCTATGCTTTCAACTTGGCCTCTTTGTTGATTTATTTTTGAATGTCTTTCACACAGCCCACTAAATGGGACTAACATTGTCAATAACCTTTCCCAGATGCATGATCCTGATTTACAAATTACATTATTTCCTCACAAACATATCAAATATGGTCACATTTCAAGCTGCTCACCTACTTATCAATCACTGAAGATTCCATGCCTGTAATTCTCAATCCTGTTTGTCTTCCCACCTTTAGGAAGCAGTGCTACAACAACACTTCCCTGGACTCAATCAAAATACTCCAAGCAATAGTACAATGAAATATCCACCTGTATATACATATATATATATTATCAATTCCAGCCACTTCATATTTCTGACATATCTAGTTACTCATAGTATACTGAGGATCTATTGCAAATGTCGCAGCAAACAACCAAGACATTTATGTTTCCCTCGGTATTCTCCAAGAATTTCTCCCTAAGTAAAGCATGTCATCATCTAAAAATAACATTTAACTCTACACCAGCACTACATCTGACTGTTATTCTATGATTTGTAATGTCTTTTTAACCACCTGCCACAAGTAACTCTTATACTTTAATAACTTCCTACACACCCAACCCCCCCCCCCCTTTTTTTGTTAAATAAACTCATAAGAAAACCTCCGTTTCCTGATCAAGCATTGCAATATGTTTAAATATGCTTGTCTTCTGTGAGACTGCACCTAATTTATGAACTAATCATTGTAACAAAGAAGAATAACCCACAGGTATCAGATAATATTGTGTGTGTGTTAGCTGTAACCATGACTGTTTCTACCGACACCTTGAAACTACCATTAGTTTAGAAAATATTATGCTTTTAACTGAAGCACAGGCACACTTCACTATTGTTTACAAGCTAACAGTAACAAAATTTGAAGTGTTACTGCCTGACCCATGTGTACACAAACAGTTTATGTAGATTCTAATAAAGTAATCATATAAACAAAACCTTTTCGCACAGAAAAGTCCAATGTCAACCCCCTATAGGCAAGTAAGAGAACTATTTCCAAATACATCAGAATAGGAGAACTATACATAACTATACAAAGATAACAACAATCATTATTTTTTCCTTTGCTTGCACAGACTATGATTACTGTGCGAACTTAAAAGCATTTATAAAATATCAGTGTGGCACATTTCATTAAAACCCAAATAGCATGTCAATGTAAAAAATGTCCCATATTTTAATTCCTGTCATAACTTTTCTACAAATTCATTCGTTAGTTTCTGCGTGAGGCATTCAGACAGACAAAAATTCCCAAATTTACATTTTTGGCCAGCTTTACCAGAAAAAGCGTAACTTTTCAAATGAAGTGTTGGCCCATTACATAAGTAATCACGGTGTGTAAGTTTTGTTGAAATTCGTTCATTATCTTTTACACAATGCATGCACAAACATACCAATTCCAAAATTTATGGTTTTGCCATCTGTGTCATCAGGACTCATGTAACTTATTGGGATACAAATTTTCTTATATGTTAACTGATTAGCTATTATCGAGAGTAGGATCACTAAAATCTGGAAGTTAGTATCTGCTTGATCCGTGCATGGGCAATAAAAAATACTTCACATTAACTGATGACATAAGCTATCACTATATATAATATCATTAAAATCTGTAGATTAGTTCTTGCATAAAGCAAGCACCAACAAACTAAACTCCAAAACTTAAGTCAAAGATGGGTAAAAGATTGTTAACCTGTTCACTAACGGATTCAAGAGTTCAGTTTCCATAACGGAATCATGTAATGAATGTAAATTTATTTCACTAAAGAATACCAACTAAAAAGTGGCATTTTGTTGGCAGTAAAAAAAAAAATTAGATTATAAAAATATCAAAATCAATTACTGATCGAACTAGAAACAAGTAGGGAGCACTGGTTTGCAGACATAAAATAGAAACGCTCCCAAACTACAACTTTCCAGCTCACACCTACGCCATGCCTAGCATGACAGTTGCATATGCATCACACTCGCACTTTACAGTACCTAATTCGTTCGCCATCCGACTCACCAAACGGTCAGGCAAGACGTGGCACACAATTCAAACAAACCAGATACGTCAACTACCAATGTAACAGATTAAAGTTAATGGAAGTTCAATTTAACGAAAGTTACGAATACCATTAATAATTTTTTAGGTTAACTTAAAAGTTAAATTCTGGCAATTTTGTTAACTTCATTAATTAACAATTAACGGTTCTCTGCCCAGCTGTGTACAAAGTAACCACCTACACGCATCATGCAAAAACTAATGACTAACTACAAACAGCAAAATGTTATGTTATGGTTTAACATATGGCATACTTTTTATCCAGGTAATTTACATAGTTCGAGGGAAAACTGTAAATTTTGGAATTTCTTGTTTCTCTACAGGCAGTTTGTATATGCTCTGTTAAATGTTATTCTGCATAAATGCCTTTTCACACTTTTATCAATCTGTATAGATAGAATGTAGCAATTCTTACATAAATAAATTCACTGTTAGATGATAATATTCATAGTTCAGAAAACAAAGGAGAGATGATCTTCGCCTGACAAATTCTTCAGCAGACTAGGGTGATTTGTGGTAAGTTCCTTCATGGAGCTTGAAATAGAGAAATCATGAAAAACACAGTCAGAGCAGGACAATTTACATACAAATAATTGATTCGAAAATTTAATATCCTACAAATATCGGGTAATATCAAGATGGGGATACCGCTGCGGCCTCGTGTAGTAAACATACAATACACGTGGTATATATGACATTGTGACGTATTCAGTATGCACTTACCTACACAGTAACAGCTATAGATATGATATAAAAATTGGATATCTGCAATATCGTGCATTATGGTTACGTTTCACTTTGGTCCAGGCTGCATTACGACCGAAACTCGTATATTTATAAAATATGATTTCGTCAATCATCATTTGAGTTTATGTTGTAATGCAGCCTGGACCATAGGTCACAATGATGTCACATATACCACGTGATCTGTGTGTTTACTACGCGAGGCCACAGCGGTATCCCCATCTTGATATTACCCCAAACATCATTGAATACTTCACAAGTAAGGTGACTTGAGTAGGTTGTTTAAGTGACTGCATGAACACAGAATGAAAACAGATGCTAATAGTTAATTCTGTAAAAGATGCAAAAAAAAAATGTGTTTGATCATAATCCAGAAGGCTGGATTGGCTGAAAATGTTTTTTTTCAACAACAAAAATTTATAATTTAAAGAGCTGGAAAATTAAGGCACATTAACAAAAACACTGAAGGATTTCCCAGTAAATTCACAGAGGCTGATTAAAAGACCACCAACACATTATTTTTTTTAACCATGAACACTTATTCCTAATACCAAATAAGAAAATTACAAGGGGGTTTAATCATAGCTCATTAGGTTAGGTACGTGAAGAACTAGAGAAAGTGGCGTTAGAAGCATTGCCAGAAGTCTATATCGAACAAAGAATAAGACAGTTTATTATTATTGATTAACTGTGATATATCTCAAGGCCCAGAGGCAACTTCTCTACATACTGACTTATGATTCATATGCATTTTTTATTTTAAATCCTTTACAGTAAGAGGTATATTGTTGATTACCTCCTCACACCACTTGTTCCACTCCCGAAATCCCCTAAATATAATCTAAAACTTTCCTATTACTTTACAACTGTAATCGATTGCTAATTCATTACCTTTCACATATGCTGCTTCTAAATCTTACATCAATATTCATCACCAATTAACAACTTCTACATGCCCACAATTCTCTTTACCCACCTTCCCTACTCCAATGACTCCCAACCCAACTCTTTTATGATTTCAGTTACGAAGTGCATACTTTGATAAATTACATATACAAATAATTAAATTAAAACTAAATCTAGCTGCCCTCCTTGGCATGTCCAGAAGATGATACCTATAATGTGGGTCCTACATCATTCCACAACACTGGAGCAAGGGCCAAAGTTTTGTAACAGGTCTTGCTCTCTCTCCTGGAACAGCACACACAACAGGTGTAATGCTCCCAACATTGACCCTATAACCTCACCTATGTTCTCTGCACAGTTTAACTTACTGCCAATTTACATTACCAGATAGGCTAATTACATTTAATGTCTTTAACGAGGGATACCGAGCGTGGTGGTGTAACGGCTAGCGTTCTGGCCTCGCATTCAGGAGGACGGCAGTTCGAATCCCCGTCCGGGCATCCAGATTTGGCTTTTCCATGGTTTCTGAAATCACTCCAGGCAAATGCCGGGATGCTTCCTTCAAAAGGCCATGGCCGAATTCCTTCCCCCCCATCTTTTCCCATCTCTAAAGACCTTGCTGTTACAGAGACGATAAGCAGATAAAAAAAAAAGGCGATTGATAAATCTACCACAGAGTAATCATACAAAATCTATATTCTTCTATCTGTCCAACTAGATAACCTGCTTAGATCCTTCTGCATTTGCTTACAATCCTCTCTCCGATGTAATCCTATTATACAGCAATGTGTCACCTGCAAATCATCAAGCCTTCAAGTATAGATTACCAGTATAATAAATAAAAGGACAATTCCTATTCCAGAGATTGCAGATCGTGATACTGCTACAACTTCCAGCCACACGTAAAATAACGCTGTGAACACTTTCAACCACTGCTATGCACAGCCACATGCAGAATGTAATGTGTGTAGTTGTGTTAACCGAAAGGGAGATAAGTCAGCTGTATCGAATTACCGAGCAATTTCATTACTAATGTTCAGCCTTCTCCAAATTTTTGGAGAAAGCAATGTACAATAGAGTTTATGAACACCTTAAAAACAGTAATATTCTAACTAAATCACAATTTGGTTTTCAAAAGGGTCATTCAACAGAACAAGCTATATTTATTATTATTATTTAATTGCAATGGAGCACAGGCTCCAGTGGCAATTTCCCTACACACCCATCTTCCCCCTATCCTGCACCTACCTACATTTGCCCTCTACAAATTTTAGCTTTAAATTCTTTCAAAGTTTTCGGTAAATTATTCATCATTTCTCTTGGTAACTCATTCCAATCCCTGACACCCTTAACCCTTACCCTTACCCTGTGCCTGAAATCGAGTGCCAGCTTGTGGTCATGATCATCTTTTCCCTTCCATGCACTACTTTTCATACCTATTGCAATATCTTTCCATGCCTCATCGCCAGTATATGCCCTGTAAACTCCCATGACCCTCCTCATCCTCCTCCTGTCTTGCAATGAATCCCATTCCAGCTCCTTTATCATATCCGTCACTGATTGCATTCTGCGATAATTTCCAGAAACAAATCTAGCAGCCCTTTTTTGCACCCTCTCCAACTCCTGTATTTGATACGTAAAATGAGGGTCCCATACTACACTACCATATTCAAGCAATGGTCTGACCAAAGTTTTGTAACCCAATTCCTTTACTTCTCTCGTACATCCCCTCATCACTCTCTCCAACAAGTGCAGAACTTTGAAACCTTTTCCTACCACCTGTCCAATGTGTCCTGCCCAGTTAAGCTTGTTATCAAAAGTAATGCCAAGATATTTACATTTCAAGTCTTCAGCAAGCAATTCTTTCCCCACCTTATATTCATAATTAACCTTTTGTTTTTTATTTGTGTATCTAATAAGCTGACTCTTCTTTGCATTTATCTTCATTCCATGTTTACCAACCCAACCCAACTATTTGCATTCACTGACAATATTTTAGAAGGAATAAATGATAAATTAATTCCAGTGGGAATTTTTTGTGACTTATCTAAGGCATTTGACTGTGTAGATCATAAAATTCTGATACAGAAATTAAAGTATTATGGTATTATGGTATAGATGGCATTGTTAATAAATGGCTTAGTTCTTACCTTCTAAATAGAAAACAGAAAGTGTCAACGGAGAATTTTAAGGCTACCTTAAAAGGTACACTGTAAATTAATCAGATGTGGAGTACCTCGTTATTCTATATTGAGGTCACTATTGTTTTTAACATATATAAATGATCTACCCTGTGTTTCATCTAAAAACTCAAAATTTGTCCAATTTTCAGATGACACAAACATAGGAATTAAAAATACTCCAGATTTATCTACAGAATATATTTCAAATTATGTCTTTGAACTTATTAATAAATAGTTTACAGCTAATGCCTTGTCTTTAAACTTTGATAAAACTCAGTATATGCTATTCAGTAGCCTACATAACACAGATTAACACCAGACATAGACATAAAATTTGCAGGCCAGTCGATTCAAGAGGTTGTATGAAATTTTGGGTAGAGACAAGGAAAGGTACATGTGAATTGAGATTTTATTTCGCTAGTAATAGATAGTATACATCACGCCGAGAAACATATTTTTTTCTTTTGGGTGAACCGTCCATAAACAAAAGCAGCAGAAGTAATTTTAGTTTGCACTATTTAACTGCGCGTAGTAGTATTCGCGGCTAATGGATGCTTCGGATTGGCCGTGATCTATACCAGTCAGTTGATTAATGTATGTATTAATCCGCGTATTGTAGTTATTAATCGTTTACTGAGTAATAAAATTGCCTTGCAAACTCTCTCCATTTAACGAGAAAGGTCGTAGAAACTAGTATCGAGTCTGTTAATCCCACATCCATTGATTTAAATTTTATTCCATTCCTCGCGTTTCTAAAATGGTTATTAAAATCATGCATATGAAATAAAATATTTACAAAGTATGATTTCGTCCATAAGCCATTGCGTTTAGGGTGTAATGCAGCCTGGACCACAGTTACAGCGTTAGAAACGATTTAAAAATTGGATATCCGCAATATCAAGTGCTATGGTTACGTTTCACTATGGTCCAGGCGCAATTACGACCGAATCGCATATTTGTAAAATATGATTTCGTTAATAATAGTTTAAGCTTAAATAGCAATGCAGCGTGGATCACAGTAACATCGATTGATACGATTTAAAAATTGGATATCCGCAATATCAGGTGCTGTGGTTACGTTTCACTATGGTCCAGGGTGCATTCCGACCGAATCGCATATTTTTAAAATATGATTTCGTCAATTGAGTTTATATTGTAATGCAGCCTGGACTATAGTAACAGCGATACATACGATATGGAAATTGGGTATCCGCAATATCGTGCCGTTTTGCTGTGGGCTATGCTGCATACGACCTAAATGCTAACGATGTCATTAATTCAATATTACGAATCGAGTTTACAAGATAAAAGAAATGAGTTTCAAAAAGAAATATTTTACAGCAAAATAAAACATATATATTTTAACATCAGTTATAGTATTTTGTACGAACTTATTCGGTGCTAAACGATTAATGCGCGGCGAATAAAACACTGACATTAACGAGTCACAGCCAATCAGAAGCGTCCATTAGCCATGAATACTACTAAGCTCCGCTAAATAGTGCCAACTAAAATTACTTCTGCTGCTTTTGTTTATGGACGGTTCACCCAAAAGAAAAAAATGTGTTTCTCGGCGTGATGTCTACTATCTCTTACTTGCGAAACAAATTCTCAATTCACATGTACCTCTCCTTGTCTCTACCCGAAATTTCTAGGTTTGTATATTGATCATAATTTAATTCTGAATTACTAAAGCGATTGGGTGCATCCACATTTCCAATTCATACAATTTCATCTATAGATGGTCTCCGTATGAGGCAGCTAGTTTATTTTGCTTATTTTCACTCCTTATTGTCATATGGAATAATATTCTATGGCAATTTTACCCATAGAGATGAAGTGTTCAGAGCCCAAAAGCGAGTAATAACAATTATGTGTGGGGGTTAGCAATAGAACTTCATGTAGAGTGCTGTTCAAGAAGTTAGGGATTTTAACATTGGCGGCTGAGTATATATACACATTAATGTCCTTTGTAGTCACAAATTATACTTTGTTTGAAACAAATAGTAAAATACACAATTATGGCACTAGAAGTAAAAATGATCTTCACAAGGATTACAAGTCACTGTCATTTGTTCAAAAAGGGGTCCAATATTTAGGGATACATATCTTCAATAAGCTCCCAACACATTAAATGTCTAGCAGATGATAAGAATAAATTCAGAACAAAATTGAAAGAATTTTTAATAGACAACTCCTTCTATTCTGTCGAAGAATCTATTTCTAAGGTATCTACAAAATAACTGCCAGTAGCTTATGTAAATGTAGTTTACATAATTAATTTACCATATATGCTATGATTACATCTACTGGTGTATGTTTTATTTTGTTATGCAATTGACCATGTAGGCTATGATTGTACATCTGGTGTATGTATTATTTTGTTATGGAATTGTTTAATGTACCATGTATGCTATGACTGTAAATTTACTGGTGTATGTATTATTTTGTTATGCAATTGTTTATCTGTAAATTGACAACTTTCCACATCCCACAGAGCCGGTCTCTTATATTAGGATCTATGGAAAATGAATGTATTGTGTATATATATATATATATATATATATTATATTATTATATTTTGTGCTGCCATCCTCCTCCCTTCAACTTTGGTGAATTATAATTTATCTTTCCATTCCATATAAATATCGCCACACGGGATTTCTTCCTACTCCATTATTGCAGACAATATATTTTATTAATTTGTTATGCAGTATAAAATTAATGCAGTATAAAATTATGCAGTATTAAATTAATTAAACTAACCTGCTACTGGAGAAAATGATAAAGATTCAATAGAGGATCGAGGTAAATGAAGAGACAAATGCTTCAATCTCCTGCAAAGAGCAAGTAAACTCATCCTGGTTAATTAATCCCTGCACCACATGAATTTTCATTCACACCATACAATCAACACAAAACACGTTGCATCTACTCTCTTAGCAGCCAGAGGCAGCCTATGAGCCTAGCGCTACAAAAACATACAACCAAAACAACACAAAGATCATCAACAAAGTTATAACTGAAATATTGGTAGATCAAAGATATTTGAATCCAAACAAATAGAATTCCTATCTCTCATCATGGAGGAAGGACCTTCCTCCATGTCTCTCATACGGTGAAAATGAGGCACTGTACATATATTAACGAAAAAAAAAAAAAACAATTCAAGATGAATTAAATTTCTGCTTTTAAATGCCAGGCATTATCAGTAACTAATTGTAATGAAGCTTACGCCCCCATTGTTAATTAGTATATACGACCTACTTGGCCTAGCATTCGCGCCTTAAATTCGTTCAGTATTGATGTAACCAAGTCCTCCGTAATTTATCACAGTGCAGTAAGTGTAGTTGCTAAATTAGCAAATCAGTCTACTATTACCCGGCGTGTCAGCATTAATTAATATGTCCCATCTCCATGGGCGCCTGGTGCACCCCCCTAGAAACAATCCTGCCGGCACCCATGCCCATCTCTTACTGACCAATAAAGGGAGACAGAAATTAAAATGTAGAAAGTGAAAAATCATTAATACCAATAAAGTTAGTGAAATGAATACAGCAAAAAATGGAATTTATATTAGAAATGTAAAGCTTAACGATGGCGATACATTGAAGCCGGATATCAGACTACACCCAGTGATCTGTAGAAGTGTAGCAAAGTTATAGTATTCCTGAGAGTTTTATAAAAACACAAGCAGGTTTTGAAGTAAGACATGGTTAAAAGAAGGAGTTTACCGAAGGTAAACAGGCTGTATCGCAACAATAGAGTAGACTTTTCTTCATTTCCCCCGGGTGAGATCTAGGGGGTGGACTATCGGAAGGCCAAATGTGTTCTTTACGACCA
Source organism: Vandiemenella viatica (assembly GCA_031002005.1). Lineage (NCBI taxonomy): Eukaryota > Metazoa > Arthropoda > Insecta > Orthoptera > Morabidae > Vandiemenella > Vandiemenella viatica. The sequence goes on along the minus strand of CM061920.1, from coordinate 383,526,886 downwards.
TAGGCTATTACTGATAGGTATTAAGAGCTCTTATGCGCCGTCTGTGTAATTTTTTTTCATATAATTTCATTCCTCCCTGGTGAAGCTTATTATTGTATGCTAAAAGGAGTTTGGTTCGACGCACAACATTCATAAGTTACCACGTCTTCACTATAAAGAAATAATGAACGACAGCTTCCAGCCCTAACCTATAACCAGGGGCAGCCCTAGGCCGGTGCGAGAGGTGCGACCGCACCAGGCGCCATCATATGGGGGGCGCCGAAAATGCAGCGATAGATCATGTGCGTGAAAAATGGAAAATAAATTCTACAATAATCCACATATTATTTTAAGATAGTGTTCATTCAGAAGAGTTTATAAGCGCAATAGCTTCAGCTTGATGCATGGTCATGTGTCGTCATATTATCGCGTAACCTTGAGTTACTCGAATGAAGAAAATCACAACTCGTCACATAACTATATAGCACTCTCCGGTGTCACGCCTCCCGCACCTGTTTCCTATCTTTTGGGCTGTAGTCTTATTTATTTATTTACTAGCTGACCCGGCAATGCTTCACTATTGCTGGACTTGAGTAGGCACATAGATTAAATGAAAAAAATATTTACAATTAAATTTTAAACTGCTGTTTCAAACATTTTCAGTTTGAAAGGGTGAGAGGGGATGCGCTTTGGAAAACATATGCAGGCAGTATTTTTCTGTTTGTTTCAAAGTATAAGTGTGCAAATTCCCATTGAAATCATATGAAATATGTGGTTTTGTGTAAATTATGGGGAGGAGGGGTGGGTTTTTTATTTTTTGACAGGAACCATTTTCGACATCCCCTCGACAATTCACCATAGCTTCGCCGTAATCGGACGAACGGTTTGCGGGTTTGTTTAAATTATGGGGTGTTATGGGGAAGAAGGGGTAATTAAGGTGGTGGAAAGAGATGAGAGGGATTGGGTTATTGTGAAATTAATGTGTCAGTATTTCTCTCTCTTTTTTAAACTACAATTGTACAAATTCTTATCTAAATCGGATAAAAAATGTGGTTTGCCTAATTCATGGGGTGAAAACGTAATGGGTTTGGAAAGGGGGGGATGGGATGAATATTCGGAAACCATCCGTAGGCAGTATTTTTCTGTTTGTTTTAAACAGTAAGTATACAAATTCTTATCTAAATCGGATAAAAAATGTGGTTTGCCTAAATTATGGGGTAAAAACGTAATGGCGTTGGAAATGGGGAGAGGGGATGAATATTCGGAAACCAAACGTAGGCAGTATTTTTCTGTTTGTTTTAAAGTATAAGTGTACAAATTCTTATCTAAATCGGATAAAAAATGTGGTTTGCCTAAATTATAGGGTAAAAACGTAATGGGGGTGGAAAGGGGGAGAGGGGATGAATATTCGGAAACCAAACGTAGGCAGTATTTTTCTGTTTGTTTTAAAGTATAAGTGTACAAATTCTTATCTAAATCGGATAAAAAATGTGGTTTGCCTAAATTATAGGGTAAAAACGTAATGGGGGTGGAAAGGGGGAGAGAGGATGAATATTCGGAAACCAAACGTAGGCAGTATTTTTCTGTTTGTTTTAAAGTATAAGTGTACAAATTCTTATCTAAATCGGATAAAAAATGTGGTTTGCCTAAATTATGGGGTAAAAACGTAATGGGGGTGGAAAGGGGGAGAGGAGATGAATATTCGGAAACCATATGTTGGCAGTATTTTTCTGTTTGTTTTAAAGTATAAGTGTACAAATTCTTATCTAAATCGGATAAAAATGTGGTGTTGCCTAAATTATGGAGTGAAAAAATTATGAGGGTGGAAGGGGGAGAGGGGATTAATATTCGGAAACCATATGTTGGCAGTATTTTTCTGTTTGTTTTAAAGTATGAGTGTACAAATTCCTTTCTAAATCGGATAAAAAATGTGGTTTTGCCTAAATTATGGGGTGTTATGGGGAATAGGGGGTGACATTTTGGAATTTTTTTTTTCACAGGAACCTTCGCAGACGCACACTCGAAAACTCTCCAAAGTTTCATTGCAATCTGATAAATGGTATAGGAATGCATAGAAGACGAACAAACAAACATTGATTTTTATATTTAAGATTTATTTATTTATTTTTTTAACGTCTCTTAACAGCGAGGTCTTTAGAGACGGGAAAGGATGGAGGCAAGGAATGGGAATGAATTCTGCCATGGCCTTTTAAAGGAAGCATCCCTCATTTGCCTGGAGTGATTTGGGAAACCATGGAAAACCCAAATCTGAATGCCCGGACGGGGATTCGAACGGCCGTCCTCCTGAATGCGAGTCCAGAACGCTAACCGTTACACCACCACACTCGGTTGTAGTCTTGGAGTTCATTCGCATGCGGGTGTATGTTCATGGGGAGAGATTCAGCCTACTTATCTATTTCTACCATATTAAACCTAAGGTGATTGCAGTTAATATTTGTACCGTAAATATTTACAAAGCATAATGTTTCTTTTACAGTACTCAAAAAGGAAACAAAACCAAGGCGAAAATGAGAAGGCTCCAAAATTGCTTGCAAATTTTTTTTAGAGATGAGATGTCATCTAAATCGTCGTCACCAGAACTAGTTCAGCACGCGTCGGAAGAAATTTATTTAATAAAAGTTCTTTAGACGAGGCTCATGATGGTAAAGAGCAGCATGTACGAGAAAATTTAGTTATAACTTCTACGATGTCTGCAGTTCAAAATATTACAGAATGGGGTATACTATACATACCACCACCGTCGCCTTTTAAGAATAGAATTTACGATGATATTTGAAAATGGTCGCTGTTTGACTCTGCAACAGGAGATAAAATTATTATTCCGGCAACGGAAAAATCCAAGGAAAAAGTCATTGACGTCATTTTTCAAATATGCATTTTAAAAGAGCAATGACAAATGGAGAAACTTATAAAAGAAGGTGACTTGTTTACTTTAAATCTGCAGATAAAGTATATTGTTCTTTCTGTTGTTTATTCAACAGAAGGTCTCACTCTTATTTGGGCAATGAATGATTTAATGACCGCAGCTGCTTATCAGCGCGTATCAAAACTCACGAAAATTCCTCAAATCACCAGCACACCATGCTCTGTATGATAGAAACGTTAATTCAATTAAAGAACTTCAATATAATGGACAAGCATTTATAAATACAGATTGAAGATGAAAAGTCACGATGGCTTGTAATCCACGAATGAATGTATTCGTTTTACATGCAATAATTTCTTGTTCAGAGGAAGCTTTGGATCTGAAACATTAAATACTTCTAATAATGGTAACTTCCTGGGTACATTGCAACTGCTGGATAAATGTGACCCTGCGCTGATGAAGCATTTCCGCCGTATTGCTAATAACGAGACTAATGTCTATTATTTTGGCAAACGTATTCAAAACGAAAGAGGTTCGTAATAAAAATTTGACTATGAATAAGTCATCTAAATATTTTTTCGTCACACTGAATCGAACTCCTGATGTCATTAGCGTCGAACAATTATTTTTGTTGACACTAATGAGACGAAGCCCAAGTGCGTGATCGTTTCGTTGCTTATACAAGTCGGAAAGTGATTCTCCGGGAGTTGGACTCAATCGCCTGTATATCGAAGATACATTTCAAATTTCGATTTGGATATGAACTATTGTCGAGACCAAAGACAATGGATAGTATGATAGGAAGAAACCATGGAGGAAAGAAACACAAAGGTGTCCAATGCAGAATTCTGAACCAATATCGTCAAGCGTTTTTAAATCTATGTAGCTTTGATTAAATTTGGTAACATCAGGTGCCGCCAAAACATAACTTAAATCGGTTTTCTTGTCCAGATTTCTTTTCAAAATATTTGTTTTATTCTCTCTATCAAAAAAGCGATGGAAAGTGGTATCCAAACAATTATAAATGAACTATAGCAAAGAAAAATTCGAAACTTGTTTTGAGAATTGAGTTTCTAGCTTCGCTTTAGTTCGTTATCACTACTCTTCAGTTCGCGACGCCCTGCTGGAAACGAATTGCAGCAACAGAGGCCTCGTCCCTGGCCAGATCAGGGAACAATATGAGTTCATAGTTACAATGGTGACTTGGTATAATCAGGGCCGGTTTAAAGCTACCACAAGAACCGTAGTCGTGGGGGGCCCCCAAGCTTGAGGGGACCCCGCCACCATCCTCTTCAAAATTTGTCCTTACTTAACGAACAATTTTCCTACTAAAATAAATAATCTACAAATTTAGAATGTTAATAAGCTGCGTTCACAATAGAAGACTCAATCATCTTTTGACGTTTCATATAAAAAGTTATTGAATTAAAATGTGTATGCCTGCTCACGTGTCTCCATCACCAAAAATCTATATGTACTAGCAAAGAAACGCAAGAAAAGAAATGTTGTATACAAAAAGTGTATTATAAATATAATAGCTATAAAATTGAATACATAAACAATTTCATTTGATACAATGGGCAGCAGGGCTTACCCAGAAATGAAAGTGACAGTAGTTGGGAGATCCCTATGAGATGCATTGATAAAACACCAAAGACTCGGCGAAGTTTTCCCGTTCAGCTAATACTCAATAAATTGCTAGCCCGTTTGTACGCAATATATATATATATATATTTGTGTGTGTGTGTGTGTCTATGTATGTGCACATAAAGTCACGAAAATTATCAAAAGTGTAGGCAAAAGTACATCTAGAAAAGAAGTAGGGGGCCCCGAAATCAAACTTCGCAGAGGGGCCCCAATTCCTTAAGCCGACCCTGGGTATAATACAGTGTTTCAAGTAAATATTCTAACCAAGGCTATGTACACTGAAAGTGGATTTATAAAACGCTTCACAATGGTTGTAAAACAGCTCGGAATTTGAGACAGAGTACCAGAGTTATTCGTCTGCTCTGTTAACATCTAGAGAAATTGCTTCTCAGACTGGGACACATATTATTACTAAGCAAGTCAGATACCGAACAAAGCAGAGATTTTTTTAGTATGAGACCGTATATGAGACATGGAGGAAGGAAATATATGGAGACGACGCAAGAGACCTTCACCACGCATTGAAGTGAAGTGAAGGCCGATCCCATACAGACACGGGGTATATGTACAAAAACCTCAAGGGGACTCTAGGATAAACGTAACGCCGCAATCTGGAGATGGATTATTATGTAAATCAATGAGACAAATAAAAAATGAAGAATTTTTTTTTTTTTTTTTTTTTTGATATCATGCTTAGTTTTTAGATATTCTGTCTCAAACGTGAAATGTTTTTGGTTAAAATTCAGAAGAAAAAATTGGTCAACGTCAAATTTGATGACGGATTCTTATTTAAAAAGACAAGACAAATAAAAAATAAAGAATAAAAATTTTCGATATCTCGCCTAGTTCTCGAGATATACCGTATCAAAAGTGAGGTGTCTTGAGTTGAAATGCAGAAGAAAAAGTTCCCAAAAGTCTAATTTAATGATCGATTCTTAGGTAACACGATGAGATAAATCAAAAATAAAGAATAAAATTTTTCGATATCTTGCTTAGTTTTCGGGATATACTGGGATTGGGTTGATATGCGGCCTGGACTAAAAATTAATTCTGCCAAAGCCACAATGAATTACATGGTGGACATGCAGAAAGGATATTTCCGTTTTTTTACTACCACTTGTGGTTAGACTGAAATGCGGCCTAGACCAGAATAAAAATAGTTAATCTTATTACCATACATCGTAAGCTTAATTGGGAATAGCTGGAAGTGGAAGTAGTTTCCATCGCGAAACACGTTTTGTCGCTAACTTGATTCTCATGAAATTACTAACAGTATTAGATAAATTCTTTGTCCCTTATGGAACAACAAAACCATTCTGGTACAGACTGCATTTAGACCTAACCACAATCTCCATTAAATTGCCGCTACAGAATCAAACTATGTAGATATACCCACACACGCGTATTTGAATCGCAAACTGTATTTGCGGTGACATCATCAAGATTCCTAGATTGCATAGCATAATTTAACATATTTAATTTCATCATACACTGTCAGTATAAACTGCAACGTGACGAAAGAAAGCGCAATACTAAATTAACTGAATCACGATGTAAAACACACCCCTTTAAATCTCATTTTCAACACTCGTTAAAAAGTAATACTAGTCATTAATGTGCAAAATAGCAAGGTATGCTGATTTTCTACACTACACCAACAAAAATTTGAGAAAAAAGTCATCCCATTGAGAGCTATGACTAAATATTTATAGACAGGCACCGAAGTTTGAAAAACCTACCGCCCACTTCAACAACGATAAGTTAGAATTCAACTTACTTATGAAATGATATTCCAGGTTCTTTCCTCTCTTGCCTATTTGTGCAACCGTATGCAACACAAGATGGCATTATAAAACACTTATACACATTACAAAATGAAATAATCACAGCATCTAACACAATGTGAACATCGCATTTGTTTGGGATCGCAATATCGCCGCTGCCGCCACTGCGCATGCGCAAAAGTTTAGTGCCTGCTTCACAGATTTAACGCAACTTCTCCTCCATATATTTCCTTCCTCCATGATATGAGATAGCAACAGATACAGAGGAATTGTTTGCAATGAACGTTTTCTGGCAAATGATCGATACAACCGAGAATACGTTGGTCACTCCTATTTACACAACTATCCAAATTGAATGATACAGTATCGTTCTTACACATTATCAAAACAATTCCTAAAAAGTCAGAATTGCGAATATTTCTGTGCTGAATTACAAACAAGTGTAATTGTTGGAGAAAAATATGACATATATGGTTGTGAATTGATTGAGGGACTTTCTAACTGAAACTATTGTTGATGGGGCTCGAATCAGCAGAATTAATTGAAATTCAACTTATGAAACAAAATTGGTTGGCAGGATATATTTCCAAATGTGTGAACAGCATTTCGAACCATACCTGTATTTATCGCTAAATGAGAACGAAGTTTCAGTAAACTCCGAACACCGGGAGTTTATAGCATTCCATGCGAATGTGGTAAGAGATACATTGGCCAGACGGTACGGTGCATTAACTAGCGATGTCTGGAACATGCCCGACACGTGCGTCTGGGCAGAGCGAAAAATCGGCGGTGGCGGAACATAGCATGGAACAACGCCGTGGCTTCGATTTTGAGAATACCAGGATATTGGCGCGTACAAGGAACTTCTGGGACAGTATTCTCACAGAAGCAGTTGAAATTCGCACCACGCGCAATCTCGTCAACCGGGACGGTGGATATCAGCTGAGCGAAGCGTGGACACCTGTCATTAATGCAATATATCGTCAGCGTGCCGAAGTGCACAGCACGGTGGCCGCGAACCAACTGTACCCACGCTTGCCTCCTACCGGCGCCAACCCCCAATCAACCGTCTAGGCGCCGACCGAGTCAGCCAACCAGCTGGGCGCACGCCAACCACGCGCGCATTCGGAGGCTATAAGAACCAGCCTTCCGACAGATCCGGCACTAGCGTCAGTTCCGAGTTGGCATCATCAACGTTCAGATGTGCGATGAGGAAAGTGCTCACCGCACTGTCGCGCCAGGCGGATCGAGTGCCCCAGTGCACTCGGCTTTGCCGGCGACAGCAGCGGCTATATTGACGACTAGGTAACGTACACCGGACTCCGAGCAGGAAAACATCCACCGTGCTTCCGCGTCGGGTGGCCCCAACGCACTCGCGTTGTCGGATTTACCGGCCGAAATCACGGACTTGCTGACTACCTTCGAAACAGAAATGGATCACGCTACGGACACAACTGGAAAACCACAGCTACTGCAGTTGACGACTCCACTAACTTCCACGGACCAGAACATGGACAGTGATGGAAATATTCATTCTCAGCTGTGGTTGACACAGGCTACCCAAGGACCATCAGACAACCCGGTTACTAAGAGAAGTACGTCCACGCTACTCGCAGGGAAGCCTAAACAGCCGAAAAACGAAGCCAGAGGAGCCAACGCAAAAATCAGTGTCCCGGTTTCCCAACTATCGAAAACCAACAAGAACAAGAAAGCCACAAAGAAGAAGGCATCGGGACCCCCCAGCCTTGAAGCACAAACTGCTCCAAAGAAAAGAACATCGTCAATCAAGAACAGAGGAACACAGCCAGACAGAGACAGATTCGTCCTAGTTAGGCGAACCTGTAAACCTCCACCATCAGTGGACCCAGCCAGGATGGAGACCAGCAACCTGTACGAAATACTAATGGTGAAGATGCTGCCCAGCAACAACAACATCAACCGCAGCAGCAACATCAACAGCAACCGCAACAGCATCAACAGGAGCAGCAACAACAACAACAACATAAGCATCAGCAAAAACAACAATATCAGCAGCAACAACAACAACAATATCAGCAACAACAGCAGCAACAGCAACAACAACAACAACAGCAGCAGCATCAAACAGTACATTAACAGCAAAGGCAGCAGCAGTAGCTTCCACCTATTGTGGTGCAGTATCCGAATACCTACAAAGAGCTATATCAGATGGTAAAAAAAAGTACTCCAAGGGAAACCCATTTCAAGCAAAATCGGCCGGAGGAGACAAGATTAAGCTGACCTTCCTCCCCACGGAAGATTACCTGGCAGTAACAACGGCGCTGCAGAGGGGAAGTGTCCCATATTCCACCTTTCCCTCTGCAGCAGAAAAGCTACTCAAAATAGTATTACGAGGACTTCCAGCTAACATGCGGACAGCGGACATTAAGGAGGAGCTGGAAGATACTGGTTCTGATATACGAACAGTTACAAGACTCAAGATACCAGGATGATCTGAGCTCATGCCGCTCTTCTTAGTAGTCCTCCCGGACAGACCTCAAACAGGAAAATATTCTCGCTCGAGTCTTTCATGTCTCTGCGCATAGCTGTGGAGAAACTACGATCATCAAATGGACCAATACAGTGTTTCAACTGTCAAGCCCTGGGACACGTGGCAAGACACTGCAGCATGCCGCCAATCTGCGTTAAGTGCGCAGGAGCGCACTTATCAAACGACTGTATTCTCAAAAAAGGTGAAGGCCCTCCAAAATGCGCAAACTGTGGAGAACAACACGTGGCGAGCTACAAAGGCTGCATGGCCTTTAAGAGAGCCCGCGAAAGACGACGCGGCATAGCTGCCGAGCAGGCAGCAGCCGCACAAGAAAAGCGCAACGCACAGAAGAAGCAAAATTCTGGCGCACCTCAAGAGCCCCCAGAAAAACACAAAGACCAACAGTATCAAACTAGCCAGCCACAACAGAGCAGTAAAGCACAGATCTATAATAAATCTACACAGAAAACTACCAAACGTCAGCAACCGGAGAAGACTCCACCTAACCCCCGCAAGAAAAGCGCCATTCAACAGGCAGCAGGTTCCTGCCAGCCGAACTCCTATTCGGAAGCAATCGAAGGGACACAACAACCACAAGAGGCAAACTTACCACCAGCGGCTGAGATCCACAGTTCTAGCTCCTACAGCGGCCAACATCACCAGTATCGCCCAACCTCTGAACTAACTAACGAAGGAGGA